>VZTG01007255.1:1455-12924 GCA_013397845.1 Melanocharis versteri | reverse complement strand
GGGGGAAAAAAAAAATGGGGGGAAAAAGGTGAAAATTCGGGATGCGAAAGGCGGCTCGGCGGAAAAACAGGGACGCCCCCACCCCGCGCCCCGGCGCGATCCCGCGCGCAGGTGAGCGGAGCTGTTCGTTCAGCACCTCCGGCCCCGCGGGGCCCCCCGCGCCGGGAGGGGCTCCCGGGGGAGCCACCGAGAGCCCTTTTTCCTGTAAAAACATGGGAGATGCCGAGACTTGTATCCGAAGGAGGAGGCGGCAGTGCTGGAAGAAGAGAGGAAAATGTTAAAAAGCCATAAAATGACGTTAAATCAATTCACACAGGTGCCTGCTGCCTGTGCCAAGTGACTCGGGAAGCTGGGCTCCTTCCAAGAGGGGACATTCCTCGCACCTGGCACAGCCACAGCCCATGTGCTGCAAATCCAACTACAGATCTTCATCACCACTTCATTGTGCCCCAAACTTTTCACTTTTTAGTTGAACTCATTCGGAAAAACACCCCAAGGAACAACCTTTCCCCCGTCCCCTGCCCAGGTAAACTCAGGCTTTGTCAGACCTCAGCTGCACATTTTTCCAGCCGTGCTGATTTTTCCCATCTTCACCCCATAAACATGAATGATAGAGGTTCAGTCCTCACTGACAGAAGCCTGTGGCTCTATTCCCACAGATGCCCTGGAAAGATGTACTCCTGAAACTCCAGAGTTTGCCCGGGTAACTCATCCCCACCCTCTAACAAAAGAAGGCTCACACTCACAGGGGAAATAACTGGAATTGCACCAGTACTTTGTGGAAAGCCAGCACTGTGGCTTTGCTCACCTGTAGAGTCATAACACAATGGAACACTTTTTTTTTTTAAGGCAAAAATATTTTTTTTTGAGTAGAAGAGTCTCCCCATGAGCCTGGCAAAACAGACTGGAGAGTTTCCATCTCATGGAGAGTACACTGTTTCCAGTTTCCTGAAATGTGGAGAAAATAAAATACAGCAAAAGAAGTTTAAAATCAACAGCTCCCATCATCTCAGCACATTTTTATCCAAATTCTCTTTGCTACTTACACAAGAGGTGGTACCTGCACGCAGCTTCACTCGGGCAGGCATTGGGGTATCAGCAAACTGCTCACACTACACTGTAAAAATAACCTTCAAATCATTCCCAGGCTAACAGGAATCACATGAGGAGTCTGTCACAGATTAAATATTATTGTATTAAACCTGGATTCCAACTTCATCACACCTTAAAATAAGCAGCTCTACATACTTTTAAACATTCAGGTTATTTTTTAAATAACTTTGGTATGCATATACTTTATTCCCAGTTTGACTACACAGTTCTCCTCTTCACAATCACAGGCCAAGTGCTCAGTCTGCAGCACTTACAAGGCTTTTAAATCTGCATTTTGTGGTTTTCACCTGGAGGTAAGTAGAAACACTTCAAGCCCAGCAACAGCTGGTACTGCCACACCTGCGTGTGCATCAGGAGCAAAAATCAAGACATTTTCAGTTATTCTGATCATGGGGACGGAAACCAGGAGGAATTAAGAGACAGAAACAATCTTGGAAATCAGCTTGTCCATCTCCCTGCCAATGGAAAACTGAGAACAAATAATACTCCGCAGCTGCTCTGGCCACTCCCTTTAAAATCAGCCAAAGAGCCCTT
Source organism: Melanocharis versteri (assembly GCA_013397845.1). NCBI lineage: Eukaryota > Metazoa > Chordata > Aves > Passeriformes > Melanocharitidae > Melanocharis > Melanocharis versteri. Next base: position 11,277 of record VZTG01007255.1, on the reverse strand, counting down.
CTGAACCATTTTGGCTGGGGTCAGAGGTTGGTTTTGGCTACTGTATTCCTGAATTAAGCCCACCCTCATTCCCTGGAACTCCCTCAGAGGGTTTGGCATATGGTAGCCATCACCTGGGTTTAGCCAATTTCCTTTCCTCCCTAAGAAGCTTCATTCCCAACCAATCTTTTTCCCTGCCTGCTCAGAGCCTTTCCCAAGGTCAGTCTGGTCCAACACCAGCACCTTCTGCACCCGGGTTTTCCCCACAGACACTGCTCAGGAGAGATCTCAGAACCTGCTGAAGCTTTGGAGCATCTTTTTTTCTTTGCAGCAAGGCTGGGAACCCTTCCTCTAGCTCTCTGGAAACCAAGAGTGGATACAGCCAACCCAGCAGAGTCAGGTGGGGAAAAGACCAGATGCTCTCACTGAGCAGGCAGTGGGGAATGTCCCTGACACCAGGAATAATCCTCTCCCTGCGGAAAGCAAGGCTCCTTCGATGGGACAGCAGAGGACATCTCAACAGAAGATCCCCCACTGCAAAGCCATGGGAAGAATCCGAGCCCAGACTGATTTAACAGGACTGAACTGGTTTAGCTGGGCCAGCTCAGGAGGAATCAGAGAACTGGAGGAGGCTCATTGCAGTTAACTTCTTGTCACCGGAACGCCCGGCCTGCCCAGGACCGAGCAGCAGAGACCCAGCAGGATGCAGGTATCTGTCACCAGGGCAGGGAGGTGACACAGGACGGCACCACCTTCCCTCAGCAGCATCACAGACCGGGAGAGTTCACAGGAGCCATCCCTGCCCCGGCCAGGGCCAGTGGGACGCGAGGTCCTGGAGCAGCCCTGGATGCCCACGGCAGGACCCCGCCGAGCCAGTCCCTCTGGGCAGCAGCTGCTCCCTCTGAACACTGTGTTCCCCAGAGCCCAGCACCTGTGTCATGCAGACACCGGACACAATCTCTCAAAGAAGTCTGCTCTCTTGTGCTCCAGCGCCTGCAGGAAGCCCTGGATCCTCTCCTCCCGCAGGGCCGTGCATCTCTGCAGCAGCGTCCGCCGGCGCCGCGAGTCTCCGTGCGACGCGCACCCCTCCTGCTGCAGCTTCTTGGTCACGTAAGCCTGGTCCCTCTCCATCTGCTGCCGTCTCCTCTCCTCCAGGTAGGAGTCTCTGGCCTTCTGGAGTGAAAAGCAGTGAGTGTTAGCACCTTACCAAGCCTCTCAGCTGGTCTGTGGTACGAGGGGTACAAACAGCCTCTGCCTGGCCATCGATCTGCAGCTTCACTCAAGGCTGCCTCTGGGTCTGCCTCTTCCACACTGAGGCAGCCTGCTTGACTGGTTATAAAAAATACAGGGATATCCTTCTGGGCCTTCCCTCCAAGACAACACTCTGCTCAGAGCATTAACTCCCAGTTAAAACAGATAAAAGTCAGGACAGATTGTGGGAGAACCCTCAGATATTGGAATCAGAGAGAAACAGCTACAAGGGAACTTCTGAACCCCAGACATACACACTGTTATCCTCACCAGTGTTATCACAGCATTTTTGATCCTATTCCCCTGGCTGCTGAAAGGTTTTAGGGGATTCCAAACCATAACTTACAGGGCAATTCTTTGAGATGATCCAGTATTGAGCTAATCAGCTTCAAAACAAAAGCAGGAATAAGCTCAGCATTCCCAGATTTCTGTGACCTAAGAGTGTACTGGCTTGAGGCACAGCAGGAGAAAGGCAGAGGCAGGAGCCATCCTTGCCTACCCTTCAAGTATTTGAAATATTTTGTTATAGAACATCACTTTTAGATTTCTTCTTATTGCACACATCCTGGCCTGCAGTTTCCAACAGCAAAAACATATCAGGAATATTAAGCTTCTATTTTTAAAAACTGTAAAACTGGTCACTGTGACATAAACTCTCACACACACACATTTGGGAAGAGCTGGTCTTTCAAACAAGCAAGAAGAAATAATTACTCTAATGAGAGCCTGAGTCACTCATCCCCACACTTTTCCTGAGCCCAAGGCAGCTCTGGCTCTGGAAATGAGCTTTTTTTGTGCTGGGAATGAGAGCAGAAATATCCCCAGCCACAGCAAACCCACGGAATGGATGCACTCCAGGGCTCACTTGAACTGCAAGGATCATCAGCTTGCTGAGCAAAAGACTCCCACTCTCAAAGGGCAGTTCTGTTTATCGCCCAGAAAAGACTCAGCTGACCACTGCAGGGGCAGGCTGGCCAGCCAACACCTGCATTCCTTCCCGAGATCTACCAGGTACCAAAAGCAGGGTCTAACTGATCCTGGGATTCCGTGGTGAGCAACAACCAGCTGGGAGACTCCTCTGAGCAACAGGCTGGCAAATAAAATGGCAGCCATTAAAAGTGATGCTGTTTGAGCTGATGGAAGAAGGATTTCTTTTATCCAATACCTCCAAATCAAGGGGGGATTTATGTACCTTGTCACCCCTTCCATCCTGCTTCCCATCCACATCCCAAAAGCAGCAGCACATTCCCAAAGCAGACACAGCTGCTGTAAAACACCCTGGTTTCTCAGCAAGTCCTCCCCAACCCCACCATCCTCACTGACAGCAACCCCTCCACCAAGAGAATTTGCTTAGTGAGCTCTTTTGGATTTCAAGATCACCTATTTCGAATTTAAAAAGACCCAGCTCCTAAATCGCAGTTCCTCTGAGGGGAAAGCCCTCCCTGTGCACAATTGTGAGGGTTCCCTGGGAGAAAGGGCAGCCTCAGACACTGCAAAGTGGCTCTTACAGGGAGAAAACTGACCAGAGAACAAATGTGGACAATGAGAAACCTTGATAACAGCATGGCATGAACACATCCAGCCACCAACCAGAACTAAGAAAAGATGAGAATAGCTGGGAACAGAAGCTGCATTTGTTGCCTGTCAGAAACCAGCACCAGGAGCAAAGTCAGAACAGTGACCTTACTGTTCCAGACAGAGGCCAAGCTCATGGCAATGACAAACACTGCTGCCTTTTTTGCTTCCCTCTTCATGCAGAAGGTGAACTGCCATTAGTTGTCCTAATACAATGAATTGCTGGTAGGAAAAGGGCAGACTTGGGCCAGAAATAGGAACAAAAGAGGTTAAGGATGTGGAGAGTTTGGATGCTGCCAGACTGGCTGCACCTGATTAAATTCAGCCATAACCACAACTGGCTATAATCTCTTTGACAACTCTCAGGGGTGAGCAAGGTCCCTGAAGGTAGAAAAGGGCAATGTAATGCCTGTCTTTAAAAAGAGGACCCAAATAATCAAGGAACAGACACATTCAGCAGCCAGATGAGGTGGAGGTTAAGAGCTGCCACACTGAGGTCCTTCTCCTGCCGGTCACTGCTGGCTCTGTGTCACAAGCTGCTGCCCCCCACATTCCTCCATCCAGAGTTCCAGCTCCCACACTTGTTTTGCTTAAAAATAGCCAAATTACTAAGTCACTACTGAATTGGCCAGCTTTATCAGAACCAGGTCAGGGAGAGCTCACAGCAACATATCTAAAAGGAGAGGAACAATGTCAATGAGCAACAGGAACAATCCCTTCAGCAGGCACATCCGGACCCACCAGAAAGAGGACACTTGTCCACAGACTCACAGCTCAGGCAGCCTCATTTCAGCTCCCAGGAAGGAAACTCTAAACCCACTTGTTACACCTCTAAAAACAATACTGCAGTTAGAGGAAGAGCATGTGAGTACTCCCTGCTTGTTCCAGTGTGAACTCAGCATCTGCTTACAGCAGTGATGAGTGTCTGAGTCAAACTGGCAGATTTCACCCTGTGGGAGACCAGGAGTGCTCACTTGGTGTGTGAGTGCTGGGACAGATGCTCCAGCTGGTGGAACAAGCAAGGAGTAACAGAGACAGTGCTGACTTTGGATATTTTGGGTCTTGCTGAAAGCAGAGGAGTCTCACCACACACCAAGACGTTGTAACAAGCCACAGGGGTGCAGGAGAAGCAACACAGGAGCTGCTACTGAAACAAGATCTTAACTAACAATCCCTGCTCCCACTTTGCAGCCTCTCACCCGATCTCCAGCTGCTGTGCAGGTGCGGTTGGGCTCTCCAGCTCCCCCAGGCTCCCTTACCTGTAAAGCACTGTAGTTCATCTGGAACTGAAGGATAGCCTCACACAAATTCCAAAAGGAATATTCTGGCCACAAGACTGACTGAAACACCAGGCATGAATGGGATGTCTGCAGAAAGCAAGATCACCAACAATTTAATCATTGAGCAAGGGAGAAAGTCATTAAGATGCAGTTCTGTTGGGCAAACTATGCCAGTTTCCCCACAAAGGCTTTACCTAGGCTGTGTTATCAGATTCTACTTAAAGTGAGGTAAAAACGAGGCAGGAGAGTCTGAAATTGCACAATGTAGAGTGCTTCTGATTAGTTTTTAATGCTGGGACACCAGTCATCCACTCCTGCAAAGGCATCAGCAGAATTCTTTCTGATGCTGTGTTGGTCTTCAGAGAAGTATTTTTAATAGCTTAAGCATCACAGACTTATAAAAAACCTAAAATAGCAACACTGGAGTACCAAAGGCTAAGGGAATAACAGTTGAACTGAGGACCAGGACATGACATTTAAGCCATTCTTCAAATGACATCTCATGATATTCCTTACTGCCCACTCATGGCATTTAAACTGCTTAATGAAGCCAAGAGCTGTGGTGCACTGAAGATATCCTTGAGCTGGATGATGGAAGATTTCAAGTTAAAACCTATTTCTGCCACCGAGTTCCTCAAAGTTTCAGGTCAATGTGTTCCTATGATGACTGCTAAAACAATCTAACACTTAACAGGACTCCTCTACCACAGAGAGGAGTGAGCAAAGGATTATTTCATAGCCTCAACACCCAACCAGGGTATAGGTGTGCCCAAAAACAGGGAGAGGAGAGGGGGTGCCTTCGTAGGTAACCACAGCTCAGGCCAGACAACTTCTGAGAACTTGCCAATTAAATAATTTGGAATGGGAGCATTTGATGTGGTTGCCTAAAGGCAATTGGGTTTTGGCTCCAAACTGTACATGTGAAACAACATGTGAGCTTTAGGTGAAGCAGCTCCACTCAAATGTTCTCTACAAACAACTAACTATCTAAAGGTGAGGAGCAAAAGGATGAGAATTCATGATTTTAGGCAATAACAGAACTGCAAGGCACAGATTCCTCAGAGGTGCCCCAGCAGTCAGTCCATCCAGGAATGTACCTAATCCCAGCAGAAGGAGTTTCAGAGCCCTCACATCCGCTTGCACCTGGAGTCAGTGGAACATCAGCACTCTCTGAGGTCAAGATGGAGTATCCCAAGGAGAAAACAGAGATTTTACCTGCCAGAGCAAGAAGTCACTGAGGCGAACCTCTCCAGAGGTTCTTATCAGCAGGTCTGGGTCGGGAGAGTTGTTGGTGTACAGACACTTATCCAGCAGCGATTCGGACACGTCACTGGAAGATAGACACAATTTATTAGACCCTTTTCCTGACCTGATGGATGTGGTACAAACCAGAATTAAGGGGTTTTATGTAAACTCAGGGCTGCAGATTAAAACTGGGTGGTGGAGCTGAACCACAGCCAGCCATCAACTTGCTTCTGACAGACACTGCTGTCTGCTCCACAGGCTATTCCAATTGCTATTCCAGCCCCCAGAGCATCCCACTCCACGCTCCTTGAAACGTAACACAGTGGTGGAAGCAGACTGCGAGGGCTTCCATCTGGAGCAGGGAGCAGAGTGTAACTATTCCTTCTCCTTCAGGGTGGAGGAACAGTGCAGCATTCATGATTCATCTGTTGTTTGACCTCATAGCTAAGACTGTCAGCCAAGCAGCCAATTGTTGTGGCATAAAATCTGCCTTCACATTTAAACTAACTTAAGACACAGACCTAATTTCTCTTCTGTCTTGGTTGTGTACCTATCACCATGGTAACTGAAATAATAAAAGCCAAACATTGCATAGTAACTTTAAGTCATTTGTTCCAGTCACACTGGTTTAATGAGATCTATTTAAAAGCCGCTTGGCTTCTGAGAGGTTTCTCATGCAGTGTGAGTGGTAAGACAGGCAGAATTCATCCAAAAGCCTCACACAGAAAGCCAAGAGCTACCTGGGTTCCAGCAGTCCTTGTTCCACTCCCCAGGCCATCTCCCTGACAGCATTGCTGATCTCATGTCTCGAGGTGTATGCAAAGCAGACATTCAGAAAGCACCTGCAAAGAGGAGAAGATGTGAAAGGCTCATCCTGGGAAGGTCCAGCAGATGACAGTGATGTGAGCTTGCAGGAACAAGAAGAAAAAAAGAGGTGCAGCATGTCTGACAAGTCCCAGCCCTCAGGAAGAGGAGGAGGAGGAAGACATGAGGTACCAGCTATTTAAACTGAGTGTCACTTACTTGTTGTAGTTCCTGGTTGCCAGCACAGCTTGGGCAATCAGCTCCTGGATATCCACAGGCAGGAGGGGCAGGTCCCCAAGGACACGGATACACACCCCATGCTTCTTCAGGTTCTCCCTGCACCCAACCAGAGTGAGGACCACAGAAAACACATCAGTCTCTACTGCACAAGTGCCAACACCCACCCACAGCTTCAGCAAAACTGGGAACTGGAGAAAGGCAAAACCACCAGGTGTTCTTCAGGTGTGCAAAACTGGCTGAGATTTGATCATCCCAAACCATTCCATAAAGGCACAGTGATCATTCCCCACACAAGTTCCTGAGGTACAGACATGACCAAAGGACAAGGAAATGATCACAGATTAGGCATCCCTACCTAAGGAGGCTTAGAATACAACCATAGGCTCTGGGCATCTCTAACTAATCAAAAATTAAGACAAAGCTTTGATATTTCATGAAGACAACATCTGGCACTCTGGGTTTCTGACTGTGCTGTGTTTATCTGAAAGCTGTCCTGTCCCCACAGCTTGGATGGGACAGCTGACACAAATCTGGTGTGCAGAGGGACTGTGCATGCACAGAGCTCTACATCCCACCCAGGCAGGCACAGCCCCTCCAGACAAATCTCTGGCTGGAGCTGGGGAAGGCTCTCCTCCCTTAATCCATTTTCACAGCTTGTAACACCCCTGCAATCCATCAGGTCCTGCTCCATTCCACCCTGTGGGACACAGACATGGGGGACTCTTACTGCTCCTCCAGGAGGCGGCTGAACTTCTGCCTGGCCAGGTCCATGAGCCCATCCACCTCCTCCTTGGAGCGTTTGAAGTTCTCAATGCTGAAGGCATAAACGGTCACCTCCGGAATGCCCAGGTTCAAGCACCACCGCAGTGTCTGCAAGAAGACAAAATGTAACAATCAGGCCAGCAAGACACAACTTCTCCACATAAAACCTCCCTGTGGTTTCCCATGAGGCCAAGACTGGATCACAAGAAATGACCATCAAAAGTATGAAACCCCCTAGACGTGAATTTCAGATTCACTTCAAAGAAATGGGGGAAAATATCCCTACCTGAGGATGAGAATCCATCACAGGGGACTAATCCAGCCAGGAAAAGTACCTCTGGTTGATAACGTTATAAATTATATAATACTGTGCCTTTCAAAACCTTTTCAAAGAAAGTCAACCTGTTTCACAGAAATAAAAGCTCTAAGATCTGTAACGTAGATATTTTAACTGAGTGTAAAACAGACGGAAAAAGAGCAGAATGGAATGACTCTGACCGATAACAAAAAGAGGGAGGAGCTGAAGTCGTGAATCCTGATGATGAACATCAGCTCCAAGCGCAGGCCTGGCTCCAGTGAAGAGAAGGAACACAAGACACCAGTCCAGCAGCAAACACAGCTCAAGCTTCCACCACACAAAGGCAGAAAACATCCTCCCCACCTGTGCCAGCTTATCAAAGCCTTGGGAATGTCCCTGCTGTCTCTCCACGTGACACTTCTGGGCGTAGCGGCGATTGCCATCCATGATGAAGGCAACGTGCTTGGGCATTGGGCCTGCCTGGAAAACACGGAAGAGCACAGGAGAGCAGCAGGTCAGCAGGCACGTCCACCACAGAGAGCTCAGCCCCCTGCCCCCAGCAGCCCTGCGTGCTCCCGGGAGTGCAGGGGTATCTCCCAGCAGGAAACCTGCAGCTGGAAGGAGCAAGGTGCTCATTTCCTCTTTGCCAACCCCAGTTTAGGGTCTCCAAAGAAACAGGTCAGTGTTGACCGTTGCCTGATCTGAAAAGCAGCTCTGCCCTCCCCATTTCTCCCATGACAGAGAGCTGCAGTGCTCAGGAGCTCAGTGCTGCAACAGCTGCAGCCATGGAGGAGGGCACATGCACGTTTATGCTGCATTTTTTACTTCAGCACTCAAGGGCCTTTTCACAGACACAAATAACGTCACAGAAAACAGAAAAAAGGTCATAAGACTTCCCTCCATAAAGAAGAGTGTTCCTTTCCACTGACCTCACCGGGCTCGACAGGGACAAGAGCAGCACCATCAGTCTCAAGCCTGAGCAAGGGAGAGAATTTTCCTGGAACTGGTGAGTTTCTGTTCCAATACTCAGTTCCATTTCCTAAAATTCCAGTGTGAGGATCTCTCTTCTCTCCCTCCTTCCTGTGCTCTGCCTTCATCAGCAAGGGCACAAATCCTTATTGGCAAGCACTGCCTGCAGCCTTGCTCATTTGCAAGGCTAAGCCTAAGTAATCTCCCACCCTGGGATGTGGTTTAGGGATGCAGATCCAGTGCCAGCACTAAACGTACCCTTGCCAACAGTGCTCCCTTTCCAGAGCACTGCAGCCACAGAGACAGTTCCACCCTGAAGAACCTGCCAGCTCTTCACGACAAAATCCACCCAAATCCATCCCTTACCTTAATGATGTTGGCACAGAACCTCTCTATGATGGTCAGCTCGCCCTCTCTGATCCACGACATCTTTTACTGAGAGCTCCTTTCCTTTCACAAAGGGAAAATGAAAATAAAGGGATTAGAGATGACTGTTTGAGCCCAAAGCAAACAAACCACCTTGGAAAAATCAGCTCTGACTTGCTGCTCTGGAGCCCTTCACTTTGTCTGTGCAAGTCCTTTGATAAGCAGGCAGCGGGGAAGCTCAGAAACGGGCTCCAGAATTTTCCAGCTGTGTCATCAGAGTGGATTCTGCATCAGCTGGTGCAAGGAAAACCATCCCTGAGCCCTCCAGCCTGCAGGAGTGGTTGGTACAGACCCACAACTTGGGTGCCACCAGCACAAACAGTCCAGACCCAACCACCTGGATTTCCTTCCCCCATCCAGGGGCAGCAGCAGGTTGAGTTACACCGATGAGTTCATTTTCCGTGTGGGCTCTCTCTGCCTCCTCCCTCAGGAAGAGATCCCTACCCACAGCTGCAGCCACAAAACATTAAGGCAAGGAACTGCTGAACCTCGGGCTGCTCCTAAAGCTCTTTATGCTCCCCCTGCACGGCTCGGGCTGAGAACATCCAGCGCCATCGCCGGCTGCTAATGGTCAGCTAATGACAACCTTTTACTCGCGGTTTTACACAGTCACCTTAAAAAACGACCTTCACAGAGGGCTGTAAGCCCGGCGCAGAGCAGGGAGGGCCGTGCCTCGCTCCCCGGGCCGGGTGGGCGCAGCCGGGAGGCTCCAGCCCCCGGGACGCCGCTCCCGCCCCCGGCAGCGAGCAGAGCCGGCGGAGAGCGGGACGCACCCCCAGAGCCCGCGGGTGCCTCCGCTCCCGGCAGCCGCCCGGGCCCTCCCAGGCGGGAGGCGCGCGGTGGGGACGGGGCGTCCCTCAGGCCTCCGTCGGCTCCGTGAGGGGAGGGACGCGGGCACCGGCGGGAGAGAGACGGCGGAAGGAGACACCCCCCGCCCGCAACGCCCCCGCCGCGCGGCGCGGCCCGGCGCTCCCCGCCGTGCCCGGTAAGCCG
>VZTG01007244.1:7564-17773 GCA_013397845.1 Melanocharis versteri | reverse complement strand
AGCCATTGTGGGATTCCATGGAATGCTGCTCTGTGCCTGCCAGCAAAGGCCTCTCTTTAGGGCTGCGTGAAAACCTCTCTGGGAAGAGGCACAGAAGCTGAAAATTCCCTTGTCCTCACCGGAATCTGAACCGGAGCAAAGTCAAGAGCTCATCCACAGCAAAGCCACGTCCTTCATGCTCTGCCTGTGGAGTGGTGCTTCCCACACGGAGAGGGAAATGGGAGCAATCTGTTCCCAGAGCACAAGCCTGAACCCAGCAAAGGGAAATAAAACCCCAGTTAAAGAAACTGTTACTGTTACTGTTACAGTCGTTTTATTGGCTGGAATGAAATATCCCACCACAGCTATTCCGTTGTTTGGTTTAAGGATAACTTGGTCATTTAGGGAAGGAATTGGGAATAAACGGAGCAGATTTATCTGATGTCAGAGAAATAGAAATCTTCCCTACTTAAGTAAAGACAACATTCCCTGCTTTTCCTGCCGCCTGCCCGGAGAGCACCCTGAAGGGCATCACTCACAAACTGGACTTCAATAAATCAAACCCAAACTGCTCCTTCCATGGGAAAACTGTCCAGGAAGAACCAGATTTTGGGATTCTTGCAGGATGTGGAGCCCTGAGTTGTGGTGGAGCACTCAGGTATCCCATGGACCTGTTAGCAAGACAAACAGAGAATCCTGGAGTGATTTGGGTTGGAAAGGGCTTTAAATCCCACCTCATTCTACCCCCTGCCATGGGACACCTCCCACTATCCCAGCGTGCGGCAAATCCCGCTGGGAAGAGCCAGTGTCCATAAAGGAGACAGAGCAGTCCTGGAATTTTATTCCAATAACGGCAGAGGTCACTGAGGCACAGCCCGTGGGGGTTTCTCTGTTGGGGTTTCGGAGCCTCCTTTTATCCCAAACTCCTGCTGCTTGTTCCCTCTTCCTTTCCCAGTGCTGAGGTACCAGGAAGGTGCAGCCTTCCCGAACTGCCTGCCCCATATCCCCCCTCAAACCTGGCATTTCCCCCGAAGTTCAGGAACTCCGGCTCGTGCTGCCCCATTTGGCCAAACTGACCGGGCTCTGGGACAAACTCGCGGCTGGGAGTGAATCCCAAAGTTCAGAAACTCCCATTTGGCCGTTTCGGGAGCTGAACTGACCGGGCTCTGTGACAAACCCGTGGCTGGGAGTTGTGGACGTGCAGTCCGAAGAATTTTCTCCTTCTCACGAACTCTGTAGGAAAACAAAATAAACTGGGACATTTTTACTCTCTTTCTGTTCTTATGTTTTTCTAACTGGAGCTGTAAGGCTTCACCCAATCCCCCTGAAGGGTGGGATGACACTGTCCAAACACTATTATGTATATATCTCTATATAAAAGTTAGAATCAAAATAAAGTCTGTCACACTTCTGCTTTCTACGGCTTGGTGTGTGTTCTGCTCTCCTTACTGCCACTCACAGCGACAGGGAGTGAATCCCAAAGTTCAGAAACTCCCATTTGGCCGTTTTGGGAGCTGAACTGTCTGGGCTCTGTGACAAACCCGAGGCTGGAATTTGGGACAGACACCGAGCCCCATCCCAAAGCCGTTCCCACCCATCCCCTCACCCGGGAATTGCTTGCACAGACATCAGCGCACACCTTCCCTATCAATCCCTCCTCTTCTCATTTCTCAATTTGAAGGAAGCAAAACTTGAGGATTTTTCCTTGGATTTCAGCAGTGGACAAAGTCAGAGCAACAATTTTCCCGAATATTTCAGCTCCTGAAGTATTTTCCTTGGATTTCAGCAATACCCGAGATCAGAACAACAATTTTCCTGGATATTTCAGCTTCTGGTTAAATACGTTTATTTTGGTAAAATTCCTAAAGGTTTTGGCCAGGTTTCTGATCCTCGAACCTCCAACATTCCAGGTTATTTCCACAACCTCTGGATTCCAAATAACGAACTTCATTTTCTGATAAACACCTGGCTCCTGTTTTTGCCTTGCTCCTCTCTCAGCGCAATCCTTAACGCTCCTTAAAATCCCAATTTTCCACTCACTGAAGTGTGGCAGCCACGTCCCATTAAAAGAGTTTTACCAGGAAAATTATCCATGCCTTTAAATAGGTCATGCATACATTTAGCATATGTTACATTATTCTCCACGTGCAGCCAATCGTGCCGGATAATTGAAAATTTCTGGAGTCGCAAGCAAATAAAATCATCCCTCTGATCATTAATAAGCAGGAAGTGGGGGGAAAAATGGGAAAAAAGGAGCAGGGGCATGAAAGAAGAATCAAATTTGGTGGGAAGTTCCAGAAGAGTTGTGTCCAATGGACATTCCAAGTGCTGATGGAGTTGATGTTTAAAAATAAAGGTGGTGTCGTTATCCCTGAGTGCACCTGGAAGTCCTGAGCAGGGAAGGATTCCTTGGAGTCTTCTCCCAGGTTCTGCCACCTGCTTGGGTGGGACGAGGATTCCAAAACTTCCCTGGGCAGCCCCTTCCAAGGTCTGACCACCCTTTCCATGAGGAAATTCCTGCTGATGCCCAATCCAAACCTCTCCTGGCCCAGCCTGAGGCCATTCCCTCTTGTCCTGTCCTTGTCCCATGGGAGCAGAGCCCGACCCCTACTTTAAAAAGTCTTTTAAAAGGAGGGAGAGGGAATTTTTGTATGGATAGTGCCAGGACAATGGGGCATGGTTTCCCACTGGGAAAGGGGAAATTGGGGTGGGATATTGGGAAGGAATTCCTGGCTGGGAGGGTGGGGAGGGGCTGGGCTGGAATTCCCAGATTTGCTGTGGATGCCCCTGGATCCCAGGGAGTGTCCCAGGCCAGGCTGGACACTGGGGCTGGGAGCAGCCTGGGACAGTGGGAGGTGTCCCTGCCACGGCAGAGGTGGCACTGGATGGGTTTTAAGGTCCATTCCCCCCCAAGCCATTCCAGGATTCCATGATTCTGTGGGCTGGAGCGATGCTGACACAATCTGGAGACACTTCCATGCAGTCCATCCTCATCCCAGCAGCTGGAACTCCACCTGGATTTTACGGAGGCTGAGCCAGAGCTGGATTAACTGGGGATGGATGTTCCGAACCTGCCCCCAGAGCGGAGCCCAGACCTGGCCTCACACTTCGCTGATCCCACAAGCACCAGGAATTCCCCTGTGCTGTCCCTCGTGGATTCATTTAAAGCGATTTCTCCATCTGACTGAGCCACGGCTGTTGGTTTGTGCTGCTGTGAGATTTCGAGCCATAAAATAATCACTTCATAAAGCAGGGCTGGGGTGATGAGTGTTAAACCTCTCCAGCCTTTCTCCTTCGGGGAATTGTTTGACACAGCCCCGCTCCCCACTCCATTCCACCTTCATCCCAAAGGGTACCAGCAGACCAGAAAATTATTTAGGATTTCACAGGAGCTCCATTTCCCACATCCATGGCCACGCAGAGGGAAGGTCTCGGAGTCCTGGAAGGATTCATGGAGAGAGGAGCCAATCCTGGAGCAGGGTCCTGGCAGGACCATGGAGAGCGGAGCCCAGGTTTGCCAGCAGGATTTGTGACCCTCCAGGGGATCCAGGCTGGAACTGCCCATTCCTGAAGGAAACACGCGATTTTACAGGATTTTCCACCACCTTCACCTGTGGGGGTGGGAGGTTTTAGTCATTTTCCAGGTGTGAAACTTCCGTTTCCTCCAGAAATTCCCAAGACACCGAGTTCTGATTCTTTCCAAAGGAAATAATTATTAGGGCTGAACAATTATCTCTTTTTTTGGCTTTTTTATCTCCCAAACTCCCCCCTACTGGTGCTAGCCCTGATTTCCCATTCCCAGTGGTTTTGGGGTTTTTATTTAAGATTAAAAACATTTGGAGGGTGTGAATAAAGTCCTGGCTCCTTGGGAAAATTGTGCAAACAGATTAAGCGGGAGAAGTTCCTGGAAGGAGAAATGTGTGAATTTGTCCTGACTGTAAGAAGGAATCTTTATCCTTGGAGATATCCAGAAATAAACAGGCCTGAACTTGGGGTTACCTCGTTTAACTTTGCGCTGCTTTGAGAGGGAGGTTGGGTCCAAAAATTCCATAAATCCCTTCCCACCGAAATTAAGCTCTGATTCCATGAATTTAAAATTTGGTCAAATACCACGGATGGCAAAATCGGGATGAAGTTACTTCATGCGAGGTTTGGGAAATATTCAATAAATCCCTCAAGGATTAATTCATCTTTCCATGTTCCAGGGCAGATGGAAAAGTCCAAGGTTGGATGAAGTTTGGAGCAACCTGGGATGGTGGAAGGTGTCCCTGCCCTTGGAACAAGATGGGATTTAAAGTCTTTTCCAACCCAAACAGATCTGGGATTCTCTGGAGCCAAACACCTTGGGACAAGCACCTGTTCCATCCCAGATTTCTGCTCTGGAGTTCAAATTAAGCTGTGATTCCATGAATTTAAAATCTGGTCAAATACCACAGATGGCAAAATGGGGATGAAGTTACTTCATATGGGGTTTGGGAAATATTCAATACATCATCATAAATCAATATTCAATAAATTCATCTTTTCTGTGTTCCAAGGCAGATGGAAAAGTCCAAGGTTGGATGAAGTTTGGAGCAACCTGGGATGGTGGAAGGTGTCCCTGCCCTTGGAACAAGATGGGATTTAAAATCCCTTCCAACCCAAACAAATCTGAGATTCTCTGGAGCCAAACTCCTTGGGACAAGCACCTGTTCTATCCCAAATTTCTGCTCTGGAATTCTTTCTCTGATTTATTCCCAAATTAAATAAGAGCTGTCTGAGGCAGAGCAGTCCCCTCTCTGCATCCCAGGAAACTCCTGCTCAGCACACACGGACATTCCAGCCCAGCTGAAAATTCAGGGATAAATCCCAGCATCTCCACCTTTAGGAATAATTCCCTGTGGGGAATGAAGTCAAATGCTCGCCTTAAATGAGATAAATTGGATCTGCTCCATTTCCCTTATCTAAGAACCTGTTTTCTTATCGGAAAGATAAAAAGGTGTTGTAATTTAGCGGAGATAAATCCAGGATGGAAATTATCCTTTGCTTCCACAGCCTTAATTACTCTTTCCTTTGGAAAGAATTTGGAGGCTGAGCAGAATATTGAGTTATCCAATCAATTTTGGAGCTTCCCAGGCCCTTCCCGTTTTTTTTTTTTTTTTGGGTTTTTTTTGGGATATTTTAAACTCACTAAGATTTGACTCTCAAGGTCTTGAGAGTGGCGTTTTCTGGTGGGGTTTTTTTGGGACCGAAAGGAGTGAAAAATGCAGCAAAATTAAAAATGCAGCTTCTCCACACACAGCACTTGGAGATTTTCTTGCTTCTCCTCTCGTGGAATTTTGGCTGCATCGCTTTCATTCCAGAAAGATGGAGGGTCCCCACACCTGGATCCCTTCTCCTTAGGGAAAACAAAGGGAAATTCATCCAACATTTGGGTTTTCTCAATCATCTCAAATTTTCATCCCATTTAACCCTTTTTACGGACACACCCACATCATCTGTTGGACACTTTTATTTTCCATTTATCCTTTCTGAGTGTAAAAATTGGGCTTTCCACACATTCCCTGCTGGGAATTCTCCGCTCATTCTCAGAATCCCTGAGGTTCCTGTGCTTCCAGGGAAATCTGGGGCTTCACCCAGCTACTGGTGGGGTGTTTTATCTCCTGGTGGGAATATTTTAGGAAGGAATTCTCGGCTGGGAAGGTGGGGAGGACTCAGGTTGCCCAGAGAAGCCATGGCTGCTCCTGGATCCCTGGAAGTGCCCAAGACCAGGTTGGATGGAGCTTGGAGAAGTCTGGAATAGTGAAAGATGTCCCTGCCTGTGGACAGATCATGCCCAGAGGAATCCGAATTCTCAACCAGGCACAAAAAAATCACCAAAACCATCTTGTTGAGACAATTCCCACTAATCCTGGCACTTCCCTCTGGGATTTCCCTGGAGGAGGACACTTCAGACACGCAGTCTCTGTTTCCACACCCCCATCACACTTAAATCCTTCAGATTCCTCTAAAACCGTGCCTGGAAAGCAAATCCTGGGTGGTGTTTATTTAACACAGAACCCGTTTTCCAGTTCTTCCCGTGTTTTCCAGTTTTTCCTGTATTTTCCAACTCTTCCCATATTTTCCAACTCTTCTTGTGTTTTCCAATTCTTCCCGTGTTTTCCAATTCTTCCCAGGTTNCTATGTTTTCCAACTCTTCTTGTGTTTTCCAGTTCTTCCTGCGTTTTCCAATTCTTCCCAGGTTTTCCATTTTTTCCCATATTTTCCAACTCTTCCAATATTTTCCAACTCTTCTTGTGCTTTCCAGTTCTTCCCATGTTTTCCAGTTCTTCCTGCGTTTTCCAATTTTTCCCGTATTTTCCAACTCTTCCCGTATTTTCCAACTCTTCCTGTATTTTCCAACTCTTCCCAGGTTTTCCAATTCTTCCCGTGTTTTATTCCGGGCTGGAGCTGCCTGAGCCAAGCAAAGGTGCAGCTCTCTGGGAGCTCCTTTGGACATACTCAGCCCTTTGTGAGTTTCCTGGAGGAATTCTATCCCAACTTCCTGCTCCTTTGGACATACTCAGCCCTTTGTGAGTTTCCTGGAGGAATTCTTGGCTCTGCTCTTGTTCCAGACTTTATATTCCTCGGATTCCATCCCAAATTCCTGCTCCTTTGGACAGGATGCTGAGCACCTCTGCCCCACAAACCACCTCAAAGCGGTGCCTCTCTGACCTCACTTATGGCTGCAAAACCTGGGAAGAATCCAAGATATTCTGAAATAACAGCAAAGCTGAATAATTAAATCAGGACAGCAAATTCCGAGCCCTTCTCCCCTGAAATTTGGCTCAAATCTTAAATTTAACCCTTTAATCTCAGCAACTGAGTGGAAACTCCCAGTTCTGAGTGAAAATAGTCCAAACCACCTCTTGTGGAATGAAGAGCTGGCCCATCTGAAACGTGATCTTTAAAATTCCGTAATTATCTTCAAATAATTATTGTGTGGGAGAGGATTTTTTTCCTTCTTTCTACTCCCACTTGTGCACTTCGGGAAGGAAACC
Organism: Melanocharis versteri; assembly: GCA_013397845.1. Lineage (NCBI taxonomy): Eukaryota > Metazoa > Chordata > Aves > Passeriformes > Melanocharitidae > Melanocharis > Melanocharis versteri. The sequence goes on along the minus strand of VZTG01007244.1, from coordinate 10,775 downwards.
CTTTTTATTTTTCTGTTTTATGGATAATACAGGAATTAGATAAATAATTGATAGGTTGTTAATGAACTGGCCAAATATGCCTTGCCCTCAAAATGCAGGAATTTGAATGGAATGTCAAAGAGATCGCTGGAATATTTGATATTTCAATTTATTGGGCAATTCCTTAGAGGAGTAGCTCCATGAGATCCCATATGCCTGATCCTCCATCACATCCACCAGAAATTCCTTCCCCAGGTTCTCTGAATATGATTATTTCTATATTATTATCCAGGAAAATTGGCGGTTGCAAAAATCAAAAATTCCCTTCACGCTGACACTAAAAATGCCCATCTTGGGCTGCTCCTTCCTGCTCATCCCATTGGAAAAGTGGGAAAATATAGCCAAGGATGCTCCAAACGGGGCTCGTTTTTACCCGAGCTGAACTGAGAGAGGTTCCCCTTTCGAGCCCAGCTTGCACAGATGAAAAGGAGACATTAAAAAGGAGAAGGTAAATCCTGACTCATCTGGAACAGGAATAGAAAAAACATCTTGGCTGCAAAGAGATGAAAAAGGAGCAATTAATGTCTGGAACTCACCTGCAAATCTCGTTGCCGTGAGCTATTATTGTTCAAATTATTAGGCAGGTGTGTGAAGTGCCTCGTAAACCGGAGAGGAATTAAAAGGGAGATTTTGCAGCAAACTCGGCGCTTATTACACAATTACAACCCCGCGTAACAGCCAGGGGAGGTTCCCGGTGATTTCAGCTCAACTACGCCTCGGAACGCACCTGATCCCAAATTCCGCTCTGTTTTAGACTCAGATTCCTTTCCTCGGTCTGGATTGGGAAGAATAATTGGATTCAGAGCGCAGGGGAGTCGTTGTCCTTGGTTGTCGCGGTGAGGGCCGTGCCCGGCGTTTGTCCCTTTGTTGTGGGACAGACAAACAACAATCAGGTCACAGGCAGTGAAGTCATCACCGCTGGGACAAGATCCAGCCCGAACATCCCTGGCTCCCTTTTCACTCCCAGGATTCTGCTCCACCCCTCTGTCAGAGCCATGAGTCAGGGACACCATGGATCTCAAGGTGACTTGGTCACTCTAAAGGTGACTTGGTGGAAACCAGCAAGATCCAACCCCAAGGCTTTTCCAGAGCTCTGGAGAAGGTTCTCCATGGATTTGTCCCATGGCAGGAGGGGAGCTGTGCCCACAGTTTGGGTGGTGGCTATGCCAGGGCTGCATCAACAGGAGACCTCGGAGATTTTACGGAAAACTTGGTGCTTATTACATGATTACAGCCCTTTTTAGGAGTGGGGGGATATTCCCATTGATTTCACCTCGACTATGCCTCAAAATGCACCTGATCCCAAATTCCGCTCTGTTTTAGACTCAGATTCCTTTCATTGGCTTGGATCGGGGAAAATAATTGGATTCAGAGTGCAGGGGAGTCGTTGTCCTTGGCTGTCACGGTGAGGGCTGTGCTCGGTGTCTGTCCCTTTATTATGGGACAGACAAATGACAATCAGAAAGTCACAGGCAGTGAAGTCACCATGGGGAAGGGTCTGGAGCCCCAGGAGTGGCTGAGGGAGCTGGGAAGGGGCTGGAGAATTCCTGAGGGAGCTGGAAAGGGGCTCAGCCTGGAGCAAAGGAGGCTCAGGGGACCTTGTGGCTCTGCACAGCTCCCTGACAGGAGGGGGCAGCCGGGGGGGTCGGGCTCTGCTGCCAGGGAACAGGGACAGGAGGAGAGGGAACGGCCTCAGGCTGGGCCAGGGGAGGCTCAGCTTAGACAGCAGCAGGAATTTCCCCATGGAAAGGGAGCTCAGGCCTTGGCAGGGGCTGCCCAGGGAGGTTTGGAGTACCCATCCCTGGAGGTGTGCCAGGAATTCCTGGAGGTGGCACTCAGAGCTCTGGGCTGGGCACAAGGTGGGCATCGGGCACAGCTGGGACTCCATGGGCTGGGAGGGCTTTTCCAGCTTTAATGATTCCATGATTCACTTGGAACCAATTCCCGTGCCTCACCACCCTCACACCTTACACCACCTCAGTTGGGAATATCCCAAATCCCAATCCAGCCCCACAGCATCCACCATGCTGGAATTTCATTCACACTTTCTTCAGACACCTCTGAGCTCCCTGTTCATGGCCAGGAATCATCAGTGACACTCGCAGTGCAACAGCCCAGGGAAAATCTAATTTTAATAAAATTTAACTCATCTCCAGCTTCCTGGGAAGTGTGAGACTGATCCCTTAGAGCCTTCCCAAGAGGTTTCATCCCATGGGAGCTGGGAGGAAACTCCCAGCATCCCATCAGCTCCCCTCCAAACTGGAATAAAATAAAGATATTCCTTTTCATCCTTAATTACAGTGGGTTTTTCTGGAAGGGGAACTGATTCTTGCATGGATTTGGGGTTGGAAAGCAAAGCAGGATTGGACTTGGCCCATGACCACTCCAAGGATCCCTTGGCCCATGACCACTCCAAAAATATTCCATGCCTGTGGAAACATCTCCTGCTAAAAAAATCCATCGTGTGTTTCGTGTGGAGTGGCCGCAGCGAGGAGCTCCTGGAGCAATTTCATTGTTTCCCCCTGCGTGGTGGNGGTTAATTAAACGTGACCCATTTCTTTCCCCCCCTCTCCAGGGATTCGCTGTTCCCGTGCCAGGGAATGTTGGCCCAGCAGGGCACGAGATGATTTTGATGATTTCACACCCCAGGGCTGAGATTTGCAGCCAGAGCTGGGGGCGAACTCACCAAACCAGGAGCAGGAACATCCACACCCTGCTGGGCAACAACGGCACCGCGGTCGGGAGCCAAATCCTGAACAATTCCATCCTCCCCGGGCAGGGTTTGGAATGAGGTGGATTCCAAGGTCCCCTCCAAGCCAAACCAGTCCGGAATTCTGTGGTTCCAAAATTCAGGTCCAGACATGAAGTTTCGGGTGGTGAAAAGGACTCTGAGGACATTGAGGCCTTTCAGGAGTTATGAAAATGATGGAGAGGGAATTTTCAGTTTGCATGGAGTGATAGGAAAAGGGGGAGTGTTTTAAACTAAAAGAGAGGTGGTTGAGATGGGATATGGGGAAGGAATTTCTGGCTGGGAGGGTGGGGAGGGACTGAGCTGGAATTCCCAGAGCAGCTGTGGCTGCCCCTGGATCCCTGGCAGTGTCCAAGGCCAGGTTGGACACTGGGGCTGGGAGCAGCCTGGGACAGTGGGAGGTGTCCCTGCCCATGGCACGGG
>VZTG01007230.1:0-10713 GCA_013397845.1 Melanocharis versteri | reverse complement strand
TCAGCTGCTCCTCACAGGATTTACAATTCGAGGAATCAGGGTGAGACCAACCTGCTCATAATCCCCTCCTTGGGAGAACAATTAATTCAATAACGAGGAGAGGAAGCTGCATCTCACTCTGGAAACTTTTGATAAAGCTGTGGGTTATGCACCAGGCCCTGTGCAACCATTGCACACTGGGGGTCCCACTTCCCTTTGTCCGTGGATATGCGGAAAAGAGCAAGTCCCAGCCTTATCCTTAATCTTGGTTGTGAATGGATCCTCACAGCAGCAGCGTTAGACTTGTCCTGGCACCCTGGTCCCATCTGCCACCAATTTTTCTGCAGCCCCAAATCCGCCCCAAATCCACCCCAAACCTCTGAGAGAGAGGCAATGGGTGAAATCCACAGGACTGAGCAGAGTCATGCAATGGTTTATGTTGGAGGGACCTCACAGCCCATCCAGTGCCAGCCCTGCCATGGGCAGGGACACCTCCCACTGTCCCAGGCTGCTCCCAGCCCCAGTGTCCAGCCTGGCCTTGGGCACTGCCAGGGATCCAGGGGCAGCCACAGCTTCTCTGGGCACCCTGTGCCCACCCTCCCAGGGAAGTTCTTCCTGATCTCTAATCTGAACCCAGCCACCAAACCCTATAGAATTCCTGCTGTGTGAAGCACAAGTGTTTTTGGGATCAGGGGGAGCAGTTTTGGGGCTGGCTCTGGCACTGATTGTGCCGACACAGATGTGAGGACAGCAGGAACCCCCACAGCACCGGGGGTTAATTGGCAAACAGCACATGGAGGTGTCCTACATCCCTTCTACCCGACCTGCTCCTCACCTGGAAGGAAAGGAAGCATTCCCAGTGGAGACAGGCTGAGAAATCAGGGCTGCTCACCCTGGACAAGAGAAGGTTGTGTGGAGACCTCAGCTCCTGCCAGGGCCTGAAGGAGCTACAAGGAAGCTGGAGAGGGACTGGGGACAAGGACTGGAGGGACAGGACACAGGGAATGGCTTCCCCTGCCAGAGGGCAGGGATGGATGGGATATTGGGGTCTCTCTCTGGGGTCTCTGCAGGCACCAGCACCTGCAGGAAGGACCCAGGCCCAGCAAAGGAGGAGAATGACGTGGAAGAGCTGCCATCCATAGGAACAAGGGGGATGAAGATAAAAACCACTTCAGGCCAGAGCCACTGGGAGCGGTGCAGGGAGGTGGGATCCATGTGGGTGCTCTGGGACCTGTGCTTTCCATCGGGAGTTTTCCCCACAACCAACTTCTTTCTGCCTTTTCCACCTGTCCCGCAGTGGCACTGTCACCTAAAACTGGGAGTAACCCATCGCTTCTTCCCGGAGCCGGGGATCACCCCATGCCTGGGCCTTTGGCAGGGCAAAGAGGTTGAAGGACCAGCGGTGCAGGGTGGAGGCTGCTGTCCCCTGCTGCTGTCCCCTGCTGCTGTCCCCTGCTGTCCCCGGCCCCCTCACCCCCAGGTGAGTGACCACGGAACCACGGAATGGCCTGGGGTGGACGGGGCTCAAAGATCATCTCATTCCAGCAACATTCCAGACCCTCCAGAGTCCAGCAGAGCAGGAAAGCTGCACATTTCCTGCTGTCCCAGCACCCCCAAATCCCTGGGCTGCAGAGACCTTCCTATAACACACAGTGGCTTGGGGTTTTGATATTTCGGATCCATTTCATGCCCTTCCATTTGTCCTCAGTGGGAGCTGGGATCATCAGCTGAACACCACAGCTGAAGTTACTTTCTGTCAGTGAATCCCTCCCTCAGGAAACCTCCACCAGATTCCCAGCCCAGAAATTGGCATTTCTGGTGAAAATACTGGAAAAGAATATATTTATTATATTTATTTGAAAGTAGAACCAAGGAAAAAAAAAACCAACAACTTTTTTTTTTTTTTCCTCAAAAACACCTTTTTTTTTAAAGATGAGAAGTCAGTCATTCAGCCAACCTTCAAAGTGCTCGACTTAATCCGCGGGGGACTCAATCTCGCTTTTCTCAGCCCAGATTTTTCCCCCTTGTTCACACACCTTGAGACAAAGGCTGCAGGAAAGAGGCGGAGGGGGAGGGCAGGGGGGTGCTTTTTGTGCGGGATGCGGAGCAAATTTATTCCGGAGAGCGCCTGAAACGGCCTTCAGAAAATGGAGAGAGTGTCTTCTGCGAGAAAAGGCCCCTAAGTAAACTCCGGCGCCATTCAGGAGATTTGCTCTGGCACTTAACAAGTGGGGCAGGAAGAAAGGAAAAGCTGTTGTCAGGTTTGGGGTGTTTATCAGCTCCCCTCGAGACACTTGACCCGGAGTGGGACCCCCTAATCCCTGCTCTGCATGCGCGGCCCGGCCGGGCCCGGGGCACTTGTCCCGGTGCCCATTGTGTGCCACTCACCTCCCGCCGCCCCCCCGGTGGCATTCTGCTCACAAACGCTGCGATAAGTTGTTTGGGCTGGATTCGGCAAGGGAATTGTGCTCCTAATGAAGCAGTCTGGTCATTATCCAGCGGCGGCCAGGCCAGGCCCGGGCAGGCCGCGCTGAGGCCTGGACAAAGGGCGGCCCTGGGGAGGCCCGACACACAGTTACTGCTGCCCCGCGGATTGGGGGGCTCCTGTAATGCCCACCTTCGTCAGGACAAATCGCTCCGCTTCGAGCTGTTTGCAGAAGGGGGGAAAACACCGAAAATCAGTTTGTTTTAGGAGTTGTTTCCTTCCTGGGTAAAAGGTGGAGGGGGAAGCACCTCCATTGGCAAAGGCTGCCCCAGAGGTTTGGCCAGAGCCCCTGAGCTGCTTCCCCCCTCTCTCTTCCCAAAGCACTAAAATACCCTGATTGAGTTAATTCCCAAATCTTGGGGATTTGCAGCATTCATTTCAATGATTTTTTAATACCTGCTGATTAAAACGGTTTGCAATATTTTTTTACATTTTTAATTGCATTAATCATTAACTGTAATTATTTAGGTTTAGGAACTCCTTTGTTCAGCAGCTAAGCACAAACTCGATGGAAACAGCTTGATTTTCATAAGGCAGAGTGACTTATTTCACTTAATGAATTGAACTAAGCAGAAATCCCAGAGCAAGAGTGGGCTGGGAAATTTTTACCAGGTGATTTATCACCGGAGGGACACTTTAAATCTGGATCAGTTTTATTAAATCTGCCAGGCATTTATTAAAGCCGGAGCAGGAATAATAGCCGGCTGCAATATCACATAATGACCATCATTCCACAAAGCCCCAAAATAGCAGCTGAATATGGTTTGGAAGTAACAAACAAGGATAATCCCGGGACGTGTTTGAAATAACTTGTGAGCTGCAGCCCCACCTGAGCCGGGCTGGACTCCCAAGGACAGGGGTTGAAAAGCCCCTTCCCCACACAAGGGCAGGGACAAGGCTGGACCTTGTGCTCGGCTTAAATCCCCACCACAGCTCCTCATTCCACCGAAATCCCCACCACAGCTCCTCATTCCACCGAAATTCCCACCACAGCTCCCCATTCCAGCGGAATCCCCACCACAGCTCCTCATTCCATCGAAGCCGGGAGCACTCGATGTGCGGAGAGCAGCGCCTTGGCCGCTCCCCATCAGACCCCACGGGAGCTGGAAAGGGGCTCAGCCTGGAGCAAAGGAGGCTCAGGGGGACCTTGTGGCTCTGCACAACTCCCTGACAGGAGGGGGCAGCCGGGGGGGTCGGGCTCTGCTGCCAGGGAACAGGGACAGGAGGAGAGGGAACGGCCCCTGTTTCTGAGGGGGGAATTCGCACCCACCTCAAATAAACCCCTTGTCAAGGAGCCAATCCTGCCCGTGGCCCTGACATCCCACACCAGTTCCGGCCCTGTGGGAGTGAGGCAGAGCCCCCGGCTGTCAGGGATGTGGAGATGTTTGGTGCCAACCCCTCCAGGATTTCACAGCAATTCCCAGGGCTGCTGGAAAAAGCTGTCCCCGTTCCCCCTGTAGTCCCAGCAATGTGAGGGGACCGCACTGCATAGAATCCCAGGATCCCTGAGGCTGGAAAAGCCCTCCCAGCCCATGGAGTCCCAGCTGTGCCCGATGCCCACCTTGTCCCCAGCCCAGAGCACTGAGTGCCACCTCCAGCCCTTCCTTGGGCACCTCCAGGGATGGGCACTCCAAAGCTCCCTGGGCAGCCCCTGCCAAGGCCTGAGCACCCTTTCCATGGGGAAATTCCTGCTGCTGTCCAAGCTGAGCCTCCCCTGGCCCAGCCTGAGGCCGTTCCCTCTCCTCCTGTCCCTGTTCCCTGGCAGCAGAGCCCGACCCCCCCGGCTGCCCCCTCCTGTCAGGGAGTTGTGCAGAGCCACAAGGTCCCCCTGAGCCTCCTTTGCTCCAGGCTGAGCCCCTTTCCAGCTCCCTCAGCCTCTCCTGGGGCTCCAGCCCCTTCCCAGCTCCGTTCCCTGCCCTGGACACGCTCCAGCCCCTCCAGATCTCTCTTGCAGGAGCTGGAACTGGACACAGCCCTCGAAGGGTCTCAGCACAGGGGGACAATCCCTGCCCTGGTCACCACAACATTTTGGAACTATTTTCCATGCCAGTGCTGTTGAGCTTTTCACCTTTTAATTTAAAGCATTCAAACCCTCTTGATGTAAATTTACCTTCTTGTTTGGAGCTCTCCAAGACCCCCAGGCAGCAGCACCTGTACCTGGAATGTTTCTGTGCTGCTAAACCAGTCTGGAACCCTGTTCCCATTAAAAATGGAAAGACAACACAGCCCAGGGATGTTTATTAGTGTGAGAAAGAGGGGGAATGGGGGTTTTTATTCACTGCAGCTAAAGGTCTGTGCACAGGAGTTCAACAGTAAGATTTTTAAAATTCAAAACATAAGAATGAGCAGCACTTCATTGCAGAGTTGAAAGATAATTGTGCAATTAACGGTATGAGGTCAATAATGCCAGAGCTGGATGCTTCTGACAGATAGGGATAATCAATCCAGCCTCCATATGAAAGGCTCAGAGGTAGCAATGGAAAAATAACACAGTGCCAATGTTTCCGTGTCCTAATGAACACCAGACAAGTCATTATTGACTGTTTTTTACTTATTTTAAGTGCCAGAGCACAAGGATCTGCTTTGATTAAATGGAACTTTAGAATTTTGCCTTAAGTTCAGTTTCTGTCCTGATCTAAGCGAGGACATTAATTTGGAAATGCAGCAAAGTCTCCTCGTGGCAGTTGCAGTGTCTGATCAGGGAACTGACAGGAAAATTCCCCGGAAAATGTCCTGTCCTGGTTTGTTGTGGAGGAAAAAAGGAGCATCCGAGCTCTCCACGTGCTGGGCAACATCCAGGCTTGGCTGCATCAAAATTCCTTTAAATTTTGGCACTGGGATTGGCTGTGGCACCAGAGGGAGAACAAACCCAGAGCAGGGATCAGCAACTGCAGATCCAGGGAGAGAAACGTGGAGCCCTGAGGTGCTGAATGCTGGCAGGGACGTCTCTTCCCTGCTTTGTTTTTCCAGTGGAATCAGGAAAATCCTCATACCAGCAATTCAGCTGGAGTGCTCACCTGGAGGAGAGAAGCTCCAGGGAGAGCTCAGAGCCCCTTTCAGGGCCTAAAGGGGCTCCAGGAGAGCTGGAGAGGGACTGGGGACAAGGCATGGAGGGACAGGACACAGGGAATGGCTTCCCACTGCCAGAGGGCAAGGATGGATGGGATCTTGGGCAGGAATTGTTCCCTGGGAGGGTGGGCAGGCCCTGGCACAGGGTGCCCAGAGAAGCTGGGGCTGCCCCTGGATCCCTGGCAGTGCCCAAGGCCAGGCTGGACACTGGGGCTTAGAGCAGCCTGGGACAGTGGAAGGTGTCCCTGCCCATGGCAGGGGCGGCACTGAGTGGGCTTTGAGGTCCCTTCCCACCCAGACCATTCCAGGATTCCGTGACCAGCACGGGCGGTGATCCCAGTGACGAGGTGACACCGGGGGAAAACGAATCCCTTTCTACGGCCACAGGCAGAGCCCGGTCCCCAAGGTCTCGCTGTGCCTTTTCCGTGCGTTTTCGGTGCCCGGGAGAAGCGGGAGAGGAGCGGCTCCTCCACCTGCAGCGCCGGGACTCGGCCGTTAAAACCGGCAGCGCAACGCCGAGCGATTAACGGGATTAATTCGGGGATGCCGCAATCAGAGCGGCAGCACGTGACTCATTAGTCATCAATTAGGGGGCTCATCCGCACACGGCTGATTAGGGGCCATCAGTGCCTCAAATTAAGCACGAAAAAGATGTTTTAACGCTACCATATGGTTGTGCTTCAGAAGCAGTTAGAGCACAAATGGAACACATTGACGGCTCCTAACTGGCGATGAATGAGGGGAGAGTGGCCCAAATTTGTTTAGAGTTCCCCCTCCACTTTTGCTGCGGTTTTTAATGTGATCTAATGAATAAGCAGAGTCAGCTTTAATTGCCGACTCACACTCCGATGAAAAAGAGCTTCCAAAAGACCCCTTTCCTCCTCCCTCCCCGCTGGAAGAAAAAAAAGACCAGGGGAGATGGTTTTTCCCCTGGAATGAAGATAAGGCCTTGGCTTTCCCTTTCCTTTACTCCATGGTGAATTTCCCCATCCAAGCTGGAGCGAGGCTTTGTGCACTTGTCCAGGGAAGAGGTGGGATTTTGGCTGTGGTGGGGAGATTTTGGAGACGGGAGGGGTGGCAGGAGGGGATCTGTGGGGTGGCGACCTGCCATGGGCTCGTGGCTACGGGAGGAGACCGGATGGAAAAGCTTCTTGGAGGAGGGGTGGGGTTCTGTGGTGGGACAGTGACAGTGTCCTGCAGCTACCTCGGAATCCCAGGAATTCCTGAGGCTGGAAAAGCCCTCCCAGCCCATGCAGTCCCAGCTGTGCCCGATGCCCACCTTGTCCCCAGCCCAGAGCTCTGAGTGCCACCTCCAGCCCTTCCTTGGGCACCTCCAGGGATGGGCACTCCAAAGCTCCCTGGGCAGCCCCTGCCAAGGCCTGAGCACCCTTTCCATGGGGAAATTCCTGCTGCTGTCCAAGCTGAATGTCCAGAGAGAGAATTGCACTGGCCCGGGAGAGCCCGGAGCTCCCCCAGTGCGGGTCCACAGGAACGTTTGTGGTTTGGGGCCACCACTCGCGGCCAGCCCAGGTCAGAGGGGAGATCCCAGCTGTCTTCTCCAGGAGCTGGGTCAGGCTCTCAACCCCCAGCACAGCCGAGGGGTACAAATGACAAATGGAAGAGATGAGGCTCCTACCCAGCTCTGTCACCAGCCTGTTGGGGGCAGAGGGCGTTTGCAAATTGTCCCTACTAGCACTGCCTTCGTTGGGGGATGGTTTGTTGCTCTCAGTGGAATCAGAAACAGGGAAAGGTTTGGATTGGGAGGGATCTTAAAGCCCACCCAGTGCCACCCGTGCCGTGGGCAGGGACACCTCCCACTGTCCCAGGCTGCTCCAAGCCCCAGTGTCCAGCCTGGCCTTGGGCACTGCCAGGGATGGGACAATCTTTCCTTCTGTCCTGGAGTGAGGAGGGGACAATCCCTGAGTGCAGGATTTGACACCCTGGGGATGAATGAGGAGGAGGAACAGAGAGGTTTGAGGGAAGCCTCTGGGATTCCCTGGGGCTGATCCCTGCCAGGCTGGCTGGGAAATGATCCCACTCACCTTTCACAGCAGAAGGAAGGGAGCCAACTGCTGGGGTTCAGTTCCACCTGAAAAATACCCCAGTGCCACCCTGGGCTGAGGGAGCTGGTGGCAGTGGGGACGCTGCTCTTCCTGCCACAGAGGCATTTGGGAAGTGTCACTGCTGGATCCTTTCCATACCTGGTTTTAATTAACCCTGGAGCCCTTTGTGTGGCCAGCGCTGTCAGTGGGGCCCTCAGCAGAAGCCCCCTTGTCACAAAATTCGGGAACAAGCTGCTCTTGAATGGGCCCAATGGGCAGGGGGGCTGTTCCCTCCTTAATCCCACATTTCATAGCACGAGCTGGGGACAAAAGGCAGCTCCTCCAGCTTTCTGTGCCCTGATTCCATGTGACACATCCAGCCTGCCTTTGTCCCGCTGGGAGGACACTTCACTCCACAGCGGACCCTCTCCTGGAATGTCACAGAGCTGAAGCAGCCCTGCAGCCCCAGGAGGGACCTGGGCCATCCCACTGGAAAACCCGGATGCCCCGAGTTTGGTTGGTCTTTTTTTCCCTCCTTGTACTCCTGTAAGGATGTGGTTCCACCCAAGAAGTCCAGGATTATCAGATTTTGCCATGGCAACGCGTTATTATAAATGCAAATGGAAGACTGGAAAAGGGGGAAGCCTTTGGTTCTCCTAATGAGATGACAAAAGGGGAAAACACTGAAATATTCCATGTACTTCGAAACTGGAAAAATCCTCCTCTCCTCTGCCATCTTTTTTTCTGGAGAGCTGCTCAAGAGCTTTTGGCTGGAGCCCGTGGAAGAAATAATTTGGCTTAATTTCATTTTTATTTAGTGGGTGGTGGGGTTGACCCTTCACCTGTCCCATTGGAGGTCTGAGTGGCTGCTGCTGGTTTGGGAACTTGCTCTCCAGAAGGAAAAGGAAAAGATCAGTGGGAACATCACTCCCTTTAAACGAGGATTTCACAACCAGAAGCTGTTCTACTCTGACCTTTCATTTGTATTTACAGCACCTGAGCCACTCACATGTTCATTAGACATTTTCTGCATGTGGAATAAGGGAACTAATTGGGTTTAATTTGGACGAAGAGAAGCCTTAGCATGTGTGGAGTTCATTAAGAGCAAAATGCTGTGCAGGACCTTGTACAGACAGCACCTGTAGCATCTTTTTAAAAAATTATCCATCAGTATTTGCCTTCTTCACTTGTGCAAAAACTTTAAAGAGTACCATGAAAACCAGCAGTGAGCAGCCTCAGCGCCCGATCACTCCCACCTCAGGGGAAGAGGAGACGTTGGAATTATTGCAGGTGCCAATCCCTGCTACTTTTCATGTAAAAGAAAGAAAAAAACCCCAAACCCCTCTGAGGGCACTGGCCGGGTGCTGTCACAGATTTCCACACGTGAACAGCAGTGTGTGGGGACACTTCCCCTTTTGGGACTCTCAGGCTGGTCCTGTTTGCACAGTCAGGAGCCTTTCCAGGGATTCCCAGAGGTTTAGGGCCGTTACCAAAGCTGAAAACAGCAGCTCCTCACTCCCCTGGTTGGGCTGCAAACCCCAGTCAGGCGTCTCCCCCATTCACAGAGCCTCTTTCAAGGTCCTTTAAAAATCCATTTCTTTAATGCTCCTGCAAACTCCCCCCTGCCCACCCAGCATTTTTTTTTTTTTTTGCTAATTTGATGAAGACCACACACATAAAATCAAATGCTTTTGTCATTTGCTTCTCATTGTCCCCCCTTGGTGAAAGGAAGCATCGCCTGCGTCGTGTGATCATAAACACCGGAGTTCAGAGCCTGGCACCTCTCCAAATGTTCATTTTTCAGGGCAGCATTTGGGATAATTGTGGGGCTTCATGGTAACTATCAATTATGGGAGTGGCTGGAAGCACCAGGACAGTTCCTGTGTGCTGAGAGTGTCCAGGGCAGGGAACGGAGCTGGGAAGGGGCTGGAAAACTCCTGAAGGAGCTGGAAAGGGGCTCAGCCTGGAGCAAAGGAGGCTCAGGGGGACCTTGTGGCTCTGCACAACTCCCTGACAGGAGGGGGCAGCCGGGGGGGTCGGGCTCTGCTGCCAGGGAACAGGGACAGGAGGAGAGGGAACGGCCTCAGGCTGGGCCAGGGGAGGCTCAGCTTGGACAGCAGCAGGAATTTCCCCATGGAAAGGGTGCTCAGGCCTTGGCAGGGGCTGCCCAGGGAGCTTTGGAGTGCCCATCCCTGGAGGTGCCCAAGGAAGGGCTGGAGGTGGCACTCAGTGCTCTGGGCTGGGGACAAGGTGGGCATCGGGCACAGCTGGGACCCACAGGTCTGGGTATAATTCCCAGGGAATAATTTGAAAGAATAACAAATGTGAAAATCATCCTAACTCAAATCTCACACATTTCTTCCCAAATCCTCACAATTCACTGGTTTTGAGACAATCCCTACTGCTGGACTGGGATCTATCCCTGACAAGCAAATAGGGGATAGATGAGATTTCATCTTCAAAAGGAAAAAAGTCTTGAAAAAAAATCAAATTAATCTGATGGAATGAAATGGAGAAGTTGTGTCCAAATGAGCAGCTGAGCTGATAAAGGCTGGATGAGGTCCAAGGAGCTGATAAGGCACTGCAGCAGCACCAGGCTCCTTGTGTGCCTCACCACTGCAGGAGTTGCAGCAAAGTCAGGATCATGTTCAGCCCTGAGGTTTTTTCCAGGGCTTTTGAGTGACTTTCCTCCTGACAGACTCTGTGAATAAGCCCCATGTTTGTACTCTGATTGTATTCATTTACTGTGGTTTATTCATTCTGCAGAAGGAATTTTCTCCAGAACTGTTCCCTCTGACACACAGAGGTAAGGCCCTTCCAGCTGGGAACATTCCTGCTCTCTGAAGACCCACCTGCTCCATGAAACTTGGAGATGTTCCCATTCTCAATCTCTTTCCAGCTCCTCCCGTTTTGTGCCAGGTGGATTTGCAGCAGAAGCCTGGTGGGTGGGTTTGTTCTTTGGTGGGGAATCGCTGCTGGAAGCACATTTGGGATCCAATAAACTGTAACGAACCTGAGTGTGTTCCTCTAAGTGCCCAAAAATGGTCAAATCCAGAAAAAAAATTACACTTAAACTAAGAACTGCAAGCCTTTCCCTCCAGTGTTTGCTGCTGGATATGTCAGGAGCAGATGGAGATC
>VZTG01007227.1:1118-16604 GCA_013397845.1 Melanocharis versteri | reverse complement strand
TCCCGGCAGCCCCGGGCCGTGCCCGCGTTGGAGGGAGCCCCACGGCCGGCGGGGAGCGGCACCCGGTGCCTCTGCTGTGCCCCCGGGTAGAGGCGGCGGTCGGCCCCGGGGGGACAATGGCAGGCACCCCCTGCGACCCGGCTGCGACCCGGGGCAGGGGCAGGGAGCGGCCGTGAGACCCCGAGCTGTTAGTGCGGACTTGTCAGCTCCAAGCTTGCATTTGACCTCAGCCCTTCCAGGCGCTGGAGGCGCGCTCGAGAGTATCAGGGCTGTAGGCAGGGATCTTTTTCAGACCCGGGACCCAAATTGTGCATGGCAGGGAGAGGGCAGGGTGGCAGCCCGGCTCTGAAGCGGTGCGTTTGCGGTGCCCAGGGGAGCAGCGGCCGGCTGTGTTGTCTCGGCTCCTGGGCTGTTCCGCAGGCCCCAGACTAAGGCTCCTTTCATGCTTCGGCATGTTGCCTGCTCAGCCCCCCCCGCTTTCTACCTGTAACACTGGCGTCCCTGTTCCTCCCCAGCCTCGGCAGAGAGGGCAGGGCCTGCTACACTGAGTCAGCTCTCGGGGCCTGGGAATTGCTAGCGCAGGCATAGAGAGCCATTGTCCCTCCGTAGCCTCCTCTTCACGGTCGCTGTGGGAGAGCGGAGCTGATTCTCCTCCCATGGCAGAGCTGCGGGAGCTGGCGGGGTAACAGCAGGCGCAATCGTGCTGAACGGAGCTTGCAGTCCCTGTCAAGTTGCAAATGTGGCAACAGATCCTGTCATTTATATCTGACTTCTGCAAAAGTGAACGGCGTTTCTGCACCCCACCATCAGCCAGGGTTACTTAATACAGGCAAACCCAGGAGCACATGGGCAGCTTCAGCCCCAGGTGCCAACACTGAGCCCTGTTTTAGCATCCCACAGCACCTGTACAGCCTGCAATGATGCCCCTGCAGCAGGAGAGATTGAGTGGAGGTGTCAAACTGTCTTTTCTAGTGGGGCAGGAGAGAGCGAGGAGTAGGAAGGAGGCAAAGAAATCCACCCCTCGCCATTTGCACCTCTCCCTGGGCTGGGAATTTCTATGTCCTTTAAGTCACAGAAGGGAGATTTCTGGGTGAAACACAGCCTCAGCTTTGGTCAGGTTGTTGAACTGTAAGGGCCTGGCCACAGCAGCCGAGGATGAGAAAAGTCCCTGAGGTCTTTCCCAAGGGGACAAGAAGTTGGTGGGAGTGCTTGCTTGTGAAATGGCAGGGGACTTTCTTGCCTTTAAAGCCCCTAAGTTTGTAAATCTCTGAGTTTTGTGTGAGGGCTACTAGAGGTCACAGCTATACTGTACTGTGGCCAGGTACACCCCTAAATAGGGCCTAAATTCCTCTGACTCGCTTTTTTTCTGGGGAAGGAGGAATTAACATCTCTATCCCTTTCAATCACAGGAACTTTTCTGGTGTGTTTATGTAGCCAGCCCACAGCAGCCTCACCTGGCCCCCCAAGGCCACTGGGAGGCTTTTTCCAGTGAGGAAACTGGGGCAGGGGTGTAGCGTGGTTCAGAGAAACCTTCTACCCTGATGCAGGAAGCTACAGCTTGCTTTTTGAGGGGAGAATGCAGTAGCCTTGGGTGTAGGAGGTTCTTGCCTGGTTGCTCATTCTGTTGAGTATCTGGTGCCCCTGAATATTGCAGGTTTGCCTATGTGAGGGAGAGGACAGTGAAGGGAAGAACTCCTTCAAGGACTATTAAAGCTGTTTTAAAGCTGGCTAGATCGCTTCCTACAGCTATAGCTGAAGAATATCGGCTATACCTCCTTGGATAGTCCTGGTAAAATCCCAACCAGACAGCTGCTAGGAAAGTTCCTTTCCAGCCTTGCTTTCTGGCTGTGTTTTGCCAAGCGGGTGAACCCTGGTAATTTCCTCTGAGCTATGGGGAATGCCTTGGCACACTTCCAGGGCTGCATGGGGAGGTGGGGGAGGCTGGCAGCCCCAACCCCTGCCTCTCTTCCACTCACCTGGTATAGCTGGAGGGGAAAGCTCTGAACTGTTTGCTTCCAGAGGAAGGTTGCTCATGGCCACAGGCTTGAAACATGAGCTTCTAGGTAGGAGTCAATTTTTCCATTCGGTGACCTTTTCCACCCAAAAGCTGTGCTAAAGTTTAACTTACAAAGGTGAGGTGTGCGGAGCTCCTTGCATTTGGAGTAAGAGTGTAGTCAAAACCAGATGGTTACAGCAGTGTTCTCCCTAATCCTGGGAATCCAAGGTTCTAAGTCCGCATGTTCCAGAACAACCACTTTTGACAGAAGCAAACATAGATGTCTGCCCTGTGCTTTTCAGCTCCAGAGGAGTTTTCCTACTCTGTGTGCTGCCAACATCACTGTGGTCGCTGCGGTGGGGTCTGAGTGGCAATATTATGGGTGGTGAGGAGCAGGCGCAAGAGTGGGTATTACAGGTGTGTGGAGTGGAGCTGCGCATGTACCAGTAGCCCAGCACCTGCCTCTCCTTCTCTCCGCAGATTTTGCCTTCCCCTCGTGCTGGCTTCCCTCCCTACGATGGCTACAGGTGAAGAGATCGCCCCTGCCCTGCAGGACTCGTGGGGGGACTTCTGGCTCTTCCGTTTCTTTGTTAATGCTGCTGGCTATGCGAGTATTGTGGTGCCGGGCTTCCTCCTCATCCAGTACTTCAAGAGAAGGAACTACCTGGAGACAGGTAGGAGAAGGAGCTTCCCTTCCACATCCTGCATCCCTTGGAGCTCTCTGCCCCGCCTTGGTCTACCCCATTCCGGTTGTTTCCCTAACCTTTGTCAGGCTTGAGCCACGCACAGAGCTGTGTCCCAGTGCTGTCCAGCTGCTATCCTGAAAGAAATTTCTCTGAGGCCCCCGTGCCAGCAGGTCTGGAGGCTAGTGAGGAGAGGGGCTTCACCTCTCAAGCTGGTGCAGCTTGTGGCACCCAGGCTTTGGTTAATTGTGTCTCCCTCTTCTCTTATCCTGTTTAGGCCGAGGCATTTGCTTCCCTGTCATCAAATCATGCGTGTTTGGCTCTGAGGTGAAGTCTGTACACCAGGACGATGGCTCCCTGCCACCCCGAGCAGAGCCCACAGAGTCCTCCACAGCCCGACAGGTCTTGAAGCTGCTCTTCTGTGCTGCTGGTCTACAGGTAGGGGTCCTGTGCATGTGTGGCTGTCCCATTCTGGGAGGAGGAGGTGGCCAGTGGGTTGGTGACTGTCAGTTCCTTGAAGACCAAGGGGGCAGTGTTGTCCTTGATCAAGGCAGGGTTGGAGGCTGGGACAGCCTCTCAGCCAGGATAGTCCACCTCTAAGGGCTGTGGAGGTCCATTTAGCTTTTGTCATTTGAGTTGGAGCCTTCTGTCTGTCTGATCACAGCCCTCTAGAGCCATGGATAGGGAAAACCCTGAAAATCCTGTGATTCAGCAGATTGTTAAGGCTGCTTTTGTTCTGGCCCTGATGTCAGATCAGCAGATAGTTTGAGCCCTCTTACCTCCCAGGCTTTCCCATGGGTCACTGTCTGGGGCTGATGCATTCTGCCTTGATAGATTGAATTTGAGTACTGGAGAGAAAATACTGAATTCAGCTACAGATAAACAGGAATTTAAAATCTTAGATTCCCCAAGTCTCAGCTACAGCCTGAGCACCATTAGGAAGGGCAGCTTTTTGGGTGTTTGAGGACAAAAAATAGCAATGTGGGGACTGAGATAGAAAAACCCAGGTGTCCTGCAGCCAGGAAAAGACTCACTCTCTGGCCGGCTCCCCCAGCCCATTCAGACTTGCTGCGGGACACCGATTTCTTCCATTTTCTCTGTGTCTTAGTTTCTTGGGAGATGTGTGGTGAGAGGAAGTCTGTGTTACTTCTGTGGGGGGCTTGGTGTTGTTGCACCAGAAGTAGTGGAGATGACAACCAGGACAGTGATCATCCGTCATGGACAATTTTGTCTGCTGGGTTTGAAACTAGAATTGATTTGGATGTAAAAACCAGGCCTAGGGAGCTGGAAGTGAAAACCAATGCAGAGGCCACTGGGAAAACTGCCAGGACCTGCCTCAGGGAGCTGGCACCAAAACCGCAGCTGTGTATCAGTAATGTTCCCTGATTGCCAGTCTGGTTCCACAGGCTTAAAGTAGCTCAAAGTGTAACTGTTCGCTCTCACCAGGATGTTTGCATTGTGGGCTTTTCTCCCCTGTACACTGAGGAGGTGTTGTTTGGAACAGGATGTTCCTGGTTGCAACCACATGGGACAGCGGGTTCCCTCAGCCGGGTGGAGTGGGCGGTGGTCCCATCTCCCAGTGTCTCAGGGAAGCATTGCCGTGCAGAGGATGAGGCAAGACTGGGGAAAGCAAGGATCTCCTGGGGTCTGTTCTTCCTGTTGTTGCTGGCAACTGCTGTTGTGGGTCCTGACTCTCCCCGTGCTCCTGCTGCTTTGCAGGCTTCCTACCTCACATGGGGTGTCCTCCAGGAGCGTGTGATGACGAGAACGTATGGTGCCACTGAAACAGACCCTGGTGAGAAGTTCAAGGACTCCCAGTTCCTAGTGTTCATGAACCGCATCCTGGCCTTCACAGTGGCTGGTCTGTACTGCGCCCTGACCAAGCAGCCACGCCATGGGGCTCCTATGTACAAGTATTCCTTTGCCTCCCTCTCCAACATCCTCAGCAGCTGGTGTCAATATGAGGCACTCAAATACATCAGCTTCCCCACCCAAGTGCTGGCCAAGGCCTCCAAAGTGATCCCAGTGATGATGATGGGCAAACTGGTGTCGCGCAAGAGTTATGAGTACTGGGAGTACCTGACTGCTGCCCTCATCTCCGTGGGGGTCAGCATGTTCCTGCTCTCCAGCGCTCCTAACAGGACGGTGTCCACTGTCACCACTTTCTCTGGCATAGTGCTCCTGGCTGGCTACATAATCTTCGACAGCTTCACCTCCAACTGGCAGGACGCTCTCTTCACCTACAAGATGTCTCCCGTGCAGATGATGTTTGGCGTCAACGTCTTCTCCTGCCTTTTCACCGTGGGCTCGCTCTTGGAGCAGGGTGCCTTGCTGGAGTCGCTGCGCTTCATGGCCCGCCACTCGGAGTTCACCGCCCACGCCGTGCTGCTCTCCGTGTGCTCTGCCTGCGGCCAGCTCTTCATCTTCTACACCATCAACCAGTTCGGGGCAGCTGTCTTCACCATCATCATGACACTCCGACAGGCCTTTGCCATCCTCCTCTCCTGCCTCATCTACGGGCACACTGTCACTGTTGTGGGTGGGCTGGGCATAGCTGTTGTCTTCATGGCCCTCTTTCTCCGTGTCTACGCCCGCAGCCGCATGAAGAAGCGCAGTAAGAAGCTCCCGCCGGGCGAGACCCCTGTACAAAAGGTCTAAGGAAGCTGAGGCCATGGCATTTAGGCCATGCCCACTGTCCTGCCTCCACTCGAGGGTATTTGCTTGATTTCTCAGAACCCACTGAAGAGAAGAGTGGGGTATATGGATAGGCAGGACCAGTGACTCAGTTTTCCACCTGCTTTTCCTGGGAAAGGGGCTGGAACAAGCCCAGGAAATGCTTTGGGCTGACGCAGCTCCAAACCTTTCCATTTGCCTTAATAGGTCAAAGACTTAGAGCCAAGGCACAGGCCTGGGGGCACACCAGCATGGGGCTGCTGGTATTCCTGCCCCACCTCTGTCTTGTGGCTTCTCCCCAAAGTCACTGATGAACAAGGGAACTCTTCCCTGGCACTGTCTTGCCTCTGGCTAATGCTCCGCCATTTCTGTTAATACTACAGAGCTTGGCAGGAGGAAAGGGCAAGCAAAACACTAGGTTTCTTTTTGAAACACCTCTGAATGAGGCAAGTCCCAAGCTGAGCCCATTGAAGGGTGAGGAGTGCTCTTTCTCCATTCCAGGAGGGGCTCTGGGTAGTACAGGCACAGCCAAGGGAAGGACTCCCAGCCTGTCCTACCCCAGGACTGGGATCTGCTCTGGGAGGGCACTGCAGTGAAAGCCAGTACCTTCCAGTTTGGTTTTATCAATTCTTTGCCCTGCTCCAAGACATTTTCTTTGCTCCCCTCAGCCCAGGCTGATTTTTATACAGCACCTGAGCTGGACAAGTTCCCAAGACTTGCCGAGTCCTTCAAGATTGCTTTTTGGTTACATCTGCTGCTGTTAGAGGCCAAAGGCTGCACTGTCCAGAAGCCCCAGCACCACCTTGGGGTCCCTCAGTGCCATGGTTTCTGGGCTTTGCAGTTGCCATTCAGACAAGCACAAACAACCCCTCTTTTTCCTGCCACCTGGAGGCACTGGCCCTGGTTTTCCCAGGAGCTGGCCAGAGTCTGTGCCTGGAGGGTTGGGACACGGGGCAGAGCCCGCTTGCGGTGCCTTGTTCCTGCTCCGCAGACAGCAGGGGATGGAGCAGTGAAAGCTGTTCTTCCCCAGAAGCCTGGGTTTTATTGATCAGTCCTTTTCTCATCAACACAACCTGACTGACAAACCAGCAGGTTTTGGTACTTTTGCAAGGCAACTTTTTTCTCTTTTTATTTTATTAAATTAAAAATATGCTGCATATAAGTGCCATGGGCATAAATGTGGGGTTTATTTGGTTGGTTGGTGGTTTTTTCCATGTACTTGGAAGGAGGGAAGAGACTTCCAACTCTTCCTGTGCCCCTAGTCTCTCTGGGACAGCAAAGTTGTCTTTCCCAACACAGGTGCCTCTCTCTGTCTTTGCCAAGGCTGGTATCAACCAGGGTTGCACTCAAAGCCACAAGGCCTGACAGGAGATCCTTGCACACACAACTGGGGAGCACAGCCAGGTTTGGAATGCTGCTTATGCTGGTGGACAGGTGAAGGAGCCATTAGCCTGAGCCTACTTTGGCTCCTGCGTTTCCTGCATGGTGCAACTTAAGGAATTCCCAGTGGGTATAGCTACAGAGAGGTGATGCAGAGGCCCTGCCAGCCAGGGCCACCAGTGCTGTAGCACTTTGTGGGGCATAGCTGCAGGAGCCAGAGCCAGGAGAGGCGTGAGGTGTGGATGATCCATCCTCCTGGTGCATGGGGGAGACCTGGTGAAAAATTGTGCAGGCTAGGGTGAGTCTGGGGTCAGAGACAGGACTGGGGCCCATCGCGGCTCAGGAAGGGGGACACTCAGGTGACAGAGGAGGAGACTAGGGACAGTGGTGACTTAGGTGAGCCTGCAAGGATACCAGAGCTGGTGCTGAGCACAGCCCAGGCTTCAGAGCACTTGGCTCCCCAGCAGTTTTACCTGTGCTCCTTTTCTAGCTCTGAGCTTTTGGAAGTGCCTGTGCAACCCCACAGCTTTTTATCCTGCCCTATAAATTCGCCCAAATGTCTGCACCCACCATCTGCTGACACTGAAAATGGAATGAGACTTCCTTTGAGTAAAAAAACCAAACAAAACAACAAAAAAACCACATTGCCAGGTTAGGAATGGGATACAATGGGATGACCTTTCTAATTTAAATGTAGATTTAAACAAAAGATTAGTGTAAAAAGAAAAACAAGAATGTTAACTTACAAAGTTCATGTTTATTGATTCAGTATTTGGCAACACCTTCCTATCCAGAGAGAAGCCCTACTTTTAAACAATTTGCTAGCTCAGCTCCAGCACTGCCCTAGCAGGCTGCACCCACACAGCTGCCACACTGGCAGCAGTTAGTGTCTTGGTGTGCAGCAAGGGATTCCAGCAGGCTCTGCCTCCCTGTTGAAGACGGATACTGGCTAAAGCCCATTCTGTTTTGTGCCTGTGGCAGCTGGCATGCAGGCAGCAGGAGAACTCAGTGTTGGTGCACCACTTTCCTCTGACAAACCCCAAGGGCCATTGTGGCCAGGGCTGACAAACCACACAGGGTGTGAGCTCAGTGCAGGGTGCAGCTCAGTCAGAGGTGATGTCCCAGGCTTGTCATCTAGGAAAGAAGCCAGATACTGCCAAACACCCAAGGGCTGCAGAAGGCCAGAAAGGGCAGGCTGGAGGTGGGAGGAAAGGAGTTGAGTGTTTGGCCCGATAGCTGAAGAGAGGCAGCTTGACTACAGTCCTGAGCTGCCAATCCATGCTGCAAGGAACAAGCAGATGGCTCCTGCCACAGTCCTGCCCCAGAAGTGCTCAGATCAAACCAGCCAGCAGCAGCCCAGGCTCAGGCCCTGGCACAGCTCACCCAGCTGACCCACGCAGACTGGATGTTTGCTCCCAGGCTGTGGGGCATGCAGCGCTCCAGGTGGAGAACTACTGCTCACTGGAGATGACCCCACCTGCACAGCAGGTCATGTGTTCCTTCCACCCACTTCATCTTGCCTGGGCATGGAAGAGATAAAGATCACCAAAAGCAGTCAGGACACAGGAGAGACCAACAGAGTCCAGTGCCCTCAGGCGCAGGTTGAGACGTTTGCCTCAGTAGAGTAGGCATGAAACACAAGGGACCCTGCCATGTAAATCATCAATTCTTTAATTCCAGTAGAGCAAAAAACCAGAAAAATAATCAAACAAAACCCAGCCAAAATACATTATGCTATCCTGGGGCTTCAGGGAGGCAGCAGCTCAGAGGAAGGGCTCTCCCACCCCAGTGGAATAAGGACAGTGTTTGATGCCTACTGGTAACATGGGACACTCCATGAAGGGGAGAGAGGGGAAGCCTGATGCCTCGTCACACCTCCACTCCCCATCTGTTCCTACACAAGCAGAAAGACACAGAACAGACAGGCCTCAGGCTACCTGAATCACTACTAACAAACAGGGAATCATGCCCTCCTGCACCCTGCCAAAAACAACCCCAACCAAACAGAGCCAAAAAAATAGACACCACCAAGGAGTCAGTAGCAGCTGGTGGGAGCAGACCATCTTCTAAGCATACGTGATACAGAGCAGAGGTCTGGCAGGTGAAGGAAGAGCCTTCCGCCTTTAGTCTACCTCTTCCATGCGGGATGTATCTTCATCTCCCTCCAGAGGGGGGATTTCCTCAGGAACAGCTGCACTGGGCTCCTCTGCAGTCATCTCATCTTCATCAATGCCTGGGAGAGGGAAGGAAAGGAAGAGATAAGGTCTCCAAATGACACCTGATCCCAGATGTACAGCCTCTCCCAGAGTAAGCCTGGCTTCTGCCCCCAGCCTGAGGAATGGGGCTCTTAGCATCCAGTAGTTCACAGAATCATAGAATATTCTGATTTGGAAGGGACCCACAAGGATTGTTGAAAACCAGCTCCTGGCTCTACACAGGACAGTCCCAAGAATCACACCATGTGCCTCTAAGTGTTGTCTAAACACTTTTTGAATGCTGGCAGGCTTGGTGCTGTGACCACTTCCCTGGGGAGTCTGTTCCTTGGCCAACCACTCTCTGGGTGAGAAACCTTTTCCTAATATCCAACCTAAACCTCTCCTGACAGAGCTTCATGACATTCCCTCAGGTCCTGTCACTGGTCACCAGAGAGAAAATATCAATGCAGGCCCCTCTGCTTCCCCTTGTGAGGAAGGGGTACACTGAAATGAGGCCACCCCTCAGTCTCCTTTCCTCCAGGCTGAAAGCTAATAGAATGCAAGTCAACGTTGTTACACGTTGTTGTCAACTCCAGCACTAATGCTGAATCATTAGCATCTTCCCAGTAACATCTTCACTAGTGTATGGATATTACCCCTGCCATTAGAGTGCACTCCTTAGCCAGTAGAGATTAACTACAAAAGACTTGTCACCCAGCACCACAAAACCTGGAGTTTAAGCTAGGAGAATGTGGTTTAAGCCATGAACATTTCTCTAGAGAATAATGCAGTAAATCCAGTCAAGTCACAACTAAAGCAGTTGCAAGACTCTAGAGCTCATCAGTTTCCAACACTGCAGGTTGCTGTTTCAGTATACTCTGAACAGAAAATTGTACTACCATACAGTCCCCTTACCTGCAACTTGACTAGCAGAAGGCCCTACTCCTACTGAGACTAGGCAGCAGAGTTACTGACTTAGCTGTGCCAAGCCACAGCACCTTCTGATTCACATTTTTAGCTAAATAGTGAACTTGGAGGAAAGGCTGTGTGCAAGCACAAGCTGTTTCACCAGATGGGTCACATCACCCATGACAGACTTTTCACATTTACTCTGAAGAATAAAAAGCCTCAGCTTGTCATCTGAACATCCTGGTTGTGGCTCCTGCTGTTGTGGAGGACAGGGTAGTCCACCCAGAGCCCTGAGTCCTCCTGAAGTACCTTGTTCCAGGTTTACACTTTCTCACTAACACCTTATGTACAGAGCCACTTCAGCACATCACAGCAGCATGGCTCACTTACTGGTCTCCCCCTGCCCCAATACACTAGCCTGACCAGTTAACCTGCTTTCAGGCCTGCTCCAGGCTTAGGATGTTGCATGGATACTCACCAAGGCCAAGTTTGATCATCCTGTAGATGCGGTTGGAGTGGGTCTGGGGATCTTCCAAGGAGAAACCAGAGGACAGCAGAGCAGTCTCAAAGAGTAGCACCACCAGATCTTTAACAGCTTTGTCGTTCTTGTCAGCATCAGCCTTCTGGCGAAGGGTTTCCACAATTGGGTGGTCAGGGTTGATCTCCAGGTGCTTCTTGGCCATCATATAGCCCATGGTAGAGTTGTCCCGCAGTGCCTGAGCCTTCATGATGCGCTCCATGTTGGCAGTCCAACCGTAGGTGCTGGTGACGATGCAGCAGGGAGACGAGACCAACCGGTTTGAGACGGTGACCTGCCAACATAGCCAAGGGTCAGCTGAGCAAGGCCCCCATAAGCCCTGGACTGGGCCCAGCCACAGCACACTACAGCCCAAGTCCTTGCCCCTGGTTCACATGGGGACACCCCAAAGCAAGCAGAGATGTTCCAAGCAGCTCCAGGACTGCTGCACAGACTAATTTGGACAGCTCAGCCAGCACTTGGAGCACCCCACTGCGTGTTTCCCACACTTACCCTCTCCCATCAATGCACGTATTTGGGTCAGTGCCCCTCGCCTGCAGCCTGGCTGCTTAGAGCAAGATGGTGCATGCTGGGACCTCCAGTCTCCTTTAGCGGCTCCTCTGCAGGAGATGAGAGGCATGCATTGAGCGGGGGCCCTCACCTGCAGCACGGAGGACCCGGCATCCCTCCCTCCAGCCCAGGGCTAAGCTCCCTGCCCATCTCACCTTCTCCACCTTCTTGTCCAGGATTTCCTTCATGAGTTTGCAGAGGTTCTCAAACTTGGCCTTGCTCTCTTCCATCTTCTTTTTCTCCTCCTCATCCTCAGGCAGCTCCAGCCCCTCTTTGGTGACTGATACCAGGGTCTTGCCATCAAACTCCTTGAGCTGCTGCACGCAATACTCATCAATGGGCTCTGTCATGTATACCACCTCAAAGCCACGCTTCCGCACACGCTCCACAAAGGCTGAGTTAGCAACCTGCTCCTTACTCTCCCCTGTGTTTGTGAAGGGTAGAAATGAAACATCATCAAGAGGTAAGAGCTGGTTCCAGCAGGACAAACAGCACCAGTCATTTGGGACCCCTAACATAAAACTGGCAGCAGCCAGCGCTCTAGGCCTGGTGGCCTTTGCCCAGCCCCCAGGAACGAGCTGTAATTCAGCAGGGATGGCCTGCTGAAGGCAGCAGGAAAAGTTTTAAATTAGGGTTCATATGCAGGTTACTTGCCTCTACCTTGCTAGGGCTCAGAAGAGCTCTGGCTCACCTGTGATGTAGTAGATGCTCTTCTGGTTCTCCTTCATACGGGACACATACTCTGAAAGCGAAGTCACCTCATCACCTGACTGGGACGTGTGGTACCGCAGCAGCTCCGAAAGGCGCTTCCGGTTGGTGGAGTCCTCATGGATGCCCAGCTGGGGGCAGAAGAGATGCATGAAGTCTCCAGGATAGGACTTGGATGCACTTGGCCACCCCTGAGGCACAGCCATCTGCCCACCTCCTGATCATTTGAGTGTTTGGACTAGGGCTGCCAGAGGGGATAGGTGCCTATAAAGGCACTCGGAGGCATTTGCAAGACCCACTCCCTTTATCCTAACAGCCATGCAGAGGAGACACAGCATAGGAACAAGATTGCTGCTCAGGCACATGGGTCATGGGCCCTTCCCTCCTCCAGGTGTAAGGTGCCCAACTCACCTTCAGATTCTTGGAAAAAGCCTCATAAAATTTCTTGTAGTTCTCTTTGTCCTCTGCCAGCTCAGAGAAGAGCTCCAAGCATTTCTTCACAATGTTTTTGCGGATCACTTTGAGGATCTTGCTCTGCTGGAGCATCTCACGAGAAATGTTCAGAGGCAGGTCCTCTGAGTCCACAACACCCCGGATGAAGTCTGAGCAGGGGGAATGAAAACAGGTGTCAGGTTAAGGATTCTTGAGCTCCAACGCAGAAAGAAAAGAGCTAAAACACTGACTGCTATGCACCCACACCAGCTAGTGCCTCATCCAGTCCCTTTGTATTGGAAGTGGTACCACAGGCTGTGGGGATCCCAGCTCTGCATTGAGAGGCTGAGGCAGGGGGGCTCTTACTCAGGTATTCAGGGATGAGCTCGTCACAGCTGTCCATGATGAAGACCCGCCTCACATACAGCTTAATGTTGTTCTTCTTCTTCTTGTTCTCGAAGAGGTCAAACGGGGCACGGCGTGGGATGAAAAGCAGGGCCCTGAACTCCAGCTGCCCTTCCACAGAGAAGTGCTGTGGAGCCAGGAAAAAAAACAGTTGCTGGGGTGCTTCACTTCTACCGCTTTCCCCAGTTCCCACTGAAGGGAGGCTGAACTGCCACTCCTCAGCACTGGGCTGGCAAAGGGGCACAGCAGCATCTCTAGCATCCAAGCAGCCTGTATTTCCTCCTGCTCAGGCCCACTATCCCCTATGTGCCAAGGTTCTCTGGCATCCAGCAGGCTTGGACAGAGAAGTCACTGCTTCTCTGAGACCCCACACCCTCCTGTCTTGCTCATGGACTGGCACTGCCAACCATTCCACCTGCGTGGGAGTCACAGTGCAGGTTGCTCCATCACCAAGTGGCCTGAGAGTGCTCAGTCCCACAGAGGCACAACCATGTGGTGACTCTGGATAAGGGCTGGAAAGGGGCCATCAGCCGCTCCTTGGAAGGCAGGGTAGCCCAGCACTCACCTTGACAGCCAAGTGGTCCTCCCAGTCGTTGGTGAGGCTCTTGTAGAACTCGCCATACTCCTCCTGAGTGATGTCATCAGGGTTGCGGGTCCAAATTGGTTTGGTCTTGTTCAGCTCCTCCTGGTCAATATATTTCTCCTTGATTTTCTTGGTCTTTTTCTTCTTGCCTTTGTCCCCTTCCTCCTCCTCATCAGAGCCCACATCCTCGATTTTGGGTTTCTCTTCATCTTTGGACACTGACTCTTCCTCCTTCTCATCTTTCTCCTCCTCTGCCTCATCATCACTGATCTCTTTCTCACGTTCTTTCTCCAGCTGTGAAGAAAGAAACAAGGAATAGTCAGGTTTAGCTGCAAGTTACCAAAAATCCTTTTCCTCCAGATGAGAAAAATGGTGGCCTCCAGGGCCAAACAAATGCATCATCTGGAATCAAAGCTTCTCTTGGAAGCAGTCCTCAAAAGCCCCTCATCATGTAACCAAAAGCTGTGTCTGAGAAAAGACAAGTGGCAGTAAACCCTCCTTTTTCCATGGCTGGTTTAAGATGATCTTCAGCTGCAGAGATGAAAAGCCTTTAGTGTGGCTGGATACCCACCTCC
Organism: Melanocharis versteri; assembly: GCA_013397845.1. NCBI lineage: Eukaryota > Metazoa > Chordata > Aves > Passeriformes > Melanocharitidae > Melanocharis > Melanocharis versteri. The sequence continues at coordinate 2,978 of VZTG01007227.1, read as the reverse complement.
TTCACCTCCAGTAAGCCATCCTCAAATCACCTTTGGCCACAGAAGCTGAGAGCACCACTGCTCAGTACCCAGCAGCCAGGAACTACAGAAGGGACCAGAAGGGATCGTACACTGGGCCTTTTCTGTGCTCCTGCTCCCAACACCACCCACCCCTGCCTCCAGCTTCCCAGTCCTTTCCTTACGTACATAGAGTGTGATGGGGTAGCCAATGAACTGGGAGTGCTTCTTCACCACCTCTTTCACACGACGCTCCTCCAAGTACTCAGTCTGGTCCTCCTTCAAGTACAGGATCACATTGGTGCCACGTCCAATGGGCTCACCTGCAGCGTGGGAGAGAAACATTAGTGTTCCAGGGCAGAGAGCAAATGTGATCACCTCCTCGAGCCTAAATATTACAGGACACACTGCATTAACCAGTGGGACTGACAACGCAGCACGGCTCTAGGGAGCACCAGCAAAAGGGGTGCTTCTGGCAGGAAAACACACCTGGTTTTTTGTACAATACGCACCATGGTCAGTTCGGACAGTGAATGAGCCCCCCGCTGATGACTCCCAAGCATACTGCTCATCATCATTGTGCTTGGTAATGACAACCACCTTCTCGGCCACCAGATAGGCAGAATAGAAACCCACACCGAACTGCCCGATCATGGAGATGTCTGCGCCAGCCTGTGAAAGCAGAGAGCAACTGCTAAGACCAGTGTAAAGATGGAAAATGTCTGTGACTGACTCACAGCAGCAAAGAACTGGGTCGAGCACACAGAGAAAAACATGCAAGTGCCAACAGGCAACCAGCTCTACCCTCAGCTCCTCCCTGCTGTTGGAAAGGTGGGGGAAGCACACTTGGGTAGGCCAACAGTTCCCACAGCAAACAAGGCAGCGGGACCTTTTTATTATTTATTTTTTATTATTTGTACATTCAGTGACAGCCTGTGACCCAGGCCCTAGGGAACCCATGCAGCCAAAGGCAACCCACCTGCAGGGCTTCCATGAAGGCTTTGGTCCCGGATTTGGCAATGGTGCCCAAGTTGTTGATGAGGTCTGCTTTTGTCATCCCAATGCCAGTGTCCACTAGGGTTAGTGTGCGGTCCCGGGGGTTGGGGATGATGTCAATCTTCAGGTCTTTCCCACTGTCCAGCTTTGAGGGGTCAGTCAGGCTCTCATAGCGGATCTTATCCAGGGCCTAGGGGAGACAGGGATGCTCGACACAGCCTCCCTACTCGACAGCCGCCTCCATCCCTCCCCTGCCTTTCCGGAGAGCCAGGAATCAGCCTCTCCCCGGGCACCCCCCGCAGGACACCAGCCCGATCCCGAGCCCCCGGCAGAGGAAGGAGCCCACTCCCGCCCGGGCTCACGTCGGAGGCGTTGGAGATGAGCTCCCGCAGGAAGATCTCCTTATTGGAATAGAAGGTGTTGATAATGAGCGACATGAGCTGGGCGATCTCCGCCTGGAAGGCGAAGGTCTCCGCATCCTCCTCCTCGTGCTGCACTTTCTCGGGCATCTACAAGGCAAACACAGGCCTGTTTTCAGCGCATTTTCAGGGCATGAGAACCCGGGAGGGGGCGGTGGGGGCATCAGGCCCAGCCCCGGCCCCCATTCTGTCCCTACCGTCTCGGGCGTGAGGGACCGGCGAAAGAACGGCAAGGCCCACCGGCCGGTTTTTATAGGCACGGAGCGGGGAAGCGAGCTCACGGCGCCCTGTATCCTTCCGCCTTAAAGGGGTCTTGGTCAGCGAACCACAGATGGATGGTGTATAGGACGCATCGGCGTTGCCGTTTAGCGGCGGCCATGGCGGGGGCGGGCCTGCAGTGAATGCTCGGCTTCATGCCGCTGCTGTGCGGCCGCCAGTCGGGGCTGCC
>VZTG01007226.1:509143-546513 GCA_013397845.1 Melanocharis versteri | reverse complement strand
TAACCCCGCGGCAGCGGCGGAGAGACGGCCCAGCGGCCCCGGGAGCGGCCGGAGTGTCCCGGCACTCCCGGGGCCGGTCCGGCTCTCCGGGATTCCGGCGCCCTCCAGCCCGCCGATGTTCCGCGGCGTGTGCCGGGGTTTAAAGCTGGACACCTGGGAGGCTTAGCTGGCCTTCATCCCTCCGAACTGGAAACCGAGGTGTCTCTGTGGCTTTACTTCGGGGAGCCGAGTCGGCCACCGAGGCCCTTGCCATGGGCGTGGAGTTTCCTGGGAGGCTCTTCCTTTTGGTCTTGTTCGCCCAAGTTTTGTCCTGGTTAATCCGTACACAGAAGCGTTTGGAATGGGAAGTGGTTTAGCCCATGCTTTATTTACTGCAGTCATGACTGTCCCAAATTTCTAAATAATCGTTCTGCCCCGTTTTGGACGGGGTGGGATTCAGGGTGTAGTATAAACACAGGTGGATACAGTAGAGACGGGGAGCCACAGGGCAGGTCCAGCAGCTGGGGCAGGAGAACGCATCCTTTAGATGGCAGTGCCACCTTAAAGCCTTTTTTGGGACTACGGTGTGTATTTCTTGAAACAGTATTTGCTATGCTCTCTGCTTTTCAGTTTAGCAGGCTTTTTCTTTGTGACAGACGAGCCTGTTTCTCCGTACATACTTAAGTAGTAAATACTCATTTCCAAGACTAAATTTCAAGTCTGGCCCTGGAATACAGGAAAATGCTGACAGTTTTCCTTTGTAGTGAGAATTCCTCCTTTCTCTTGCTGCAGAAGACTCCCACACTTACTCTGTGGATCTCTGTTAAGTTGCAGCATTTAGTTCTGATCTTTTTACCAGCATTAACAATCAGATACAGAAACTGTACTGAGCAGAAAGAGGATTGAGATGAAGGGTGCTGAGCCACAAAGGAGAATGTTCACATTCACAGAAAGGTGTCTTTGGCATCTGGAATACTGGTTCGTTGTGTTTTATCTAAGCTGGTGGCTTGCTGGATGGATAGGTTACCCTACAAATCCTGTTCTGGTGCTCTTTTTGTTTTGTATGTACCTAGTGAGCAGTAGCCCTTCCACGCACTGAGGTATGGTGTGCTGCCTGTGGTGTGTAGCGTGGTGAGAGAGTGAGAGAAAAACTAAAATTCTGCCTTTCGTTAATCTTCTAGATGTTGGGGAAGTCTATTCAAGACTGCTGGATCACCGACCAGTAATTCAGGGAGAAATACGTTACTTTGTTAAAGAATTTGAAGTAAGTATTTGTATCTTATTGAATGCTGTCATGGTCTGAAACTGAGCAGTTTTAGCGTATTTTTAGATATCATAGTAGGTACATAACTTTCTTCAACGGGGCTTGACATGAATTTTTTTTCCCAAAATAACACACCTGTAGTATATGTCTGCATCTTTAGCAAACAAGGTGGTAATTTAGGTCTTTTAAAAGTTTTGAAAGGGACATGGTTTTTTTTCCTGCAGAAGACTGGCAGGAATATTGATGTAGGAGAATAATGTAGTCCTGACATCTTAGAGAAGTCAGGTTGGTTCAAGGAAAGTATTGTTGGCCAATACAGGTTTACATCTCATTGAGAAACTACTTTATGTCTCAGCTGGATTCAGATTCAGCTAGCAGTTATATTTTTATTTTCTTTGATTTTCAAGGGAAAGTGATATTACTGGAAGAGAAGAGCAACACTTTGTGCAAAGTAATAAAATCATTAAAAATGGAATGACTGTTATCTGATTGGCTGCAAATAAGGCTAAAGTACTGAAGGTGTAAAAATGTTTATATACAGCTTTGCCTGGAAAGTATAATTTGGTTTCCACAAGATGGCAGCAAAAGTTTAGAAAATTTGAGTCTTACACCAGCAAAAGTCTGTTTCTGAGTAGATTTTCTTTCTTACAGAATGTAGAATTTAAAGTCAGTCCTGGAAATGCAGTTACACCTCAAAATTCCAGTATGCAGACCTGATTTGAATGACATTAAAATGACTTTCTCCCTCACTCCTCCCAACCCAGATTGTAGCTTGTATTTCAAGCAAGTCTATTTTGTCTCTGCTGGTTTAGCAAAATACGGATGTGAAATAAACTCTCATCAGATCTGTATCATATGCACTTGAGAGTCTTAAGAAAATTTTTCTTTTCTCTGCTTTCCCTAACTAAGATTCAGGATACAGTAAGTAGTTTTACATATCATTCCATGGGAAGGAAAATATTAAGGACAAAATTAGAACTTACATTTTTAGGTTGATAATTCATATATTTGTCTCATTTCACCTGAAGTCTTATTCTGTTTCTTAGGAAAAATTTCATATGTTCTTAGAATTTGTATTGAAATTTAATTACTGGTTTATTCTTTTATGGGGAAAAATAGCTAAGTAGAGGATTGTTTAAATTTTTGCAATTTAGAATTTCTTTAAAGTGGGCTCAGGACCACCAGCACCCAAAAATTCCGCTTGTTTCTAACTTTGGGATATGACATACTTTTTTGTTGTAGTAGGATATGTGCTTATTTTTTCAATGATTAGCACCTAGTGTACAAGGAATGGAGATTTGCACTCAGGAAATTTGGGGCCTGTTTAATTAAGGAGTTTTACTTATCTGTGCCTCTGTGTCTGAAGTGTTAAAACAGGTGTGGTGATCCCTGTCCCCCCTCATGTGATACAGTATTTTTTGTTTATGTAGAGTTTTTATCTAAAGTAAAGTGCTGGTGAAATTCAGAGTGAGAATAATGCTGTGGCTTCAGAAAAATAGATTATATTTTTAAATTTAGACAATAAAACAAGATCTTGCTGTACTTGTAATTAATCATGATCAGTAGTGAGCTACAAGAGCTGCCTCTTTAGTCAGCTGTGTTATATTATTTTTTAGTTGCCTTCATTGCTTTCCTTCAGTTAAAAAATTTTTACATGCTTTGTTTTCACCTCATGCCAAGCTAAATGTGGAGGGTCAGACATCAAGCAAGCAGAACCATATTTCTCAGTACCTACTGAGTTACAAAAATGAGATGCTTTCAAGCTGTGTTGCTCTCTGTTGTTTTAGATATGCTTTAAATGATCTATACAAAACAGGACATTTTTCCCCACGGCGTGTAACTAGTTAATACTGCCTTTTCTCACAAGGGCCAGAGGAGTCATTCAAAGGATTCTTGTATTTTAATGTGAGGAATGGAACATTGTTCTCTTTTTTGGCAAAGCAATTTTATCTATGTTGTTAAATAGGTAGAGTAACACTTTAGTAGACAATGGTCTAGTCTTTGAGATGAAGCTATTAGTTTATCAACTGAGAAACCATCTTTAATTTGCAAAGTGGAATTCCTTGCTAACCACTCACCTTCTTTGATTTTTGTGGCAGGAAAAACGTGGCCTCCGAGAACTGCGAGTACTTGAAAATTTAAAGAACACGATCTTTGAAACGAATGAACGTGTTCTTCCGAAGTGTGAGCAGGCAATGCAAGACAATTTGAGTGAAACCTTCAAGAGATGTAAGCAGGTTGCTTCTTATTGCTCTTGATGCATCATTTTGAGGAGTAATTTAAATCGTTTGGATTCAAAATATGATTTGTAAAAAAATTACCACACTTGGGTAATTTTCTACTGTTTATGTGCTTTGTTCTCCTTTCTATGAAATTTTAAAAGGGAAACAACGGGGACATTTTTTGATATGTGGTAGTCCAGACAATCAGCTCTTGCTAAGGTTACATTAGAGTTTTTTGTTGATTTAAGTAGACTAAAGCCATGGACAAAATTTCGATTTCCTGGTTTCAAGCATGGTGTGATGTGACTTTCAAGTTTCTTAATTTTCCCACAGGAGTGCATAATCGTGTCTCCCATCATTTAAAACAAAACTTGCTGCTGTATAGCTATGAAATGTATAGTTATTATTGTTATTATTAATATCATCTTCAGTCACAAATTGGGAAGTAATAATAATTGCGTGCTAATCTCAGTTTCATACATATTAATATATTTCTTTACTGCTCAGATTTTAAAAGAAAGTTTAAAATTTGTGCTCATTTTTAAGTGTCCATTTTTTTCTTACTCTTTCAGCAGAATGGCTTCTTCAAAAGAGATTTTAAGAGAGTGTGGGTACACAGCTTAAGCTGCCAAATGTATGCAGTTGAAACATGCCACTGTGGGTTTTGTTACAATTTATGTGTGGCATGTTGTATAAGCATTTAATTTCCTGTAACTTATTTATATGGCATCTGGCATATGCAGGATAGCAAATGGTAGATGATGCTTTGCACACGAAAGGATTGCAGGAAAATGTTGAAACTTAAAATTTAGTCATGCAAATAAGGCATATGTTCTAATACCATCTAACTGGGGTGAGCCTTCGATGCTGCTCCCTGACTTTCTACTGGCCAGCCTTGCAGTACATCTTCAGTAACAGAATCACAGAATGGTTGAGGTGGGAAGGGACCTCTGGAGGTCATGTCCAACCTCCCTGCTCAAGCAGCAGCAGCTTGAGCCAGCTGTCCAGGACTGCATCCAGTTGCTGCTTCAGGGAAATTAGTGTATTTAATTCTGTGTTAAATAAGTTAGGGGGAAAAAAGTACGTAGCAATACAGTTCCTATTTCCACTGACAAGTTTTCCCAGGCTTAGTCTGGGAGGGAAGAGATGGACTCCAGCATAAAGATGTTGTCCATGTGGAGCCTATACACAGCTGATGGGGAAAACAAGGAAAAAAAACCGCAACTAACTGAACCATAGAGTTTGGTCACCTGTTTCTACTTACTGACTTGAGGCTGGTTTTTGATGTCTTCTGAGGTGCTGAGTAGTGCACTCCAGCCCATCAGCAACACTAAGAGTGTGAGCACAAGAGGACCTCGCTGCCTTCCTGTTTTTGGCTTCTAGAACACACAGAGGTCGAACTCTGCAATAAGCTTACTTACTTTTATGAATGTAGAAGTTATAAGTGTAAAGCATTTTCTGCAAGTACAGATGACTCTTGGGCAGAGTTAAGTGGCACAGTGGAATATAATCTTCACCGTGCAACAGCCCCACATCTTCTAAATCCCTTTCAGGCAAGTTTCTTGGATTTATAACAGCAGACTGATCTACTGCAATTTGTTGTTTCAGTGCAAGCTGCCAACGCTATGATCCATAGACTCCAAGAGAGGGAGTGTGAAGCGAGAAAGGTAAAGGATGGATGGATAGATTTTTACTTTGTGGTCTAAGAGTCTTGTGCTTCACAGCAAGTTTGTCTGCCTTCATTATAGCAAAACTTAAAAACGTATTTTTCTATACCTTATATACTTGCCGTAAAACTTCTTTTGGGGTGATTTCTGCACTTAAAACATGCACACTGCAAAGTTAATGGATCTAGCTAACTCTTCCTACAATCTACTGATATATGGAAACTATTTTTTTTATTTCCTTGGCTTTATTTTCCCTCCTAGCTCAGACTATAACATTTGTCACATACAAGGAAAGCTTAAATATAAAAAAAGCTTATTTTCTGTGGAACAAAAAACATCTACTAACCTACCAGAATGGAAATGTAAATCTTTCCTAGTTAGCTGAGAACATTGACCATATTATATATATTGCTTGTTGAAAAGGAAGTGTTTTTTTCACTTGTGGATGGGTTATTTAATGAAGGGCTATATTATAGGAACATACGAATCATTGGAACCTTTTCAGTTGGCTACACTTTGCTTATTTGAAATACATGTGCTCTGAATCTAAAACCTGGAAAATTATACAAGAAATTAGTTTCATATATTCCCAATACTACTTCCTTATTGTGTTTCTGTGTTATCTCTTTACTTGCAAAATGCTGTTGATAATAATTTCGTTCAGGAAAAACTGAAGATGTTTCCATGGCCATCAAGCAAAACAGGCTGTGCATTGATGGATGTAAGCTGATAGTCATGTTTTTCTTTCCTTTTTTGCAACTGATGAAGATGGGCAGTCCAGTTGCAATTGAATACTGGTACTGTGCAAACAGCACACTGCTGAGCACTGACAGAGTTTGCTTGTGTCTAACACTAGAGTAGATACTCATAGAGAGGTAGGAAATTCTTACAGTTCCGCTACTGTTTGTTCGAAGTAAAACTTTAATAAGAAATTTATAACTTAGAAAATGAACAGTCACTCAGTAAGAATGGTGGCTGTTCTTTTTAAAAAATATTAGCTGTATGTTTCCACTCTTTTTTTTTCTTTTTTTTTTTTTATTATGTAGTGGAAGATTAGTTATAGGTATCCAGGATTTGTAGCATTTCTTAAAAGTTTATATAGCAAGACCTTTTGGCTTGAAACTTTCCAAGTGGGGCTAGTAACAGGTAGGTAACTTTTTTAAAAATACAGATAAAAGTGGTCATTGTAGTGCAGCCACTTGAGGAGAAATACCTTTTCCTTACTTTTCTGAAATTATATGTTCAGAAAAAATAATGGGATTTTGGTACAACGTTGTATTAGGTATGGGTAGGTGATGTGTAATTGTGTCAAAAAGTGTTTGAAACACCTATGTTTCAAAACCTGTTGAATACAAAGTAGTGTACCAGTCAAACTTTTAGTATACACTGGTGTATTTTTGTCAGTAGATGTTACAGTATCTGTTGCAAACAAAATGGATCTTGGCATAATGTTGTTAAAGTGTATCAAAGGCTGCACTGAAAAAAATAATGTATTTGGCCCCTGCTGTGTGATCACGAAGAATAGCAGAGAGAGTGTTCAGGAATATGTAAATGGATTCCCAGTGCCTTTAGTTGACAGAAATGCCACGCAGGAAATAGGCATTGCTTATACACTGAAAAGGAGAGGGATTAAAAAAAAAGAAGGATTAAGCTTCTCTTCTGCTGGGAGATGAAGCAAATGGAAGAGCAACTGCCTAGATTTATTTTGGCTTCTGCACCTGTAAAATAAGGGGGGCAGGCTGTCAATACAGCTCGCAAGCAATCCGCAGAATTACATTCCACCTTGTCATGTGCGTTGGATGTGTGTATGATCTCTCTTTCTAGATAGCTAGACATTTTTTAATTTTTCTTTTTCAAGATAAGAGAGTGAATGGAATTAGACTTACCAGAAGCCAAGCAGTAGGAAAATATGAGGGGAAAAATAACTTATTTATAAAGGAAGACATTAATCACAGTGAGAGCTAGCTGGCTAAAGCAGAAACGCTGGCTGCCAGTTTCAAAACATTTGATATCTATGTTGTTATATTCTGTAGAAATAGCATCATTGCAAATACAATCATGTTAATAGCATTGCGGACATTTTACCACTTGTTTTGGATTGGCTGTTCAAAAGTAAATGTTATCTTTTTAGTTTCGCCTTTCCACATGTTTTCTTGCTAGTTTTCAGATACTTTAACATTATGTAGCCCTGTTTTAATATGGAAATGATTATTAAAAACTTTGTATTTTCCTCCTGACAGCTTCAGGCAGACAAGGTGATGGCTCGTGAAGAGAAGTGCATCGCCCACTGGGAGGAGTTCATGAAAGAACAGCAGAAGAAACGTGTGGAGGTGGACGAAGAGCATAGAAAAGCTATGGAGCGCCTCAAAGAGCAGTACTCTGAGATGGAGAAGGAACTGGCCAAATACGCTTCTTTTTAAGACCTTTTTTAATAATGCTGGATTTGTGCCATGCTCACTTGCTTCTGACTTAAATTGAGGTTCTTTTGGAAAGCTGAAAATGGTAGAAAAAAGGAGAATTTCCTCTACAGGCTTGGTATGGGAAGAAGAGGTTTGCATACTTTCCACTTAAGTGCCTATCTATGCTTGTTTGGTTCAGGGCAGGTGGAATGCCAGTATTTCTTTGTTGGAAGGTGGAACTGAAAATTGTGTGACTACATCAGCTCAGGGAGTTGCAAACTGGAGTTCTCTCCCATCGGCAGAGTATCGTATCATTTGGGAAAACAGAGACTAATGTAATATTAACTATCCTGGTGTGCAGCCACAGCCCTTTCCCAAAAAGTAGGTTAATAGGTTCCAGCCATAGTTAGCTGAGAATTCACTGGGAAAACTCTATATTCTGCTTGTAGATTTCAAGAAAATAAACTTGTCTTATTTTACTTTGAAGTTTTCCTGGTGAAAGATCTCAACAGAGTCCTAAATCCAATTGTGATTCAAACTTTTGGGTTGTATGTTCAGTATTATGAAGTAGAGTTTCAATTTGAATGGTTTTTGCTAACATAAAAATTGTAAAGTAAGCTTGGTCAACAATTCCTTTCTTTTTTTCTCCCTGTAAATGTCTCAAGCCTCTCTTTTTAAGCTTTACTGTTCTAAGCAAAGCCAAAACAAGCTAAAAAGTAATCATGAGAAGCATATCAGTCTTTGTATTAGCTTTGTAGCTAGTACAGTTGTACCTTAAATATTTGGCATGCTGTTGGTTTACTTAGGATAAACTTGTCAGAACTTTATGAAGCAACTGAGGTAAGATTTTTGTTTCTTTATCAGCATAACAAATGAGCAGATTAGTGGTTAAATGCCTGTAGTACTGATCTGCTTTCTTACCAACTTACTTTTACAGCGTATGTGAAACTCCTGCACTGCTTTCCTTGATTCCAAACTTGCAGTTACCAGCAGTGTAACTGAAGAAGTTAACTTAATCAGTTCATTAACCAAGGAAAATGAGACGTAGTACCTTAATGAAATTTGCTGCAAGCTAACCGTTAGTGCAGGAAATATCTTTCCATAATTTAGCTGGTGTCCAGTGTAGAATGGAAACAGGTAAAAATAAACAGAATTTACGCTTTACCTGTATTGCAGCAGTAATATACCAACAAGGGTTGCTTGTGTAGGCTCGTGGCTTGGTTTCAAGGCTCCATTCCTGGCAGCATGTTGATAGTGTGATTGAAGTTAGTAGAGGAGATGGAATAAGTATTTGAGATTTCTTTCAATAACACTGAATTCCTGCCAAGCTGCTCTGCCTGCTACCGTAGGCCCAACAGCTTCATCAATCATCATTGTGTATCTGGACTGAAAAGAGGATTTGCCAACACTGGGGCACGCTGGAATGCTGTTAATTCTCTGTTCTGAATGGAAAAAACGTAGATGTCTCAAAAAGATCCCACACATGAAAAATAGGAAAGCCTCTTTTAGAACAACTCCTATCTGAATAGAGAGTGACTTCTGTAATATTTCTCAGCTTATGTACCCATGATGAATGTTGTAACTAAGCTCAAACTTCTCATTTAAAGAGAAAAAGTTAGTTCTTGCCTGTCTTTTGGATTGTGTGTGGAATATTTTTGTTTGGATCAAAAATTGGAAGTGGCTTCTCTGTTACCAGATTTTTTGATGCATATGTGCTCAAAGCCCAAACATCTTTGTAACAAAATGCTTTTAACTGCATTCTGAATTAATTTTTATTTTTGCACTGGTAATTTTTATTAAGGTGTAGATATCTAATTAACTGTGCACTGGAGATGTAGATTTTAGTATTTCATCAATTTGAAGGCTCATAAGCAATGATGCAAGGGTTACAAGTTGGATATTCACTGGAAAATAAAGTGGTATTTCCAAAACCTGGAATGTATGCTCCTGATTCTTTGGAAAGCTTCTTAAGTACTAACTTAACTTAAGTACTAACCAACTTAACTTAAGTACTAACTAACTTAAGTACTGAAAATGTGTTCCTCTTTCAGAATGTTTTATGCTGAAGAATCTTTTATGCTGGAGATCATTTGAAAGCATGCTTTTTCAAAATCTGTCTACCTCTAGGTCAATGTTACTCATTGTGGGGACTAAATGAAAACTATCTGTTCCTGAAATAATTTCATTTAGTAACTTTCACTTTTTTTTGCATGATATGCTGTAGGTACTTGGAAATGCTTAATCATCTTCGAAGCCACTTGCCAACATTTGTAGGAAAACCTATTTTTTTCTGTCCAAATGCTTAAAAATATCTCAACCAATACCTGATGTGTCCAATACTATCTCAATTTGTCTGTCTGATAAAAGAAAGTTCCCTGTCTTCAGCATTTTTTTGTCAAGGTGGGGCTATGGTGTGTCTGGACACAATAGTTCTCCACAGTGCAACTTTCTTTGCGAAATTCAAGTTTTTGTTATTCACAGTCTCGGTTATTTGGGAGAAATAGAAAAATGAATAGTTTTATAGTTGATCTTATGCCATTGGTGCATGAAGTAAGTGTTTCACCTTATACTTGCAATTTTACATGACTGAAATCCATAGCTTTAAAAATCTTGAGGGTTTATTTAATCCCTGTTAAACCTGATAGAAGTTTGCATTGGATTCCAATAGGAGTCAAAAAAGGTCCTCAATATTAAGTTAACTTCTGGCATGCAAGGTGAATTTTGCAGTCCGTCTTCATAGCAGACTATGTGTATAACTTTTTGCTTAACTATTAGTGCTGTTTATTTTGCTGAACTGTTCTTCAGAACTGAAAGTGGGATTGGGTGTCATGTAACCACTGGAATATTTTTTTAGTCTTTCTGTTCTAACGAACACATAGCAAGAAGCTGGTGTCTTCCTTGGAACTGCTGTATGAAATCTGTCCCTGCTGTATTTAGGAGCAATAACAAATTGAGGAACTGAATAGGTATTTAAGGGTTTGGGTTTTTTTAAACTGCCTTATGTTAACAATGAACCTGTGTGCTGTTCTTCGTGGAATGTTTTATATCTAAGGCCTACCACATTGTTTTATTCTTAGGAATGAGGGAGAATGAGGCTGATTTATATGTTCTTCCTCTGCTTCTTTAGTCTAAAGTGACACTGGGTAATACTTTTAATAGAAAAAGTACATCATTACAACTGAAACATCGCATCTTCTTTGATAATTTATGGCTTGTTAAATCTTTCCTCAGAAACTGTGGAGTTTTCTTCAGTAATCAAACTATACAGCCAATACGTGGCATAATCATCCAGTGAATTGAATCAGTTCGCTGCTGCGTTGAAAAAAGCTTGATGTGCCTCAAGGGTGTGGATTCTGAGGCTGATGAATGTTCTCCAGCAGGTGTCAGTGCAGTCTGGAGAAGGAACGTGAGGAAGCCTGGTTTTATAAGAGATGTGAAACGTAAATGCTGCTGTTCGGTTGTAACACAGAGTTTTGTGTGAGTAAAAAACCTTTTGTGGATGAAGCCACATAGTTTTAAATATAAAGTGACACTACTTACTAGTGGCATTTTTCCCATTAGAACAGGACACTCTTAAAAGTTATTTATGTAACATGTGCTGATGTGAACAATGTTGTCTGCAGTTCTTTTGCATTCTAATTAAAATTTGTTATAATCTGAGATTAGACTAAAATGCTGGAGATTAAAACCTTGAAGAGTTGCATTCTTACACCACTGTTGGTTTTAGTGGGATCAGGGTTTCTGAAGATTTTATGCAAAAGTTTAAGCTTATTGAAAGAGATTGCGCTGTAAAAAGGAAATGGGATCTTCTGCAAATAAAATTTGTGAACAAAATTACTGTACCACACATTTTTAAAACAAGCCAGTTATTTTGATTGCTTATAATGAAATTAATGTTTCAAAGTAGTAAAGATGCAGTACTCTCAGTGCTGTTGGTCAAGCTTCTGGTCTGTGTGTCAAGGTGCAGCAGAATCTGCAGGAAGATGGAATTGCAGCAGCTGTAGTAGGATTTTCATGATTAACACAACTTACATAAACAGTTTATGAAATAGTTTACTTTTCATAAAAAGTTTAGTCAAAGATATTTCAAAAATTCCAAATAATGTAGACATTTAAAAGAGAAGGGAGAAGTCAAAAGCATCAGAGTCTATTTTGAAGCAATTAACAAAGGGAGTTTTCGAAGGGTTGAAATAAATCCTGTAAAAATACATTACTCCACGTCCACATACCTTCCAGTTCTGCAGAGTGTACAGTTTTGTGTGCGGTACCTTGGCAGTTTCATAGATAAGCAACGAGCAAAGTAGGAACAAATTTACTCGAGACAATGTTGAGCATAAGAAAGAAGAAAATCTTGCAGAAGTCCTGCTAGGGTGTTAAACTGTAGCTTTGAAAATCTGGGCTCAGACTTCTACTTCCTAACTAGAAATCATTTAGAGCTATCCACATAAGTTTTGTTTGCCACCTTATATGCTTTGTCTGGGCCAAATCAGAACATAGATGGTTCCAATTTTTATTTAATATTGTTTCGTAGATGGTGAAGAAAAAGAAAGCCCTTTGAAGATGAACTTTCAAGAAAACTGCACTGAAGGGTGGTCAATACTGTATTTTAAAACTGTAATTTAGAATAAAACCTTACATTTCCTCAGTCTTCTCCACTAATGACTCACTGGGTGGATACAAGGAGACCTGCAACTGATTATATATTTATATATATATATATATTTAGCAGACATTGCATTTAATGTGATGTTATGGAATTTAGTGAGAACCAAAGCACTATTTATGGCTTTTGCTTGGTACTCATTACTAATGTTTTGAGATGGACATAATCTATAAATTTATCCAGCATTTCATGACATATGGTCCCAATATTCTTTAATCTGAAAAAAAAAAACCCTTTGTTCTTGCTGCAGTAAATGTTGCAGGAACTAGATAAGCATTTTTACTTTGCTTTTAATTAGTTGTAGAATAAATTTGCCGTCTTGATTTGGAAGGCTTGTGAGGTGGTCCCTAGTCAGTGCTTTCCCAAACTGGGATATGCAAAAATGCCTCATGCTGAAACGTGTTCTAGAATGTGCACAGCACTTTTCAGTAGCTTTAGCCCTGGGAAATTTAGTTCAGGATTGCTTGAGGTCATAGGAAGTCCTTTATGAGTGGACCCAAGTTTGTCCTTTCCAGATGTTTTTAGCCCTCACTAAATAAATTCCGGTTCCTGAAAATCCTCTCTCCAGATGGCTTTAAATATGTTCCAATATTTACTGTGTCAGCTAGAAATATTCTAAGCTGAATTACATAAATAGGAAATACTGTGCATCTTTCCAGTGTACTGATTTGAAAGAAAAATGAACATAATTTAGAAAATATTTACTAAACAATGAATGTTCAAAATTGTAAAGTAGAATTACAGTAGTATGCCTAGGTAACAGCTTGGTTTCAAACAACAAATTAGCTTTGGGACTCCTAAAGAGATGTTATCCATCAAGCTCTCAAAGTCCTCAGGATTCAAAACTTTTTTTAGAATAAGCAGCCTGCAATTCATTGCCAGAGTGGAAAAATTTTCTGGAATCAAGAAGAACTTGAAGCTAACAGGACTGTGATATTTGTGTCATGAGCAAGTTTAGAGATGCTCATTTTATCAGCCAATGTGATGAATTTGTTGTCTGGGCACCTTGAGTACAGAATACAAATACTGCACAGATACCTAGTGTAGGACAGCACCTTTCTCCCATTTTGTTTAATATTTTTTTGTGTACCCACGTATCCAGGGTCTAATCACTGGGTACCATCTCTGTTTGTAAAAAAACTTGAAAAACCAAAACACCAAATCTCAAAATATATACACACATACTAAAAAAAATAAATTTGGGGTGACCAGGACACATGTTGTGTTTTGAAACTTTCTTGCAGCTGTGACTTGCAGATGGTACAGCAAATGTGATTTCCTTTAAAACATCCACAAACAGATAGAATATTACATAATAAAGCTGTCTAATTATTGACTTTTGTTTCTTAGCCAGATGTTGAGGTAGGGAGGAAATGGACGATGCAGCCCAGTACATCAGGTTGTTGTACAGTTTGTATTTGCCACTGAGGTGGTCACCATCAGCACGTGGTCACTAAATGCAAGAATCTTCCTTCAGTTTGTTTTTAGAGGATGCAAGTCCTCAAGAAATGTGTGGTGGTCAATCTGGAGCATGGAAAGCCATAGCAGAGTTTCTGCATGCTCTCCCTCAGTCCTTTGCAGCCCCTCCCTTAGAAGAAATAGTAGTCCCCTCACTTTCCAGGCCCAACTTTAATCAAAAATTAAATTGAAATTCAAAAACTGAGTTAAATTTTTGCCGTTATCTCTAGTCAAAATAAAGAAAGAGGCTCAAACTGAGCTCTTGTCGTTACAAGTTTCAGTCCTCGTTATATTTTGCCTGTTGACACGTAACTGGACTACGACCACATACCTCTGCGAGGAGGTTATCCAGCAGCCACTGTATCTGTGCTACTGTAGGTCATTGCCTCAGTGTGCTCCCTTTGAAAAGGCTGCCATAAAGAGAAACTCTAGCTGAAAACTATTTCCAAATAATTTTCACACGGTGAGGAATTATTCTTCATATATGATGTGATTTCCACGTGCACCTTCCTTCTGCTTTCAAGTTCCCAGGCTGGTTTGTCCCACAGAATCCAATAAAGAAAGTGTAATTTCTCCCTAGGGTCTTTTCTGGTCATGCTTGATATCACTTAACATAATGAGCCTTTTACTCTCACATCATAAAAGGTTTTGTTTGAAATTTCTCTTTTTTTTTTTTTGTACTTCAACAAAAAGTGTTGCTTACATCTCTCCTAAAGAATGCTCTGAGTTATGTGAAATGTGGACATGCTGTCTGGGCCAACCCCTTATCTCTGCCAGATTCAAAAAGTCTGGTTCAGTACAGCGGCTTAGACTGCATGTTTTTATTGTGTTTTGTTTCTTTTAAAAATATGTATGTGTGTGTCTTGTTAAAAAACATTGCTGCCCCCGTCTAGGAACAATGCAACACTCACATCATTTCCTGAAAGAATAGAGTTGGAAGGCAATTATCTACTCACCAAACAGGCTAAAACAACAGTTCCTGATATTCTTCTCAAATATTTCAACTTCCCAGGAATCCGGAAAAAATAATTCCATGAGACGGTGTTATGAATGAAGGTATGACATTTCAGTTTCCTTCGCTTGGAATCAGACATCCAGAGGTAATAAATTACCATGGGCTTGGCACTGCTGGGAGGGGGGTCTGGCTGTGGCAAATTGTTTTTTCTTCAGAGCAGGAACAATGAAGTGCTTTTACATCCTCCTTTGTCTGGTGACAGGCAAAGGCTTCTTTCTTAATGGGCTTTCATTAGCAATCACATGAATTACACATAGAAGAAACAGGAACCTGACAGCAAAGTACCTTGAACCAAATTTATTTAGAGATAGGAAAGTACAATAAAGACTTTTTTCCCATTTTATCTCCATGAAGTAAAGCCGGTAACATGGTCTGAGAAATGTGCTGTAACAGGAAAATATATGGGAAAAAATGAGTGGTGACAAAGCATCTTTACCTCTTTCTTATGCATCTCAATAAACATAATTTTTACCAGCATTATCTTGGTCAAGTTTCTGTCACTTTGAAATGACTGCATCTGCCTTCTCGGTTCATTTTATGCCTCTTCTTTTTGTTTTGTTTTATTAATGCTAATAATAATAATAATAATAGCTTTTGCAGGTTAATCTTCAGCTTACTCATTAATTTGTGTTTCAATAGATCTTGGAGGGGATTACAATTTGGATTGTATGATAGACATTTTATTGGCATACAAAAAAATGAAATGCTGCTCCTGGGAAAAGAGTTGATGCTCTTGATCTCTGAAGAGCTCCCTTTGGGTATTTAATAATCAAGCAAATGGAAAATACCTTTGAAAAGTATGTGTCTGGATCCAAAATGAAGCATCTTAGCAAGGCAGAACAGGGAACCTTGAACTATTAAATTTGTGAAGTCATAGCAAGGAAACTGCAAGTCAATGCACATCAAAAATCAAGTAGTATTAAATCAGAAGCCGTTATTTGAACTTACTCTCATTCTTGTATCTGGGTGGAGTATGAAGAAAATATTCTTAAAAGGGAAAGGTAGATTCCATTTACTTGATTAAGAAGGGTGATAGCTCTGATTTAATAAGAATATCTATATATCTATATATAGATATTATATAATTTTCCTTAAAGTTGTTTTCCTTTTCTTACTTCTCTGAGAGAACTTGACAGAGCTCTACCACCCCAGGGCTGTGTGAGATCACTTGCACAGCAGCAGAGGCTGCAGGGTCTGTCTGGACTCAGCATCTGGAAGCACACTCAGCATTTACAAGGGATCGCTTGACCAGAAAGACCTGGACTCAGCAGAGGGCTTTGCATGTCTCCACACTGTGTTGTGTTCATGCCAGGGAAAACAGAAGGACAAAATCCTGCTCCTGCTGAAGTTTTTAGCAAAATTCACATTAACTTCACTGCAGCTAGAATTTAGCTGGGGGTTTTGTAATCAGGCATGACTTCTTGAGGACAGAAGCAAGTAGTCCCTTTTTTTAATAAATGACCCTGAACTGTGGAGAGGAAATTTGATTAATGTAATCATTGTTCTCATGTCACTGAACTTTCATGCCCATGCTATTTAGATCTTTGTTGAATTGAATCTGTTGTTGTAGGTTTGCAATTTATCTATTTATTTCTCTTTCATGAAATAGTGAAGATGTGATTCTGTTCGCTGTATCAAGTTTTAACTAGTTCATCACAACTCAAAACTAGCTTTTTTCAAGCATTTAAAATTGGAAGGCATCTCATGAGAAATGAGGTCTAAGATCTTCAGCATGTTTCATGGCTCATGACGTGTTTTGTCAATAGTAGGCTGGTTGTTAGTACCTGTAAAGGGTAGGTAGTGAGAGTACCTTGTCTTTTACCCAGAATGTCACAGTGGCTTTTACATGAACCAAAAAATAATAGAAGTTAAATTCAGTTTATAGTTAAGTAGATCTTTCTTTTCCTACCTGACAGCTGTGGATGCACAACCAGGCACGTATGAAGGTGAACTTCTTCTTTCCATTTTGTCTTCTCTACTCCCGCTCATGGTAAAGAGGTGATAACCTAATAGTTTCCACAATTGTTTTGGTAGAGCCCTACAGGCTTCACCTCCCATCCTTTTCACATGGCCTCACAGCTGTGACTGCCGTAGGAATTGATGCTCTGCTTCCCACCAGTGCTGTCCCTTTGGCTTCCCTTCAGCTCATGGCTGAGTTGGCAATGTAACACAAAAGGAGTAAAAGGCAGTAAATTATTTCTGTTCCTGGAGCACCGTTAGTGGCCATTAAGCCAGTAACAGATGTTTAACTGAAAGGGAGGATAATTTACAATGTGAAACATTGTTTTGGTTGCCACCTTTCACGATTAGAAGTATGTCGTTTACCTACCTAATACTCAAAGTGTTTGTGGCCCCATGCAATTAGCTAAAACCTGGGCTGAGAATCAGACCCTTGCTCCATTATGGGATCATAAAGAAGAAAAAGGAGGGGAGAAAAAACAGTCCCAGAGAGCTGAGCAAAGCAAATGAAGAGCCATTATGTCTTGGTATTCTATAGTATCTATATAGATATTTTGTTAAGCCCTTTGATCAGAAGAAATTGAACTGAGCAAAAAACAGCTAAAGATTAGATAAGAAGACTCAAGTGTCAGCTCACTTGGAAGCAAAGTAAATTTTAGGATATATGGTCTGGAAACCTTAGGCAATCTACTACATGTTTGATGTGTTTTTTCTAAACATGGAATTTATTAGGGAAAAGTGGAATTTATTATCGTTATTTTAATGTCTATGGAGAACAGGATTGTCACCTTTTCTTACTGTGCAAGTAATTGAGTCATGAAGGCTTCGAATTTATTTTCTATAAAATTGAAAGAGAAAGAAAAGGTCTCAAATTGTGGTTCTCTCTAACAGGTAACTGTACTGTGCATCCAAGCGTAGTAGCCAGAGGGGAGGGTTGTAGGGTTTTTGGTGGGTTTTTCTTTCCTGAATATGCTGGTAAATAGCTGTGTTTTGTGCTAAGTATAATATCTTGCGCCTGGGATCTGGGTAACTTCTGTGTAACTAAGGAAAAGGAGAAAACCAAAACTGTAGAGACAGGAATACTACACAGATAAGGTATTGGCAGTTATGTTATTTTCATCTATTTCTTGCTATTAAATGCTACAAACAGAGAAGGGATGGAAGCTAACACATATTCAGAACAAAACCCATTTATTTTGCGTATTAAACGGGTATTCATTTAATTTTTAGATTGGTGGTTGAGCCAGCATTTAAGATAATGATTAAAAAATAAAAATTGACTTTCTGGGGGCTGTTGTGTTGCCACCCTTGTGTGGCCGGAGGCTCGGGCAGACTTTCCCCAATTAGCAGGTTGCGTGCCCGTTCTAGTTGGCCAACTCCACTGTTTATGCGTCCTACACGTTACCGCAGTCGAGACTCAGAACAGTAAACACCTCGGAACACCAATAGTGCCAAAAGCCACCTTATTTTTGTTGTTATTTTCTGTAATTATACCTGGGAGGACTGGAGAGTTTTAGCACATTTCTTCCCTCCCCTTTTTTTTTTTTTTTTTATGGGTTGGTTTTTGCATTTCATAAACCCTTGGCAGTGGGTACAACAGCTGCCTTTGGACTTGCAGGAGACGAGGTCCTCGAGGACATGCATGTTTCAGCAATGACCAGTCCCTTCTTTGACCACACCGGGTGCTGGTGGTGTGACCCAGAGAGTGGCCATTGTTTGTACGGCCTCCTTGAGTGATGTGGGACTCACCCTCAAGAGTTCTTTCCTAAGGGTCGCGTTCGCTTCTGTGACTTCCCTCCCCTCATTCCTATTTTGTGCTTGACTTCCTAGTGCGCAGTGATGCCCTTTGAGCTCTGACTTCCATCTTTCACCCACTTTTTTTCTCAACAAGCCTGTATCAAGGATTGCACAGTTCGGATTTTTTTCCTTGTTTTTTTCTTTCTTTGACATGAAAAGGTCAGCTTGGTTTACTTCATGGTAGAAAGTCTGAGACTCTGCAACAGAAAAGGTCCATGCAAGTTGTTTTCATAGAGTTTAATTAAGGTTAAGTGGAGTTCCCCCAAAGTTTGTGCTGGTGCTCTCTAATGTTTGATTTGGAGGAAGGCGCAAGCAGCGGGATCGTAAAATCAACACATGCCCCAAAGAAATTACTCAGTCACATTTAGAAAGGAGGAGAAGGAAATGTGGAAGCACCTAACAAAGATCAGGCAATCTGACACAATGACGAAGCTGCTATTGCAGTGTAAGTGATTTAGAGAACAATATTGACTATTTGTATATACTAGATTTTAATTCACTGAAACCAGCTGGGAAAAGGACACAGACGTGGCTGTGATGAACTGAATGAAAGGATCTTTCCATCACACCATGTTGGCTGAAAAACAAATAGATATATGGGAAATGAGGTAGTATTAAGAGAAGAATAAAGATTACTAAAATTAAAAGAATGCAAAACCTTGATACATAGTATGTATTCACCTGGACAACTAAATACTCTGCTCCACCTCAGAAGGGATATGACTAAGAAAGGAAAAGGACAGCAAAAGTCAAATGAAGTTTGGAAAGCGTGTATGTAGGGAGGAAGTTTTAGAGGCGCAGTGTGGAGTCTGAAGCCTTTAATGCAGTAAACAGCACAAAGTAAATCGTGTATCTACTCATATTTCTTTATTATCCAAGAGAAGAGAGAAAATTGATTGAATCTATTTGGCTATTACAACTGATTGAAGAAATCAGGTTTTTTATATAACACACAGTTGATTTGTTGTCCACTATAGGTTGTCATTGACTGACTGCTTTTTCAGTGAACTTTCTGGGAAAATTGTCCACGCTTCACTGAAGGACACTGCTTAGGAAACTTTCCATTGGCTTTCTTGGCCTAATTTCATTGTGACCTTTCCTAACTCTTGAATACTAGCCTTTGCACAACACTTTTTAACACAGATGAAGGTATCTCATTGGACACCTGTCTTAAGGTGTGTGTTTTCCAAGGATTTTAGTTCTTCAAACTAAAATACTAAATAGTATTGTCCATCTATTTCACACTGTATATTGTGTAACTGTTGCTATCTAACTTTTAGTTAGGGAACTCTAGGAATGAATTGACAAAAAATCTCCCATTTTACTGGAAGTATGATGTACACTTTTTCCCTTAAGATTCCCACATCCTATTTCACCTCATTTTCCTGGATAGATAAACATTCATGTGCATTTCCTTCCCTCCCCTAAGAGGAGCATGCACATGGCCGGTCATATCTGGTTTATTTCCAGTGTTAAACTTGTCAGTGAATGTTGGGCAGGAAGAAAGAGCAGTGCAGTTTGTTGGAAATACCTTGTAGGAGGTGGGGTGACACTGGATCCTGCATGGCTTTGAAAGGTGCTGTGGTGGAAACTAAATGGCACATTGACTTGTGGGAGAGAGAGAGGACATGCTCCTACTAGGAAAATACAAATAATCCCATTTTTTTTCTCTATAAAGCAAACACATCCATGCCACTGGAATTACTTTCTGGGCTTTCAAATAGATTTACCACGCAAAGGTTTTAAAAGGCAAGGTGGCTGCAGTCTGTGCCAAACTTGTAATATTTTGTTGCTCTTGCTTATTAAGAGTTTGCTGTAAATAAGCTTTCTATCTATGTGTCCATATTTGCTTTATGTGGAATCAATAGTCCAGCAGCATGTTTGTCTACAGCTCCATTTGCTTCCAGCTTTTCTGAAGTGTAATATACCTATCTTGCTTTATTTTAATACCACAGGAATAGTTGTCCACTTGAGTGGGGACCGACTGTTGAAGAGTCTATTGGAGAGCAATATTGGCTTCTGAAGGTGACAGAAGGGCATGCGGCTGCGAACATCTTGCAGATGAGGAAATTGTGAGGCTTTCCCAGTGCTGGTGCGAAGAAAGTGGGGTTGCTGTCCTTAGGGGTGGCATGAGGAGCATTAAGAAAGCTGAGCCAGGCTTTACTTTTACCGCTCAAATTGTTTTGCTGGATGAACACTAAGGACCAATCCAAATGAAATCTTTCCTGGTCAACAGTGGGCTATGGACAAGGAGAAATTCAAATATCCTCTCCTTAAAAAAAAAGGTCTAACACAAAGCAAACCCCACCAACATCATCCATCAGAAAGCTGCAACCTCCATCCTCTAAGTCCCGTGTTCCTGAATCTGATTACTTACTTCTGCTGCAGTAAAGAAGAGAATTCCATGTGAATTTAATACCTCAGTCCTGAGCTTCCCACAGAGCAGCTGGCTTGGGTTCCTTCACAGAGATAGGGCAAGCAGTAGGTGATGGAAGGTTTTCCAGTTAGCACTGGCATACTCCACAAAGAAAGGAAGGTATAGAAACAGATATAAATTAATAATTAAAAATAACCCACTTTCACCAGGAACAACAGAGAAAATACTTTCCATGCTATGTAAGTAATACATCAACATTTAAGCTGATTAAAATTTGATAAACTACTAACTTCCCCATTTTCTGATAGGAAGGCTGGGGCCCAAGATAAAGCAGTGTCATGCTGGGAAGGACAAACACCCTTGCATCCAATAAACTTTCAAAGCATTTATTTTGTTAAGACTGATCCCTGCTTCCTTTGTAACTCTCTGTTTATCAATGAGTTGACTCATCCAAAGTCCAGCAGCTTGTTTCCACACCAGAGAGATGGATTTGCACCTCCGCCAAGTGGAGTCAGAGGCTGAGATAACAGCCAGCAACAACAATAGTCTTCCCTGGTGCCTTTGCCAAGAACAATTGGCAGAAAGGACTCGAGAAGTAACTTATCACCAGCTCGGGGAGAGGCTGAAGCTCTGGAAGCAGAGGGGCTGCTGTTTGCCTGCCACAGAAAAACAGCAGGATGCAACCCAGAGCCAAGCACGTGTCGCAGGCTTTACCTGGTGAAGGAGGAGGAGGCAGGCACCCAGCAGTAAATGGAACACTCTGGCAGAGCCAGCCAGTTATTTTAAGTGATCTACTAATAGTACCAGCCTAATGCAGCAGGCTTGCTTTCAGGTGCCAAAGCCACACTGACAAAACCCTGAAGATAATTAGGTCCTGAGGTAAGTATTGTCCACAAATGCACACGCATCCTTGCGTTGGCTGAGGTCTTCTCAGGTGAAGTGCCGGGTTTTAAAATGTGGGCAGGTCCTGTAGTAAGGGTGATGTGAAATGAGCTCACAGCAGTTCACATGTGACATTTCAACATGTTTCTCTCCGGTGTTATTCTGCAAATTAGTGATCACCTGTTCATATCAATGCTGCTGAGTTTGACCTGGATGACTCTCTTGCTCAAGGGTAAAAATATAGCAACACCTGAGGTAAATTCTCTTTCAAAAACTGTATCAAAATTTGACCTTGTGACTGCATCACAGTTCTCTCTGAGAGGAGATCCCTCTGCTAGCCAGTCAGAGAAATGCAGGCTTCACCAAAATCGTAACTCTAAGTTACAGCTGTGCAGCTGATATTTGCATGGCTTTTTGGACAAAAGACACATCTTACCAAATGGCATGTTGAATGTAACTAAAGCACTGATGGAGATAAAAGTTCTGTTACACAAATCTCATCAGGATTATTGAAATATGACTCAATATGTTTAATTTAACAAAAGAATATAGCAAATCTGAGGGTTTAGACTGGGCAGAAGTGGGAAATGGTATGTTATGGATTGTCCACTATAGCTGGCCTTCATACTGCTAAACCCATTTCAGATTAAGGAGAAATTTGAGCGTGTTATTTTTGTCAGCATCTCTTATATGCCTTAAATCAAATTTACTTCTTGACCTGACTCAATGTCAGAAACCATATTTCCAATCTGGCTTGCTAGAGATTATTTTTTGTTATTCTTTCCTCTTCCCTGTCAATACAGCTAGATTGTATTGAGATCCTTCCACTTTTTTTTCTGCAGAGTTGTCTTTTCCACAGCTTCATCCAGCTTTCTCGTTTGAGTTTTTATTGTACCATGTGTTACTCTTCAGCTTGCAACATGCTCTTTGCAAGGGTCACAGAGACACATGTTCTCTCCCCCAAAACAAGTGTTCAATTCAAACTCCACTTATATTTGTTTGATCATGCTACTTCTCACTTCAGATCTCAGATTTGGCTTCCATGAAGCATCGTATCTAATTTAGGACTCTAGTTCCTTCAACACAAGGGCACAAAATTGCTGTCAATTTTTAAAGTTTACATTTCCTGGTATTTTGAATTCTAAGGTTAGGCTTTACTGAACAATTAACATTATTTTTGTTTCACAGCATGAAGATTGTTTGCAATGAAATTTTTCATAACCACTAGACCAAGAGATGAGAAAATTACTGATTTCTAAGGTATGAGTTCAGGGTGGCAAAATAATGGTTTCCTGTGAATCAACAATATTATTATAAAACCTGAACATCCAAAATGTACTTATGCTGTAATCTTTGTCCATGAGCCCATCTCAACCTCCAGCCTTCTCACTCCTCCTTTATTGCATCATATCTAAAGTTAGACAGTTAGCCCTAGAGGAAGAGACCACGCCTTTCCCATATCTATTTTTTTTTAAGAGTTTATCCCATTTTTGCTTGCTCTGTAAATAACTGATAGCTACTGTGGTGCCAAGGAAGGAAAGAAAAAACAGATACATTAGATCACAAGGCAAAATAAGAAATTGACAAATATTTTCCTTATAAAATGCAACCACTCTTGGGAGAAATCAACACAGCCAGTGTCATGAATGAAATCCACCTCTTCACTGCAGCATCCCTGTTCCTGACTCAAGACACTGCCATGCCATGAAAGGTCATTTGGAACACCTAAATAACAGGGCAGACCAGCTCTACGGGCTGGTCACTGAGATCCATCTCGGTGGCAGGCAGTGGCTGAGAGCCAGAGGGGCCAGAGATGCTCTGTGGGCTGCCAGAATTCCCGTTGGGGCTCAGCAGTGCTCCCCACCTTGTTGCCGTGGTGCCATTCCCTTGTGCCAGGTGTTTGGAGCAGGATTGGTGCCGCGATGGGCTCCATCAGGTGCAAGTGTGCACAGCTGTGGCAGCACAAGAGGGAAGGGGTGAGCAGGGAGAAGGAGTGATGGGGCCAGGAGCTGCATATGTCGTCCAGACTTTCTGCTTATGTCAGTCAGGTAGGTGGGGGTCGAGTGTCTTTGTTCCCAGTCTTAGCCCAGAGTCAACATGTCACAACCGTGGCTTTAAAAACCCATTGATATTCGTTCCCCTTAAGGTATTGGGGTGTTCACCCCGTTACCTTACCTCATGTGTTTCTAAGCAATCAGCCATCCAAGTCCTAGCAGTGCTGCAACCTGTTTGTCACTCGATGTACTTTTTCTTGACCTACTTTTTTTTAATGATGTGTTATTGATTCCATTTGCCTGTTGAGTTTTCACTCTTCCTGTTTCCTTCCCATCTAATATCTCCTTGAGCTTCCTTCTTGTGGCATAATATTAACTTTGCCTAAGATTCAGTTCTGCTTTTCATTTGGATTCTAGGGGTTTTCACAAGGATTTGAGGAAGCTGGAACACGGTTCTCTATCTTGAATGGATGTTATGTAATTCTTTAAAGTGTTGTAGATTTCTTGTCTTATCAGTTGAAAAATATAGATGAGGAACATGAACTACACTGGATTCCCAAGAAAAATGTAGAAAGAGAGGAAGCTAAACACCTTCCCATGAATTCAGAAGGGAGCATTTTATTGGGACCCTCAGCTTTTTCTTTTAGAGTTTCTTCTTCACGCACAGCAGTAACATTGGCTCAGAGGACTCTAAGCAGGCAGCTCATCCTTCTTCATGCCCTTTCCTACCACAAATCTTAACTAACTTAAAGACAACACCCAAAATGTGTAGCTGGTAGCTGCACCAGGTAGTAGCCTTCTATCTGTTGATGTAGTAAAGGACTCTAGAATTTACTAACACATACAGCTGCCATCTCACTTACATTCTACATAGGCAGACACAGCTGTTTGTGGTTTTTCCCCCTCCCTGGAGTGTTATTTTACTAACACCTGGCAAATGCACCTGGTAGGGGTTTCTGGGACGGAGGAACAAACAGCACTGAACACGCTCACTGTGCTGGCTGAGAAAGAGCACATGATGTTATTTCAAAATAGCATTTGAAAGTGGCAAAGGCAAATAACCCTTCTTCCAGCTACAGGTCAAGGTGAGAACCACTCTAATTTAATCCAGATCTATAGGTTTTGCAGAATCTGTCCCCCAAAGGATCCAAACAGATTAGAAACCTAGAGATCTAAGAGACTGCTTAACTTTTCAACAGATACTGCTATTCTGAGCTGCTTGTGGACAATTCCTTCTCATTAATTAATAAATACACTCATGGAAAAGCAATTTTCTTTCTTCATTAGGAGGACATCAAGGGCTTTCCCGGAGTTTGAGGCATGGTGCATGCACTGCACCAGGACAGCCCCAGCAAAAGAAAGCCATATGTGGGGTGGCAGCTTGGTTTGGAGGGACAGCTCAGAAGGCAGTGCCTGGAAGCTGCTGGACATTCTGTCTAAGAGTTTTCCAGAATTCTGGTATATTTTATGAACTGACTCCTTTCCCCTTTTCCCCTGTATTTCTCTGACAAAGTTAGAAAATGCAATGTCTTAAGGTACTGGGCATGTCAGAGAGGTGCCTTGTAAGAATGGTTATAAACATGCAATATTGCACACTATTGACATGTAAAATTAATTATTTACACACTAAAACCAGGCCCATTTGTTTCAGTGGTACTCCAGGCATGTCAGTGTGAGAAATGTGGCATGTAAACCTCCATCTCTTTCTCTGCAGTGTCTCATTTTGTGCAACTGCTGAAGATTCAAGCAGCTAGAGGCAGTGCGGTGCCTCTGGAGATGGGAGTGACACAAAGCCCATGGTGTCAACGTTCCCTCCAACCTCGTAAAAGTTTGGGTATGTATCTCAAATTTATGACTCGAGTTCCAGTGAGCAGTAATTGTTGTAATTGTGGTCTAAGAGCAGTAGTTGCTGTGCTAGAGTACCTGAAATGGTGAAGTTTCCCTTTCAGGCGCTGAACAGGCAGAGGCTTGGAGGAGTGACTCACTGCAATAAAGCCTGTGACATGTGTTGACTTACAGAGCTCTGTCAAGGAGCTGCACTTCCTTCTGCTGCCTGAACTTTATCTGCAAACCGAGGCCCCAGGCCAGGTGGCATTGTGGCAACAGATGTTAAGAGTAACAGCAGATATTATTAAAAAGCTTTTTTTTTAGCATGATTTCTCATAATCACATTGTAAAAATCCATGTTTTCATATTTTGCTACACAGTAGGGATGTCCAAGTAGAGTTGTTTAAGAGGTGTAATCCCACCCTAATTTGAGTGACTATAAAGAACAGGAAACAACAAATTAAAGGAAGAATGAAGCAAACGTTCACCAAATGCTGGAAGTTTTTCCTGCATTTTCTAGCTGGAGTGCTCATAAAACTTATTTGCTATTTATATCTTTTTCCCAAAGTAATTTGCAAGTATTCATAAATTAATCCTCACAACACTCCAGTGGATTGAGTATAAATTTCTTTTCAACGAAGCAAAAGCACAGACTTGTCACTATACAGTGGTTCATCAGAAAGATGTCGAGCTTATTGTGTCCCTCCGGACCTGGTAGCCCTGGAGTCTTTGGTTTGGATCCTTCGGCTGATGACCACTGAGGTAGGCTTGCACAGACAGTGCCTGTCTGCCAAGAGTGCCGGTGGCTCGAGCCAGCTGCCTGTCAGTCACATGCTGCTAGTAAAAGATCAACTTTAAATGCAGGATCTGCCATTAAAAAATAACTTCCACGTCCAAACAAGCCTTATGTACACACCCTTATCTAGAGAACCCTAGATTGCCTCCACTCCGAGATAACAGATAAAGAAACCTTGGCCAGGACCACATCTCAGTGGATGAAACAAGCGCCCGTGTCACAGGCGCTGCCCACCCAAGAAGGATCTGCTCTGCATCAAACAGGATCCAGAGCCTGTAAACACATGGGGTGGATAGCTCCTGCATGCCTTGAGGTACAGCCAAAATGTCTTTCTCATACTGTGGTCAAAATGTTTTTTCCAGGCAGCATTCATATAGATCCATCTTATTCACACATGGAGGAGAAAGGTAGTTTCATGGAATTTTTTTATGCCCTGTCATTTTAAGGTGGTTAATTCAAAGTCTGAGATTCCTTTTCTGCTGAAAGCTTCCTCAGGTGCTAGAACCAGGTAGATATTTCCAATCAAAGGAAGTCCATCACATGACTCTCCAAGTAGAAATTCTCCTTGGCATATAAGCCTTGATGGAGAATGTTCATAATTTCTTTTCGGTGGTTTTCACTGCAGGTCATTGAAGCAGGGGTGCTCTGGAGGCAGGACACAGCCCTGACCTGTGCTTATTTCTGAGTTATTTCAGATTTACACTAGAATTCATTTAAACTTATGTAGATTAATTTTATCTGAATTAATTATTAATTATATCTGAATACACGTATATCTGTACACAGATTAATTATACCTGAATAAAGTGTCTAAATGTGAAGTGGACGCGTGTTGCATGTTAACCCAGTTTTCCTCTCTCTCCTGGCCCTCTCACCCAAACATGTTTAGTCCTTGCCTGTTATTGTCCTAATGTTCGTGGAGCACAGTGCAAAACTCTGGGATAGTGATTCAAAGTTGAGTCAATATTCCTAAAGAATTTAATATTCATTGAAGTTAACTTTGTAATTTGAATAAAAAATAATCCACCATCTTGCTGGTGTGAGAGTAAAGGTGCTTTCCTTTTTTTCCAGAGTGTGAGAAGGGCACCTGGTTTGTGCTGCCTTGCGTGTCCCATGTCAGCAGGAATGGCTGTTAAATGCCTGCGTTGTGTTATTGACTTAGTGATATGATCTGTTTGCCATCAGGGACTCCACGCAGTGCTTCGCACACATGAAAAACAAGTAGTTATGGCTCCGTTTCTGCTGTTTGCAGAGTTTGAGAGTTCTTTCATATGAAAGAAAGGCAGACCCTGAGGCGATTGCTGGTTTTGAGTACATGGAATCATCGATCAGTATATAGAATACAAGTTCAGTAAGTGATATATGAGGATAAATTAATTTTTAATGTTGTAAAAACAGAGCGAGATTCTCCCCTCCCCCCTTTTCAAGCAGAAAGTTGAGTAGCAGAATAGGTGGAGGAAAAGGCACTTTATTTACCTGGGAGGTTTGTAGAGAATAGAACTTCAGAGAGGCTTCTGCTGGTGACTCGCTCTCTTTGAGAGGAATATTACAACCTGCAACAGAGCATGAGGAACTGGCAGTATGCCCTGGTGAAGGGTTTTCAGTTAAGACTGGGCTTCGCAGAAACAGGAATTTTGGTGGGTTTACGCCACTGATTGAATGTACCCAGGCTACTCTTGGTACCTCCTTGTTTTCTGATCAAATGGCATGTTGTTCTGCTTGAGATGGAGGAAAAAAATAGATTAAATTGTTCAAAGGCTGGTGGTAGGATGTTCTAAGTCCTCAGTAACTTCTGTTGCTCCAGCCTCTTTGCAAGCTACTGCTGTTTTCCTGTAGGATACCACATTAGAGTCCATGTGCCTCAGTGACAATTTCAGCATTATGTATGAATAACCGATTGTCTTTCCTTCATTTCCAGAATGTAAGTGGGAAGAGAAAGAATAGTTAACTATGTGATTTCAGAGTAGCTGCCCTTGTGTGGTTGGTTGCATTAGGGTTTCTATAAAATCCAAGTTGTTCAAAACATATAGAGCTGTAAATGTGTCATTATAATATTTTAATTTTTCTACATGCAGAACTTTAACTAATTGTGTTTGAGCTCACACCAAGGGAAAGTATTTATTTAATGTTTTCTTGTAGTAGGCACACATACAGTCTATGTGTCTTGGCAAGATGGCAATCAGGGAAGGGTTTGCTCTTTATCACATAGCCTGAGCCTTCACAGAAAACGCAGCATGCTTAATTTTGTTAAACTGCTTGAGGTACCTCAGCTTTTCATTGAGAACATCAGCACAGAAAATTAATTTCTCCCTGGCTGAATGCCTAAAGCTACAGTCACTGATTTAGTTGTATTTACCCAAGGATTAGGTCAGAAATATAGGTACCTAATACTTTTCTAGCAAACCAAATGCGCTAGAAACATGATCGCGTTTCATGAAATGAGATAAGATTAATTTCTGTCTACAAAAAGAGCAATTTTTCTCATTAAGAACTATGATTCCAAATTCTCTGATAGCTAAAGCAGTTAAGAGCAAGATGAAATAGCAAGGACACAGTCAATATTCCTAAAACTGAAATCTCTGCTTAGGAAAAATTTGGACACATAGGAGAATGACAGAACAGCTGATGAAACTGCACTGATTACAGGCATCCAAAAAAGCCTCCAAAGATCCTACCACAGCCCCTCTTCCCCTCTCGTGAAGGAGTAGTTGTAAAAAATTCTGTTGAAGACAGTGCTTAACATGCATCATGCTTTGATGTCTTTCTTACCAAACAGGAGTTGAACAGATCCCTCAGGGTGAGCTAGACAGACCTAATTTGGCTAAATCACTGTCTAGCCAAATTATTTATATCTAATCACCATTATCTGCCATCCTCTCATGTTTTCTCTTTCTTTAGAGATACAGTTATACCCATTTCCAAAGAGTTTGTGAACATCTCTCTGTGTTCAGGGGAATGATGGCATGTTTTTCTATGTTTGGCCTGCTTGATGACCTCATCTTGTTTGAAGATTTGTCTTTTCTTGAGTTTTGTGACATTATCATTTCACATTTCCTCTCTCTTTTCCTGTCTTCTTTGCCCATGAGTGCTCTCCCTTCCCTTTCCTTGATTTCTAGGATAAAGTCCCACCATATTCTGTCTTTGGCCATCTCACTCCATAGCCAAAGCTTTCCCAAGCACTTTGTGAAGTTCTTGCCTCCTGAGCACCATTCTTTACTCTCTAGATTAGAGCATGATGCCTTATTTTAAAGCACAGGAGTTTTTATTTGGCTTTGCTAAAGTGTCCAGCTTGCCAAGAAATTAGCATCCTCTATAATATTTGCCCCTTTGATGACCTTTGCCTTACTTGCCACGAGTAAATCTATCAACCAAAAGGTATAAGTACTGACAGCCCCTTCTGAGAGCCCCTCTCCCTGCAGCCTGGTTGCTCCCTGGTGTGGAACATTTTGCAGTGCTGAGTGTGGAGTGTGCTCCGTGGTCCCTGATTCACTCAGCAGGCTCAGGTGGGATCTCCCAGCCAGAGCAGTTTACAGCTGCTCTGATGCTCTTAGGAACAGCCAGCTCTGGAGGGAGTGAACTGCACCTAAGGAAGGCATTTGTGTTTACAAGCAAATCAGCCCAGCTGCGATTTAAAAGTTTGGGTGTTTGTTTTATTTTCTAATCTCTGTACACCGTTCTTTGCTTCTCTGAAGCCGTGAAGACTGCATTTGACATCAGCTGTTGCTGGGAAAAGAAGTTCATTAGTGCTCCAAAACTTCCTAATTAGATTATGTGACATACTGCAAGTATAAAACAAACATTAAGTAATGGCAGCCCTGTCAGTTAGAATTACAGCCCTTCCCAGTTTTGGATCTTCTTTACTAAAGAGAGGTGGTGTTGCAGTTCAAAAGAGAAAAACGAAAGGAAAAAAATTGCTGTTATTGGTCCCCTTGATTGCAGCTGGGTTTCAAAGGGTAACATCAGAGTCCAAATTTCCTTTGGGTGGATATTGGAGTATGCTGGTTATGAGCCACCAGAAGAGTGCAGGGCAGATCAGGGAGAAAGTGCTGATTAAAAAATAATTAAAACCAGTTTTCTTGCTTTACAGCATGTGGAGCTGGCCAAAAACTGTGAGTGAGTAACTCTGTCTACACATGTGCTTTTTGGTTTCTTTTTTCCTAATCTTCATCCACCTTCTCAATATGTCAGGGCATTTTAAAATTCTTCTCATGCCTGAAGGCCCCGCTTCTTGAGCTTCAGGTTGGTTTTATTTAGGGTATGCAGAAAAATCACAGGGGCTCTGTAATGTGTCAAATATCACAATGGATCAGCATTTGTACTGGCAGATAAAAGCAGCTGCAGGTTACTTAAGAGGGTGTGTGCAGTGTAATGGAAGAGAATTCAACCATGGAAAAAAATAGCCTCCAGTATTCCATCATTAAGAGGAATACATTAAAGCAGCTGCAGAATTAATAGCAGGAAATTCCTTCTTTATGATCCATGAAATTTTCAATCTATATTATCCTATTCTTCCTAATAACTTCTAATTGCAAAAGTGAATTTCTCCCTTTATTAATTTTGCCACATAGTGACTTACAATTGAGAGTAAATTGCCTGAAAACAAAATTCGGTTTCATTTGGCTGAACCATGAAAATCAGAGGACCATGGAACGAGTAGCATTCTCAGCAATTATATATTCTTTTCCTGCAGACAATGAAGAGACCAACCATTGAAATTGGGGTTTGTGGCCACGGTGGTCAGAGTCCCACAGAGACAGTGGTCGGCCACACAATGCTAATACATTTCCCCCAGAAAGAAGAGCCCTCACTCGCCATGAGACTGCTCTTTCCTTGCTGCTGTGCCATTTGCTAGGCTGACAAACTCGTAACATTTTGTGGGTGGCAAAGTGATGTCATTTTACTCAACAGCTTGTAGTAATTTCCACTCCTAACCCTTCATGAGAGGTACAAATTACCGAAGAAAAGGTCTATAGGCTTACAGATGGCAGTATCGCTTTTCTTTTCCATTGAGATCACAACACCCTTCTCTCTAGCTGAATGACAATTGGGCTGTCACTAAAATTACATAATGCTGTGTCCCCTGAGGGGCTATAGTTTGGGATTCAAAGGACAGCTGTCAAAATACAAGTTGCTCTATTTTGAGCTTTAAAAGTCTCTTAGCGGGCTGTACATAAGAGTTTGTCTTTTTTGTGTGAGTACGAATTAGAGGTAGAGTTAACAATGGAATGTTAATGAAAAAACTACATTTACATGGTAAGTTAAATGACACACACAAGATAAAAATGACACACTACAATAACTAGTGTTTGCTGTAAATCATGGGCTTATGCAAATGGCAGCACTATAATGACCCAGTGGGTTTTGGTATCCTGTGGTAGAGTTGGCTTTTGCCTTTGTTTCGTATACTATCACATCGCACAGTATGCAGTAAAATCTGCTCTGATTTTCCAGGTTTTGTCCGGTATCTTGAAGTCAGCTGTGCTCTAATTGCAGTCGCTGCTGTACACTGAGTGCCTGCAAATTACTGTGAGCAAGCATTAAATCAAAGTGTCTCAGTACAGCCTTTGGCTCTGACTGGAAGGGACAACTTGGGTAGTTTTAGAAAACTTCTCTGAAACTTCCCCAAACAATAAGAGGGGGGAAAAAAAAGAGGAAAAATATTGGAAAAAGTATCTTGGTTTGGGTAAATGTTCTGGTTTAGCTCCAGTGGGGGTCTGCCCCTGAACATCTTCATGCCCACTCCCTCTGAGTGGGATGGGAGAGAAAATCAGAAGGCCCAAGGTGTGAAAACTCGTGGATTGAGATAAAGGCCATTTAACATGTGAAGCAAAAGATGTGTGCACAAGCTATGCAAAATATGGGATTCATTCACACCTTGCAATTGGCAGGAAAATATTCAGCCGTCTCCAAAAACGTTGGGCTCCATCTTGTGAAACGGTGACTTAGGAAGACAAATGATGTAACTCTGAACTTACACATTTCTCCTTCTTTCTCCCAGCTTTTATTGTTGAGCACAACCCCTCTGGTCACTTGGGGTCAGCTGACTGAAACTGGCCTCCCACAGCAGGCAGTTCTACACTCCCCCAGTCCCTGCCTTTGCCTTCTGTGACTTGGGCAGCGTGACTGGACCACTTGCAGGTGAGGACCAACGCAAAAATATCATCTACTACCTCATCCTTCTCCATCTTTCTGATGTCCGGGTCTCTTGTTTCCTTCTGAAGAAATCCCACATTTTCCCTAGTCTTCCTTTTATCAGCAGCATACCTATAGAATCTTTTTTTCTTTTTGTCACCCTTGATGTCCCCCGACAGATTTAATCCTCTCAGGACTTTAGTTTTTCTAACCTGATCCCTGCTCGCTTGGAGAACTTCTCTGTACTTCTCCCAGGCTACCTGTTCCTGTTTCCACCCTTTGTAGGCTTTGTTTTCATGTTTTAGTTTGTCCAGAAACTCCTTGTTCATCCATGCAGGCCTCCTGGAATTTTCGCCCAACTTCCTCTTTGTTGCAATGCATCATCCCTGCACTTGGAGGAGGGGATTCTTGAATGTTAACCAGCTTTCTTGGGCCCATTGCAGGGTTTTATCTCGTGGTATACTACCAAGCAGATCGGTGAAGAGGCCAAAGTCTGCTCTCCTGAAGGCCAGAGCAGTGAGCTCGCTGCGCGCCCTCCTTGGTGCTCTAAGAAACTCTGCTATTTCATGGTTATTGCAGCCCAGGCAGAGGTGTGTGAGTGTCAGAGCTCTTGTTTCTGGACTCTGTCAAGCAGGGCAGTCTTTTGCTCTATATTGCTTTAGTTGACAGCAAGAAAATCACATGTAAGAAAACCTGAAACAAACTGAATGCCTACATACTATCACCTTTTCAGGTCTGAGTCACAGAGAGGAAGTAGTTATCTTGTGACATCAATGGAAAGGGAAACATCTGCAAAATGGTCAAGTCTAACTCTTAGATTAGATGTTAGTCTCATTTCTGAAATGCATTTAACACTGGCGGCAAGACAACTGAGATATGCAAGTGTTAGAACACACATTTGCTGCTCCGCTGTGTGGGAATGAATGAGAGGATGAATGATTGTTTTTATTTGCCAGTCTGGTTTGTGCAGGAGATTTGTGGGATGGTACTCAGGCATGAATGGGAGCTGTTGGCTTGTTTAGTCTAGCAGAACAAAAGCGAGAAAGGATGTCACTGCTACCTCTAAATACTGTCAGAGGGGAAAAGAGTGTTTCATTGAGAAGACAATGCTGGCAGAGGAATGCCCTCATATGAATGAGCTATAAATAAATATAGGCTGACTATGAAAAAAGTTCATAATCCTAGGCAGGGAACTAACTTGCAGAGTGGGGTAGGCAAAAAACCTCCAACCTGTTGCTTGTTTTAAAATAGAGCTGAGACAGTTTACAAATAAGATTGCATGAGGCTATTATCTGGCAGAATGAGGACTAAAATTCATCCACTCAGAGGTCTTTTCCAGTCCGAGGCTCCTTGGTCCTACAAAGCATTTACATCAGACCTATACGTTGCACAGCCTCCCTGAGCACATACTGCCCACCAAGGACTCTCTTTGGCCAAGCACATGTGGATAAATAATTTGTTTGTCCTATTTGACCTCTGCAGGTCAAAGCATCCACCAGGAAAAGGCTGGTGCCTCTTAGCCAGAGGGAGCTGGCTGCATGGGGAGTTTAGAGGCAGTGGGCTAAGTCTGGGGTATCAGGATTATACCTCTGCAAAGATTTTGAGATTATTTGTGCTTCCATAACTGAAATCAAGAGAATGGAGGACACTGGGAGATGGCATGTGTGCACAGGGGCTGTAGGATTCCCTGGGAGTCATAATCAGCAGTGACTGTCGACATCCAAGGCTGGGGTCTCATGCTTACAAACAATGTGGGCTAACTGCTGTGTGTTGGCGATTTCCTCTCCATTAGGAGGTTAGTTTAGATCAGTCTTTGCAACCATCAGCTACCATCTGTAGCTTTGTTTTTCCCAGTGCTTTTTAACTCCAGATGCGTGTTCTCATCCAGAATGAGTTGCTGTGAGCTGCTGATCAGCGAGAAGCAATTGCAGCGAGCATAAGGGGTTGATGTTGGTGGCTCTTTGTCCTTGGGACTATTTGCTCGAGGTCTTGCCTTCTCAGCTATTCCATAACATTTACTCCGGGACAGGCAGAGGGAGCAGGGAGCTGAAGTGAGGTGGTGGACAAAGTAATTGAGTTTTAATCAAAATGCAAATCAGCAAGCAGGAAACACTAACTTACATAAGCAATATTAAACTTATTAGCATTTTATGGAGAGGAAAGAGGTATTCTCAGAGAAGGAATTATTCTCATCGGCAGTTCTGGCCTAGTAGTAGTTCTGTCTAATTGACAAGAGCTTAACTATAACCTGTACCTGTTCCTCTAGGGAATGTTATTATATATTATACTCACATTTCTACTGAAAGTAATGCTGTATTGCTGTCCTTTTCTCTGTGGTGTGTACCTTAGATGGAAGCTCTAATTCCACACATTCATTAAAAAAACCATTTCAAAATAGTTTTTAATTAGTCCATTTTTAATTAAGGTAAGAGGATCTGTAATTTAAATGTCTATTTTTAAGTATGGTAAATGTACAGAGAAAAAGCAGACCAAAAATACACTCATGGGGAAAAGAAACTGCTCACTTCACGACAGGAGGTACTTTCTGTGGTTAGATGACTCTACTCACCTGGTTGTATCGATGCTGCTCTTCAAGGTCTCAGAATTAGCCATTCTCACCCTCTCTGATATTGCCTTTTTGTTTAGGGGGTTTTTTGGTTTTTTCATATGCCAAAGAGGGAAATAATCTGCACTTGTCTTTTTTTTTTCCTTTTTCTTTTTTTTAATGCATAATTAGTCAATCACTTAATTTGAAGACCATAGAAAGAATTTTTTTTTAAAGAAAGGGCTACTGCTTTGTACTTAAGGTTACTGATTTGAAATTAAATTTTGATTCAGGTGATTAGCTACTTTTCTGGACACTCTAGGTTTGTCTTTTCTTCTAGCTTGGCCAATAAGTGTAGTTTGAATTTTTTGTAGTTGTTTCATGTACACATAACAAGGAATTTTGGAAGACTAATTTTGAGGCAGATAATAGCTTTAGAAAGCAATAAAAAAAATTCTGAGAAAAGACATCTCTAATTTTAATTTCTAGTTTTCTGTTTTGTTTTTGGGGTTTTTTTTAAGAAGTGATTTTTGTTGGCTCTAAGGATGGCCATTGTAGAGTAAAAGTGAGCTGAGCAACCAGAGTCAGCACAGACTCTAAGCAAAAACCAGGCCAGGAAATGAGATGGATGTTACACAAGCACATGGGCAGCACAGCCAAGTCCTTCCTTATGTCAGTCCTGTGGAAGAGGTGATATTAGAGTGAAGCATTCAGAGACGAGATGATGTGAGGAAGAAAGAGCCTGGAGGACAGAGTTGGCAGTGAACTCTACCTGTCCGGGCACTTGACTGCAAGCAGCAGCTTGTCAGCGAGCAGAGCAGTGCCAGGATGAGCCTGTCTTGCTGGTTTTGAGCCCTGATATTACACCAGCACAGACCACTGCAGGTACAAATGTCAGATACGTGTCAGCGTGCACGTGTGCATGATGAACTATTTAGTTCCCTGACTTTTTCATAAAAATGTACTTTGCTGCTAAACAAGGTGAGTCCCTATTACCCACTTCACCATCCCAAACTCAAGGACTTGAAGTTACAATCTAAACTGAAAATAATTAAAATTGAAGCAATTATAGAAATGCTCTGGGACCTCCAACATGAGAAAGTCATGGACCTGTTGGAACGAGCCCACAGCAGCAAAGATGCTGAGAGGGCTGGAGCACCTCTCCTATGAAGGCAGGCTGAGAGAGCTGGGGTTGTTCAGCCCGGAGAAGAGAAGGCTCTGGAGACACCTTGGAACAGCATTCCAGTACTTAAAGGGGGCCTGTAAGAGAACTAGAGAGGGACATTTTACAGGGGCAAGGAATGATAAGACAAGGGTAATGGCTTTAAGATGAAGGAGGGTAGGTTTAGATTAGATTAGATATTGGCAAGGAATCCTTTACTGTTAGAGTGGAGAGGCCCTGGAGCAGGTTGCCCAGAGAAAGTGTGGTGATCCCTGGTAGTGTTCAAGGCCAGGTTGGATGGGGCTTTTCCAGTGGAAGGTGCCCCTGCCTGTGGCAGGGGAGTCAGAACTTGATGATCTCTAAGGTCCCTTCGAATCCCAGCCACTCTGTGATTCCACAAAATACAACTCCCTTCTCCCGTGCTATATCAGCTCACAGCTATCTCACACTGAGCTCCTTGTGGTATTGTTTGCTACTACTATTACTACTATTTACTGATTATTGTTACACTGTTGCAGCTCAAAAACCCTCAAGCAGCGTGAGCACCCATTTGTTCCTTTCCCTCGAAAGTAAGGGAACCAAGCCAAGGGAACGGAAAGCTCTTTCCGGTTGGGCGTGGAGCTGGGATTGAGGACCTTGGGGGTCAGGCTTTCTCCCAGGGGCACAGCACCATTACTGACCCGACTGGTACCACCACACCTGCTTTCTTACCACTCATTTACTGCAACAAAAGCTTCATTGCAGTATGTATGTGTGCGTAAATACGCGCAAAATTTATTATTTGAAATTTTAATGTAAATCCACAGATCAATATAATTAATGTATAATATAAAACGGGTATTATGCGTTATAGAAATAATATTTTAAGCCTTTATAAAATTATTTATTTTCAGAAAAGAGTGTGTGTATAAAAAGATGTAAGATTTGTTATTGCTTTAAGTTTTAATATAAATTTATAGACAATATAACGTCAATCGAATCAAAGTAGAATATAAAAATAGATATTACATGGTATTTAAAGAATACCCTAATGCTTTTTTAAAATCAAGTATTTCCAGAAATGAGCTTGTTTGTAAGCAATATAAAATCTGCGATTATTTTAAATTTTAATCAAGATGTATAGAGCAATCTAACCAACAAACGGCATAAAAAGACAGATGTCGCATGCCGTACAGAAACACTTTCACAGAACGGTTTCCAGACGGGAGGGTCGGGCTGTGCGCGCCGGGGCG
>VZTG01007226.1:425022-509081 GCA_013397845.1 Melanocharis versteri | reverse complement strand
GGAAGGGCAGCCCCGGGGGCCGGGAAGGGCTGGGACGGGGAGCGGGAGCCCCGCGGGAGCCCGGCCCGGGCCTGGGCGGCCGCGCCGGCCGCCCCCGTCACAGAGCCGCGGGCTCGGTTAGGTTGGAGAAGACCCCAGAAATCATCAGGTCCGACCTGTCTGCGCCCGAAGCCGCCCCCGGCTGGGGCTGCGGGGGAGTCGCTCCGGCGTGCCTCGCGGAGACCGAGAGCAGCTGCAGCTTGGCCGCCGTCACTTACTCACCCTGTTCCACCCGGCCCAGGATCGCAGATGCTGTCGTTGCAGAATTTATGTTCTCGTTGCAGTCACGAAATTTAAGGGTGAATTTGCTCTGTTCACCGCCGTGCCGTGTCCCCGAGGCCACAGGTATCCATAGGAGAGCTGGAGAGTTCCCAAGTTTGCAAGAGACCCGCTGGGCTTTTGTCCTGGACTGGTGTGTTTGGCACGAGAATGGTTGAGATGAATGAGGGAACAGTGCTTTACTGGGTATTCCTAGTCAAGAGGACAGTACTCCTCATCTCTGGATCTTTCTCATGGTTGTTCATATTCTTTTTTCTTTGCCTCTTCCCCCACCCTTTTTTATCTTACTGATATCCAGTAGACATTATTGGGAGTTCTATTGTTAGGGTTTGTAGGTTTCTTTTTTCCTTTTTTATTCTGCCCAAGTTTTCTTTAATCTAGATGAAATAAAGTTAGGGGAACAATGTGCTAAAGTTATGTTTTGATCCAAAGATATCCATTGCTACGTGGTGCCATTTATGCGTATGAGAGCTTTTGAAATCCATAGCAGGAAAGGATTTCCTTTGAAAACTTTTTTTTGTTATTAACATTGACTTATTTATGCCATGTGAAAATGTTGAGTAAAAGCTTGAAAGAGCAGATGCCTTTGTTCTCTGAAGATCACAAAAGTGGAGGACGCCTGACTTGCTGGTGAAGGACTTTTGCCTGAGAGTGCAGTAAGGCCTAAGAGATGCCTGTGCAGAGCAGGAGTGTTTCTGTACTCAGGTGATGATATCTGTGTCTGTCCACAGACAGACTGTTTGACTGTCTGTTTCACAGGCCTCCCTAAAACCAGATGAGCTTTCTCTTATCCTGAGACACTGTTTGTAGGGGACGCTGTGCCAAAAGGGCTGTTGCAGAATCCAGTATGTGCTGCACATCCTCAGTACAGATCAAAGGGAGCGCTGCCCTTGCAGACTTGGTTCACACTGTGCCCTTGGGAGGGCTGAGGATCTCTGCCCAACTTAAGTGTGAGGGAGCTGTGTCGTTAACCAGATTTGTTGCAGCTTCTCTGGATGTTCCTCTCATCCTTAGCAAATCTCCTCCAGATCTCTGGGTCTTGGCTTCAGGGCCCTTGGTCTGGATGTCTGGCTCCTGACAGGCAGCAACAGGGCCAGGTTTCAGGTCCAAGGGAAGAGCAGAACAAAGGGAACATCCAAGTGCCTGAGAGGGTTGCTTATACACACCAGTAGTTTTGTTGTCAGTGGGATCAGGCGGGCAGCCTGACAGTCCTGGAGTCTATCTTAGAGCCTCTTGCCCTGTTCTGAGGTGGTGTGCTAATCTCCTAATGCTTCTCGCAGGCTGTTCTCTGTAGTTCCAAAGCAAACAGCAGACACCCCAACACTGAGCTGGGATTGTCTTTCAGATTGATGTGGGTGCTGCTAATGATGCGTCATCGATGCTACCAGTAAGAGCTGAGTTAGAGCCCTTCTCTTCCAGATTCTTGAAACAAATGCTGCTCAGGGCCTGGCTCTGAAATGGTGGTGGTACACATGAGGTCCTACATTTGTTTCAAATATGGCAGGATACTCCAAGAAGAGAGCATTCCAAGCCATTTGCCATCAGGCGTCATAAGGTTTTTGTTCAGAGGGCCGTCCCACTTAGTAGGTACACCTGGGGACAGAGCAGGTTACTCTCTTGGTGGCACAAAGTATTCTTAAGTTGTTTGCCATGCCGGTTACATTTCTACAGAGGAGTGAGGTTCCCCTGGTTCCTTAGATGGAAGGAATCTCAATCGAGTAGTTTCACTGCATTATTTTGACTCTTACGGATCTTTTCCATATATGTTCTTTCTTGGTAAACCTCCAGCAAGTCCACTGAGCTGCAGCAGAATTGATCACCAGAGTTCATTGTTGTTGAATTGAATTCTGTTGACTGGATTTTACTTCAGTTGAATTCTTCTGTCCAGGGCAAGACTGGTCCTGTGCTGCTTATACCATTATACATGTCTACGTTTTTAATTGGATAAGAATTTGAGCTGTATCTTGCTGTGGAGCTGCCCTTGCTGGCTGCAGAGCTCAAGCTCTACTGGTGGCCCCCAGAAATGCCTGTGTTAGTCTCTTTTGGGTCTTCATTTGTGCTTGTAAATGGAGATTATGGATGCTTACAACTCTGTAGCCCATGTAGGGATGAAAGAGCAGGACTCATCACTGACACCAGGTCTCCACTGTCCCCAGCAGCTCCTCCAGCCCCACTAATGTGTTGTAGAGTAGCAGCAGTGAAGGACTGTGTAGGTGCATGGGGCTGGTTTTATATATATTTCCTTGGAAACTTCAGAAAAAGTATTTTGGGGACTGTCATGTATTTCCTTCTATATAATACTGATTTTTTTTTCAAACTGGGAATGACTAACTAGTCCATTACTGATCCAGATAGGAACATTTTTCCTGCTGTATTCTCAATTTTAGTTTATGTAATCCAAAGAAGGAAGAGAAAGGGGTGTGTATAGCAGAGATCACAGTGTTAAGTAGGGACCAGGCAGCTCTGTTGTGCTTAAAAAACAGGAGGTTAATTAATTGGGATACCCTTACCTAGTTTTCCATGCTCTGTTCTCTAACACCAACCAGTATTCATTTGGTGTTTTGAATCACTGCATCCATTAGGGGAAGAGACCAAGGTATCTGATATCCTCCTCTTAATTCAAGCTCCGTGAAAGAGTTGACTGTGGAGGGACTTCAGTCAGAAGTTAAATATTTAAGAAATATTTGATTTTAATAATAACACATTGTATCCCTTCACCAGGACAATTCAGAATAAGATCATGTGGGAGGTTGTATTCACCCACATCATGGTAGCATGTGTGACCCACTGTGCCTGACTGTAACAGGACTTTATTAAGATCAGAAAAAAATCTTTATCTTAAAGTAAATCTCAAGGTTTTTTGTTTTCATTGTTTTCTTTTCGTGATATCAGGATACCTAGAAAGGTGTGAATCCATGCAACTTTTCCACAAATGTGCTCAAAATCATTCATATGAGTGAAAATGTTTTAAGCCAGAGCAAAGTTCTCCAAAGTCCTAACAGTGATTTAATTGTTACTTGCAAAGTAGATATTCTAGTCATGCCAAGCAATAACTGCTTTCGTACTGTCATTCTGAGAATGTTTTCTGTTACTGCAACTTGGTATTTTTTAGATGTCTTGGAGGGTTGGCAGAAGCAGCCGTTAAAGAGAAATGAAAATCCATTCCTTAAAATTTTCATCATACTTTGAGGAATAGAGTATTGCTATAATGACTTCAAAGACTAGGAAAACAGTGAGAAGAATAATAGTCATTTTCTGCTTCTGGGGAGGTGCTGTTGTAGCAACTGTAGGAGGCCAGTTTTCTGTGTGTATGCAGATATAAAGAGTTGATGGTGTGCTGCTGGGGCAGAGCACAGGATGGGAGGATTTTCACAGAATCACAGAATAATCTGAGTTGGAAGGGACCCACAAGGGTCATCAAGATTTTGGGAAACAGTATTCAGAGATTAGTTGTGATGTTTCTTGACTTGTGTGTTACAATTCTTGTGAAGCACGGAAGTGCAAGTGGCATTACAAAGAGGTTAGAAACTATTATCTTCTTCCCTACTGTTTAAAAAAGGGATTTTGAAATATTAGAATGCAAAGAAAGAAAGCTGGGCAACCTTGCAGGATTTTTTTTAGAAAGCTGGAAGGCTGACAGTGCTTTGATTAACAGCCTCACCAAGTTGGGGGGGTATTCATAGGATTTGCACTGTAAAAGAAGAGTAGCAAGAGGTTCTCAAATCTTGATGATTTTTACATGGGATGTGTTTGCAGCATGCTACAGTTTTTAATAGCATTTGCTGTTGTTTAGTGTAACAGTGCTTGAGTATGGAAGATTTCTGATTTAACTGATTTAACTTTTGATTTAAAAATTTGTTTAAATTTATCAAAATCACGATTTTGCATATGAATTTTCCATGGGCTCATTCCCCTCTGAGTGTGAGCAGCTATTAAACAATATCTTCTTCCTTCTGTCACAGGTGTGGACATTGTCAGCGCCTCCAGCCAACCTGGAATGATTTGGGAGATAAATACAACAACATGGAAAACCCACAGGTCTATGTTGTTAAAGTGGATTGTACTGTAGATATTCCACTGTGCTCTGAATTTGGCGTGCGAGGATACCCTACGTAAGTATAGAAAGAAGTCTGCTCCTATTTTTCTTTTTTTGTTTTCCATGATCCTCTGCCAATTTCTTGAACCTAACTTCTGAGCTATATTTTTGCTGGGTTTCTTTGTAGCCCTTTGGACCTGCTGTGTTCATTTAAAGCCTTTTTACCATGTTGCCAAGGATCATGTGATACATAGTACTCTTATGCTTTTTTTTTTTCTTTCAAGAACCTGTTTTATGTCTTGGAAGGTGGCTGTGTTTAACTGAAGTCCAGAATTTTCCTGGATTTTTGTCTGGGAGTAGCTCTTTCTGAAGCAACAGTACATTG
Organism: Melanocharis versteri; assembly: GCA_013397845.1. Classification (NCBI taxonomy): domain Eukaryota; kingdom Metazoa; phylum Chordata; class Aves; order Passeriformes; family Melanocharitidae; genus Melanocharis; species Melanocharis versteri. Next base: position 504,342 of record VZTG01007226.1, on the reverse strand, counting down.
TGCAGCTGTGATATGCATGACAGCTGGTTTCTACTAACAGTTCTTTTAAAAATAACTTGCCACAAGTTTGTCAGTGCACTGCACCATTCATAATTGTATTGTAGGTGATCTCTTAGATTCTTAGTGAACTTAGTGCTCATAAAGCAATACATTAATAGTATCACTTAGCATAGGAGTGGTGATGTTGTGTGGACTTTTTTCTAGCTAAATTTGCTTATATTGATCTAATATTTTAAGGTTGTTATGCTTATGCTGTTATGAAGGGGGTGTGTCTTACTACCTCAGCTTTGTGGGCAGAACATGGTCTAGAGTATCTATGCGAAAACAGTGCCTTTGGATTAGATGTGTGTTCTTTTAAACTGCCTAAAAGACGCAAAAGGATTTCTTTTTCACTTGTGTCTTCTTTAAAGCTTCTTGCAAATATGGATGGGATTCTTTCAACTGCTTTATTAATTACTCATCTTAGTGGGGATGAGTGGAGACTGTAATCATCTGTAGCCCTTCCACAGCCTGTATTTTTCAGTTTCCTTCCCTTTGCTCACTTTGTCTGGTGTTTTTGCCAACCTCAGCAACAGCCTGAACTTTTCGTTCGCTCCTGGCTGCACCCACTTGGATGCAGATGAGGGCGACCGAGTACAAATTGCGAGTTATAAATAGCATAGTCCTTGTTGAGATAGGAATTGTCCTTAAGGGCAGTGTGTGTCTTGGTTCCACTACAAATACCAAGAAAAAAAATAATATTACAGTTCTGCTTTCATATCTCCAGAAGTGAGCATTGGTTGTCATTGCGTATTTGCATAGATTATATTGTGGTGCTGTTCCTTTTAAAAGAGAGTGGCAGAGACTTTTGAATAGGAAAAAAATCAATAGATGTGTAATTGCTGGAGGGTTTTTTCCCTTCCTCCTCTTTAAGGTCATTGAATATATAGGAATAGTTAGTGCTTGCTTTTATCTATTTGAAAAGTAAAAATAATAAGGCAGTCATCTGCTAGGTATAGAAATATAGCAATGAAGGGGAATTCACGGTATCAACCGTCTTCCTGTCTGAATCAGTTTTGAACTAGCCTGTTTCTAAAAACCTCCAGCAAGGGAAATTTCACCGTTTCCTCAGGCAGAAGTATTATCACAAGTCCAGAATGTGCTGATCCCTACACTGCTTTTCCAAACACCTGTCGAAGGAAAGGCTGCATCCCCTTTTCATCCCCTCAGAGAAAAAGTGGCTGAGCAGGTCCCTGCACTTCTTAGCACAGTTGCCTCAGGATTGTTTGGTGCTGCAAAATAAATACCCTCTCAGCTGAACCCTTGTTTGCCGAAAATAAAGGTGCAGCTAACTTTTTTTAAGATGTTACCTGAATTTTTTTGTTACTTTTCAAAAGCATTGCCAGGAGGTGTGTTTTAGATGTTCTTCTTTTTCATTTGTGTTGCTTCCTTATTATTTTGACTTTCTATCATCACAAGGAACATTCAAGAATACCTTGAACAGAAATGACAGTGGGAGCTCCTATCTCTTTTGAATATATTTGCATTATGTGGTTTTTCAACACTTTCATATGCTCATTTCTTCCAACTGAGGAACTGGAAGAGAGAAAAAAACATTTCAAGAAACAAAAGAAGGAGTAAAAAAATGACAGCTTCGCAAGGGGAAGTGAGGGCTAGGTGACAGTAGTAATTGAAACTCTGATTTGCTTCAAAATATAAGACTAGGTCAGAATTCAGTATCACACTTTTATCAAATATACTTCCAATTTTTACTTAAAATTTAGTAGCAGAAGCTTTAGGTAGTTTATGGAAAAGTTTTGATAGCAATTATTGGACATTACAATCACGAAGTCTGGATGCCTACAAGCAGTCACTTATGTTCTTGTCCTATTGACTTGTCTCAGTGTGTTTTTATTTAGTTTAATACCACATGAAAAGCCCTACACTGAAAGAGCAGTCAGGGAACACAAGGTGAGAAGGAAATTCCTGGGAAAATAAGCATTAGATATTTTCCTTTGGTGATAGAGAGAGGTGAACAAAACAAAGTTGATGCTCTTTGACAAACTGAAATAGGATTCATAGAACTGAATGCTGCAATTTTAATTTGCTCTTTCTTATTGATCAAAGTAATATACTATGCTGATTTTTAACAAGGTATTTCCTTTTTTTTCTCTTTATAAAATCTCCTTAAAGTTTACATGGGAATGAAAAAGTGTCCTAAGTTCTAGCTATGACACTTTATTATGAATGGGATGCCTGATGCTGATGTTAATAGTTAAGTGATCTGTTACTGCAGCCTGAGCTGCATTGCCATGGATTAACAAAGCACATTATCTTTCTGAGAATGTTTCCTGTGTGAAAATTTTTGCCTCACTCTTCTCTACATTTTGACCCTTTAGGCTAAAGTTGCTTAAACCAGGACAAGAACCTGTGAAATACCAAGGCCCTAGGGACTTCCAGGCACTGGAAAACTGGATGTTGGAGAAACTAAATGAGGAACCATCTGTAAGTGGAAAGAAAATAAAAAAAGGGAATACTATTTTCTGCAGGCTTACTTATCTATCATTTCTTTAAGTTAGGTTTCAATTTCCAGGAGGAAATCTGCTCCTGAGAATGAAAGTCAGGTTGCAGTATCAATCTGAAACAGCTTACATGTAAGTCAGAGTAGTAATTAAAACTGTCATCCTGTGACCTGCTCTCTGTTTCCTGCATTTAAAATTACAGTACATAATTCAGTTTTAATGCTTATATTTTTGACATTTTAAGATACAGTCCTTGCTGTCAATTCATTTGACACCTGTAGGCCATTATGTTTCTAGAGTAAGGAAAGCAATTTAGCTCTGATACATTATAAATTGCATTTGTGTTGGGCTTAATTACCTCTTAAAACATGGATGTCATCTTTAGCTCAGTTACTACCTGATAATGTTGTGGCCTAAAGAAAAGGTTTAAAATGATCGGTTAAGTAAGATAAGCTAATACCATCACTAGGAAAATCCTTAAGTTTAGGGGTCGCATTCACATATGGGAGCCAGCCTTGCCTAAAATTAAACTTGTGGTTGCTGTTTCTAATCAAGAGAAAGCTTTAGCGATTGCTGAGCCACAGTTACAATGTAATTATATTTAAATAAACATGGTGTTTTTAATAATTAAAATGAAATACTAAACTATTTTAAGAAATACACTTTGAGGTTCCAAAAAAATTCTTTTCAGCTCTAGGGTTAGAGTCAAGAAAGTATTTGCTTGCTTTTGCTGAAATGCTCATGATTTTCTTGCAAGTTGTATGTATGAAGTGTTTGCTCCATTTCCATTGTTGCTCTCTTCATGGAGCCCTTAGGTAGACAGCATTCCTCCTGGCATTAGGGGAGCAGCAGATAGCTTTTGCACTATTTTTAAGTAGCCCAGGGACCACTGAAACGGGTGTGATGGCAGTTGTGGCTGCCGTGTGGTGCTCTGGAGGAACTGTTATATAAGTTAAGCTTGTTAATGTATGGTGATGCAATGAATGCTACAGCAATTACTGTGCCCTGTGACTGCACTACAGCACAGTGAAAGACTGGTATTCCACAGACTCTGCTAACTCTATATTATGTGGCAGTCCTTTTTACCTTTTGCTTTCAAGTAGTTGTTTTTTAGGAAACAATAGGTGCCTTAATCAAGCTAAATAAGGACATTGCTTTAGGAATTTAAAATTTCAGAGTCTACGGCACTCTCACAGAATGGTGTGATACAGGAAACAAGTGTTGTGTATTTGCTGTAGAAGAGAAATAAAAGTTAATTTTTCTTGTGAATAGGACCCAGAATCTGATGTGGAACCACCAAAAGCCCCTGAACCTAAGCAGGGAATGTATGAACTCTCAGCAGACAATTTCAAGATGCACATAGCAGAAGGTAACTGTTTTTTCTGAAGAAGAGAAACTTGGTTACAGAGACATAAGTAGTGGGAAGTCTGCACCAGAAATGTTAGTGTTCAGGGTATCTCCTTTCCACTTTTATTTTCCAGTAATACCTAGTGAAAGCAATGAAACTGCAAGCTATGTAAAAATGCAGTGATTAAATTACATATCGCAGACTATGAGAAAGTTTAGGTACAGCACTCAGGAGGCAGTAAAATTATGGCTCCTAACCCCAGGAAAGAAGCTAGTGGGGCTTGTTCAACTAAACTGTCTCTTTTCCTGAGGTCCTTGCCCAGTCGCAGCCTTGCCACTTTGTGTTTTTGCAAGTCCCATTTCCTCCTTGCCTAGGTGCTGGCTTGTCCTTCCTCCCAGGCTGTTTTTCTGGATAACTATAATCCACCCGCTTCCTCCTTCCAGCCCCCATCCCACTCCAGTCTGGCCCTTTATTTGATATTGTTTAGCTTCCTTCCTCCAGAATTTAATGTGGGCAAAACACTTCATCTGTTTGGCTATTTTAAAAAATATTTTGTCTGGAAGCATTAAAATTAATGCTAGGAGGGATACCTAATATGGGAAATTTCACCCCTCATATGATGTTTTTTTAGACAATGAGCAAAATCCTAGAATACAAGCTTTGGGCTGGCATGACAACAGAGGATCCTACTTTCTCCATCTGTTATCCAAAAAAGAAAGGCTGGATTAAATTAAATGTTTGCCCATTTGCTATCACTAGGGAGGTAGAACTAGAACTTCTTAAAGTAACCATCAGCTGATTAGAAATATTTTCATGCGTAAAACAGAATTTTGTGCAGCTAATTTAAAATTTCCCAGCATGTCTGGCTTAACGCAGAATTCAATCAAAATTCTCAATTAATTTTCCTCTAAGCCATCAGGGAGATGCTAAGCATTTGTCAACTTAACTACCTTCTCAGACTGTAAAGTTCACTGCATTGTAAATGTTTTAATATTTTTATTATGTATCCATTGGCCTTCATAGAGGAGACATTCTCATGGTCATATCTGATGGTTAAGCAGGTTTATGGTCATCTGTAAATCTGCTGTCCTCTCTTGACTTCAGTGACAAGAAGTTTCAGTGCTTAAATTTAACATGAGGCTTAGCAGTTACACCAGCAAGGTTGACTTCTGTTCTTAAATAGCCTCCTTTTACCTTTTTGCTGCTCTGGGACAAAAATAAATTATATTGTTTTCTATTGAGGAGAGTATGTCAGCGTACGTGGTAAAGAATAGCTGATTTTGACTAGACGTTCTTATTAATTCATGGGAAATTTAATTTTGCAGTTTACTTGAGCAACACAGAACATGTCAGTCAGTTTGAAAGTCTTCCACATGCAGACCAGTCAAGTTAGAGTGCACTATTATTGTAGTTTGTTTCCTAGTTATTTTGTGCTGCCTTTCCTCTGACCTTCCTTTGTGGACAAGCCCTCAAACTAGAAATGAATTCAAGTAATACCAGCCCCAAAGCAGTCTTCAAAGGATTATGAATAATTCTACTAAAAAGAGCTTTTCTCCGGTTGCTGGTGTTTCCTGACAATTTATTTGACTTTTTTCCCTTGTTTTAATTAAGTTCATTTTTATTTCATTAAACAGAGCCCTGCCTTGATGTGTGCAAAAATGTGCAATAATTTGAATTTATTAATCTTAGTTAAAAGAAATTGCATATTCTGGTACTCTGCAATCAATAATATGTACTTTCAAACTAAATATTAGTAGGAGATAGCTCAGAGACTCTCCTCTGCATATAATGCCACAAACATCTACTAAAGGCGACAGTTTTTGAGTAGTTGACATGAAAATTCAAAGAGCAGGGCAGAAAAAGGAGAATGGAAAACTGAACAACATTTTTGAGGTAATTCATGGACTTGAGCATTTCGTAGGAAACACCATTGCATGAAGTTGAAGTTTAATACTTTAATTTATGCTGTTTTCAACATATATTCCATGGCAGTTCTTTCTACTCTGTAACAGGGCAACTGATTGACATGGTAGAATTAAACATTAAGGTAAATGGTTAGGTTAAAAATATCAGTTTTAATACCTCACTTGTTGGCTTAAGATTGTGAAGCTGTTTGGATTTTCAGGAAATTTGGCAACGCTGTGGGACTGCATACAGTATTGAAAACCTAATTGCTGAAGTATTTTGTCCTGGCCTTTGATTCAGAGTGTTTCCTATCTTTGACTCAGGAAATACCATGATAAATTTGCAGCCTGAGATTAGTACATAGGCTTTAATTGCAGCCAAGTTCATTCCAAATGAGCTAATTTTTTTTTTTTTTTTTTTTTACTTACAAGGTAATCACTTCATCAAGTTCTTTGCCCCTTGGTGTGGTCACTGCAAGGCTTTGGCCCCAACCTGGGAACAGCTGGCTCAAGCCTTTGAGCATTCAGAAACTGTCAAGATTGGTAAGGTAGGTGAAGCACTCTTAGTCTGAAAATATGGTTTATGTCAACATATGTTTCAGCCAAGACTCATGCCTTTTGTGCTATGATTTGCAAATAACAATTGTTTTGTTTGTCACCTCTTAAATGTTTTTATGGTCATAGTTTGTATTTTAATTTTGAGATGGTCTTTTTTTTTCTCACACATCCACCGTTAACAGGACTCTCCCATTTTAAGCAAAGGCTTGTTGCAAACAGCTGCCTCTCTGCATTTCAGAGACCTGGGAATAAGTCTAATACTTCAGATGCAGGGAGTAATATTTTGACATTTGTTTTTTGTTATGCATTTGCTTTGTCAGAACTTGATAGACTTCAGTATTTATTTTGAGTGGGAAAGTGACCTCTAATTTGTTCTTTGCAACACTGGATTCCTTAGCAAGCTTTAGCTCTACTGGGCTCCTTATGATGAGTTCTTTGTTGTTTTGGTTCTGGTTTTTTTCCTCTTTTTCCCCATAAAACTTTTAAAAGGTTTCAGGGGGTCTTACACCTTAAAAATTGATATCTTGTCCTGCTTTACTATTTCCCTTAGGGTTGATAACCAGGTTCTGTGGTGTATTTACCATGGGAGCTTGTTACTTGTACGTGGAGTGACTTCTGTGCGGAGGTATGGAGGTGGTCTGGCAATTGCAGTTACTGGCTTTATTTGCTGACCCATACCTAAGTCCAGGTGGCTCATGCTGGGAATCCCTCTGTTATCTGCCAACAGTGGAAATCAGACCGGGCTCAACTTCCACGTCCCAGAACTTTCACAGTGGTTCCACTGATCTGAAATACTGCATGGCAGCAGGGTTGTCAGTCCTGCGGAGGGACTCTCTGCTGTCTCCCCTGTCTCTGCCCTCACAGCACTTTCAGCTGTAGTAGGAGGGATGAGCTTGACTTCTTTTTTTTTTCTTTTAATGCTTTTGAACATCTGTTAATTGAGGTATGCTGTACATGTACAGCGCAGGCCAGCAGAGTTGAACTTTAGAGGAGACATATATATACATAAGCACAGTTGAACTTCAGAAAAGATACACAAATATATATATATATTTTCAGACTTGGTGGATATAAAGTTAGATTTTCTTTGAGAATGAAATATCAAAAGCTGTTTTTCCTGTGAAGCTTTCTGTACTTTTTGGTACCCTTGTTTGCTGTCTTATGACGTCGTTACTTAACTTAAGAATCTTTCTGAAGTGACCATTCTCTGGTACCCAGAGAAAAATGAACAATAAATTTCCAAAATTTCTGTTTTAATCAGTTGTCTGTGGTGTTTGCAGTTCGTATTACCGAGAGTTGCTATTTAATACCTCCACTAAGATTTGTCTTGATGCCTAGACAATTTTGTGTAACTGTATAGCTCATGAAACATGTCTTGAAGCATGTCTTGGCTAAGATTTTAAGTCTGTAAGTAAACAGGAAACACAACTGTTTCTAAGAAGGTTGAACCATGACCTTCATCTAATCTGGGGGAATAGTGTCTTAACACTGTTTAATCTTTAGAATTGATCTTCAGTGAAAAGCTTGTAAACTAGTAACTTTACAGACTGGTTTGTGACATACTAGAATTGGATGTTGCTGTGCACTTGGAACTTCCCTTGGAATACAGTTAACTTGCTAGCTGTTGACATGTCTTCTGAAGTCTTTAAAGAGTAGTCTTTTAAAAAGTGGGTAAGCCAGTATGTCTTCACTTTAAAGCTCTCTCACATTAGTCTTTTGTGTCTCATTGTCCACGCACTGATGTTATTAGCTGAGAATACAAAGTACTTTTTAATTGAAATATTTAATTATGTCTTCATTGTTCTTTGTAACTGCTACTACATCCTTCTAGCCATACCTCCCTCCCCGATCCCTCCTTAAAAAAATAAATAAATCAAATGCACACAGAGCCTCCCAATTATACAACCAAACCACTGTTTGGAAGGCAGACATAATCATTCTCAAGACAGTACTTGGTACTGAGTTTTGCCAAGCCTTGTATTGCTTGTTCCTCTATTTTTCTGAGCTTTTAAACAAGGGAGGCTGTGATGCTTGTTGTATGTTTATTTTAGGCACTGAATAGTTTTGGGTTTATTTCCAAAATGTAGGTTGACTGTACCCAGCATTATGAAGTCTGCTCTGAAACCCAAGTTCGTGGTTATCCCACACTCCTCTGGTTTAGGAATGGTGAAAAGGTGAGTCTGCTAGTTCAGCAAAAGATCACACCATTTTTCTGTGAATAATATTTGGACTATGGAAAAAAAAGTCAAGTGGACATATATAAAAGTCTGCTTGTGAGAAAAAAGATGTTGGAGGTTCATTTGGGTACTAGAAGAGGTAGACTTTGTCCACAGATAAAAGTTAAAGGTTTTTGCTCTCTGTGTTTTGCAAACAACTGGTATAATGTTCATGAATCTGTTAGCAGTATCTCCAGTTATGCTGCTGTGTGGGAGAATTCTGGATTTACTTTATCGTCGTATTTTACTTCCTATGGAACACAAAAACATAACTGAAATAGAAATAATAATAAAGGATGTAATTTTCACAATGCGTATCAGAAGGTTCTCATCTCTAAGTGGTGCCCATCTGCTGAGTGATGTCTAGAGATGCAAATTTTTCTTCTTATATAAACCTGAACATTTCACATGACACTGCGAGTGAGAATCTTGTGGGCCCAGTTGATGTTTTCCTTGCAGCAATGCAGAGAACTAAAATATTTTGAAATTATGGGGAGATAAAATATTTATAAATACCACATACATGAACAGCAGTAAATAAACATATTGTAGTGTTATTCATACTTTATTTCAGAATTTCAAGATTAGTTAAATATATTCAATGGATATTATAACAGGCCTGCAAGAGAACCGAGGACTATATTTCTAGCTCTTACTTGCTAAGTGCTTGGCGGGGTGGGGGGGAGAGGAAGAGGGAGTTTTCTCCCATTCATCTTGCATTCCTTTCTGAACATTTGCAGTATCAGCAATGTTAAGTTTTGCTACTCAATACAGCTTAGTGGCCACTGCTTGTGGCAATTTTCTGGCACTTTAAAGAGAAGCTGGCCGTAAGTACATACCAGTGCATATGAGGTTTGGTATAAGCATCCCTGTAAGATCAGACACTTGAGAGAATTTAAATGAAGCAGCCCCTGCATTTTTGAGTCCCAACCAGATTCACGTAAGTATGCAGCCTTGTGACCTCTCAAGGCACACGACAGCAGCACAACTGGAAGCTGAGAGAGTGCTCAAATCAAGCATGGTGGCATGTCCAAGGCTAGAGGTTTTCAGATAATTAAACTTTTGCTTAAACTTTGTAATAATTGAAGTTGGAGTTCCTTGGAGTTGTTTGAATCAAGAGTGCAGTGATAGAAAAAAGAAATCACTGCTGTTGTCTTTGGTAAAGCTGAACCTCGGCCATTAATCTGAACAATATATTTCAGTTGACATCCAACTGTCTTTCTTCACTGGCAGTGTGGCATTCCTTGGTAGAATACTGCCACCACAATCACATGTTCCTCCATGGGCTTATACAATAAATTTGATAAAAGCACAAAACAATCTCAACAGTTTTCCAACAATCTGGCCCAGAAATTCCTGAAACTCTCTCTGGCGGCTGTGATACTGATCAGTAAGGGGAAGGAGGAGAACTGCTTCAGTCATCCAGCTTTGTCTGTAATACCTCCATCCCCTTTGCCATAACTGAAGCCTGGCATCACGCCACTGCTCTTGGTGAGATGCAGCAGATAACCCTGGGAGTGTTGACCCTGCCCTGCTGACAAGGGTACAAGCAAACAGGTGCAGGCTTCTTGCTCCTTAGGGATTGACACCCAGTGCCGGGAAAGCTTCAGTAGTTACAGGTAACATTCATTATCAAATACGAAAGAAGGAAAATGTGTAGGAAGAGTTCCAATGATAAAGGAAAGTTGAAGAGATGCCTGTTCTTCCTTCTAAACTATGGAAGATTGTATGCTGTTTCTTAAAGGGTCTTCCTCATCTGCAAGAGGAGATACATCTTGCAGCCCACACCACGTGGGACCACATCTCAGGAATCCTATCCAAAATGGATATGTAATGCCTCAAAGATATGATCTCTCTTCTGAACAGAAAAAATCAGTACTAATTTTCACAGACAGCCCTGAGGGCAGTCATGCAAGAGCCAGTTTGGAGAGGGCCAACAATGGATTTGAGACTAGAAGCTGCTCACAAATGCTCTGATTTCTTGTTCTGACAATCCCTTGATTGTCTTGTTCTCTAGATTTGTGAAAGTACCTGAAATATGGGGAAACATCCAAGGCAGACTGTGGCCTCTCAAAGATCTGGCTGGCTGACTGCTTTATGTGCAGGTTAAAAAATAGGATCAGATTAGACTTTAGTGAGAGTGGTGCAATTGGAAATGTTTGCTCGGCAGCAGGCTGCTGTCGTCTCTTGCTCCCAGGTTAACTTAGGTGCCCAGAGTGCATTGCCTTACTTTTGGGTTTTCCAAGGATTTGTGGCAAGTGCGTAGGCCAGAGGAATGACTGTGTAGTCCAGAGACATGCAAGTTAAGGTTTCCAGCCCTGTCAAAGCACTGTGTAGAGCTCACAGGTTAACAGAGATCACACCCAAACCATGGTGGGTATTTTATTGTTCCTTGTAGTAGCTTTAGGTTCAAAAAAATAAAACTTTGAAAAAGCTGACTGGGGTGAGACAAGAAGGTCAAAGCAGAAAACTTTCAAAAATTTGCTTCTACATTTCTAAAATACCTTTCATTTCAAGGAAATTTTAGATTGTTCCCTTTGGGTACTGAAGAATCTATGGCAAAAGCGGAAGATGTAGAGTGAATGGAATACCATAGAGAAGTTTAAGAACTAGATAATCATGTTTACACTTGGCAATTTTATGTTTTGATAGTAAATATTTATTTGCTACGTTAACTGCATATAGAAGGTTGCACAAACTATTTGATAATTGTAGGGTGACCAGTACAAAGGGAAGAGGGACTTCGATTCGTTAAAGGAATACGTGGATTCCCAACTACAGAGCTCTGGGAAAGAGCCACCACCAGATAAACCTGCTGAAGCCCCACAGCCACCACCTGCAGAGCCCACCCATGTTGAGGTAAGTGCTCCTGCACTCTGCAGCAGGGTAAAGTGTTCAGACTGTTTTAGCAGCCTGAGTCTTCCATGTGTTTTTCTCTCTTTGATAGCTTGACAATTTCTGGATGTAAACTGTACCAAATACTTTCCTGGTTAATTTTTAGTAATTAATGAGTGGAATCAGATCATAAATCCTGGAGATACTTTTACTAACCTGATGGAGAAGGAAAAAAATCTGATTCCTATTTTATGGTTGCAATAAATTGTTTAGATACAGGCATAAATGTGGTCTTTTTGGCCCATGGAACTGCTGGTACTTGGGTCTGTATGACAGCATATTTCACCACTATGGAGATGAACATTTCTTGCAAGAATATCACTTGAACCCAGGAGGATGGTGCACACTGCTAAGCCCCTAAAAGAAATCCAGGGTCCTATACTTAGAAACCTATTTGCAGAAACAATGAACAAAGATTATGGAGACCAGTCTCGGTAAGGTAAGGTAATATGTCCTGTGGCAAAAGAAAACCTCCTTGGCGTTTGGAGACTTGTTTTAATCTTGGTTGTAGGAGAGTTACAAGCTTATAAGTATTACCAAGGAATTGGCAGAAATAACCTTTGTGTAGTTGTAGTTCATGTCATATAGCCTTCTGTCTCTTCTAATCCCTTTGGCATTTCGTCTGCCATCTTTCTTGGAGGTGAATGAAAAATTGGTGAGGCTGAGAAATTGGGGATGGATTTCAAGTGTAATTTTTCATGAACCATGCAGAACATACTTTCTGCCTCTAAAATAAGAGACAGGGATTTACACTCCCTTGTGGTACAGAATGAACTTAAGTAATTAGGCAACAATATTATTAATATAAATACAGTTTGTATGCAGCTTCTTACAGGAGAATATTACCTTTCCCAGCTGACTTTTCCAGCAGCATTGCCCATCTTGCATGAAGTGGCTTACCAAACATTACAGACCACATAGATTTGCAGTTTTCATATGCTTCAATTTTTATTTTTTTAATTGACCTCATATTTGGAAGATCCCAATGAGCTGGTGTTAGTACAATGCCGAAAGTAATTAGTCGTCTTTCTATTTTTATAGAAATAACACAAACCACATGTGACACAAATTCCCACTTTTGCCTTGCACTTACCAGCACACACACAAAGAGGAAAGGATTGTTGGGGGATTTTTTTGCCAAATAATAGTAGACATAGTGTAGGATTCAACTTGTCCTTACAACTTTTATCTTCAGACCCCTTGACTCTTTGTTTTCATGAATTTTGAAACAAGGGGCCAGCCCCTGTAGCCTGCCAACACTGACTGCATTTGCCATCAGTTGACCACAGCTGGTACCACAGGCAGCAAAAGCAATGCATTCCCACTCCAAATTTCTGTCCCAGTGTTGAGCCCCTACCTGGATTCCCTCATGTCTTACATAGCTCAAGTGCTTGCCAGCCCTTTTACAGAAGCTGTACTTTTACATCCATGAGACTTCTCTACTGCCAGACATGGCTAAAATCATTCAAAAAATGATCCAGGTTCATTAAGGCAGTGTGAACAGGAGATACTGAGATTATGTGATTCCATTAGATGTCTTTTTTTGAGCCACAAAGCTAAAATTGAGCTATCTGATATTGAATTTATTTTTGTGGTTATATAATTCACATTGCTATTCTGACAGTTATCTACAGATCTTTAAAATTTGTTTTACTGTGCGAATCATGGGGAAGTTACTTCAGGTTTTCAAATTTTGTATCTTAGATTGTATATTATGTTTGGAACATCAGTTTTAGATATCCTTTTAGGAAATTCAGACTAGAAGCATACTGCTTACTTTTTGCTTCATTTAATTATTTCTGATTATTTCATAATTAGAAAGTATAAAAGTATAACTTCTAATTTTTAAATAATTGTTTAGAGGTAATAATACTTCATCTTAGTGAAATAATTCCATGAACTAAGTTATTTACAGAAATGTTTAAAGGTACTGGATAATTTGGATTTTCAAATTTATTTTTGGCTTCACAAAACTTACTGGGGTTAAAATGGAATTGATAATACTGTCAGCTATGATCTTGTTTTTCTTTTGCTTTCATTTGATTTTGAAGATTTTATAGGCATGAGATATATTTATTTGTTTTTAATCTCTCCCACCCTTGCAGATCTCACACAGAAAATGAAGTTTTAGTTCCATGCTCTCATATAAGACTTTAAGCAATGTGCTATCCTCCCATCATTCCCTTGCTCCTGATATTATCAGGGGTAGAAACACTTCCTGGCACCCATGCAAGTGTGGTGTTGTGATGTCCTCTTGACAGGCAAATCTCTGTTTCTGGTAACAGTTTTCTTCTGTGCCTGCAATGCAGGGATAGAAAGAACAGAGAGAACAGCTCTTGAGACATCACTCATGTGCCTTGAATACCTCACTAAAATCTCCGATGGCCATTACCTGCTTGAAGCCAACTCCTCTAAGGACTGTTCCTTGAAACATGGCGTATTAAAATTAAGGTGATTTTTTTACAATTACTGATAATGTGGATACAGGCAAATCCTTTCAAAATAGGAAAGCTTTGTTTAACCAGTTATGGAGAGGATTCAGTGTAAAATACACTTTTTTCTGCATCTCTCTAGGGAAGGAAAGTAGCTGAGAAGTAAAAGTCAGGTCTGCTGCTGCGACTCTTGTTTATATTGCCAATAATATCTTTTTCAATTTCAGTTTCCCTTTTAGGTAGGTAAAAGCTCAGTAGGCTGCTGTTGTATATACAAAAAGTTTTGACATTTTTTTTTTCTTTTTTTTTTTCTCTCTTTTTTGGGGCAGGCTGCAGTGCTCTCTCTCTCTGAAAAAGACTTCGATGCAACCATTGCTAGGGGGATCACCTTTATTAAATTCTACGCTCCATGGTAAGAAGTTTGCAGCTGCTTCTGTTCAGGATTATTGCTGGTCTAAGCTGTGAGTGCATTAGTTGCTGTAGTATTGTATTTGTTGTCTCAATCTAAACTGTGAATTAGCTGAAGAATGTGTGTGTTGGCAAGAGCTGCAGCAAAAAAAAGTTCAGTCTGGTTTAGCTCTCTTGAGCTGCCTCTGTGGAAAGGCTGACACAGAAGCTTTACCGTGTCAGGCTCCAGGTAATGCTGGGGTAACAAGGAGAGCATTCTCCTATCCCTGGATTAGGGTAAGGTGAGGGGAGCATACCATCATATCTCAGTGCTGACAGAGGAGTGGATGCAGGCCTTAGGGCCCTCTCCTGCCACAACCAGCCTTGCTTGGAAGCCTCATTCGAGCACCTGAGTTTTGATACAGACTGTTAAGCTATGGATAATTTATTGCCTGTGACTCTTCAAATTACTGTCAGGAAACTAATTTGGACAGGTAACAATTTTAAGGTGTTCTTAAGAGTGTATGTTCATGTAGTTTGTTCTTAGAGGGACCCAAGGCAGAAGTGTCCAGTGCAGAGGATGTAGGTGTAGACACCCCATTGGAAGGCATTGGAGGGGGAAATTAAAGTAATGTCTGGCATCTGCCATTACTGCTACATCCAGCAGAGCCTGGGACCCCAGCTGGGTTAAGACCTCAGTATTACAAACTTGTAGAACAAGTATTTCCCCCTTTTCCTTACTATTCCCTTTCTGAGAGGAAAACAAAGTTTCACGGTTCTCTCTCTGGTTTATAGAATTCATCTTATTTGTGCCTCCATTGAATTTAATGAAACTTGCACGCCATCTTGCTCATCCATTGCTGGTCTCTTAGCCAACAGAAGGAAGCCTAGTGTAGGGGGAGAGATTTAAATTAAGCTGTATTACACTGTATGAAAGATAACACATCTCTGATTTAACCATTAGCGTTCCATTAACACAGTATATAAAATATAAAAGGATCTTTTGTTTGGGTTGTAAAAGGCCCCATTACAAAGCAAGACAAGCAAATGCAACCCATATTTAGATGTGCTCAGGCGTATCAAAATACTGTAGCTTAACTTTGACAGTAGGCGCGAATGTGTTTCTTACTGTAGGCAAGAAGTACCTGAGAACATTTCATTTCACGTAAGCTCAATGCTGCAGGCTTTTCCAGTGTTGTCACCCTTTTCACCACAGTGTGGTTTGCTGCTTGAGAACCACTTCTCTGCTCTCTTCCATCTGAAAGATCTGCTTGTGGATGTGAGCAAGTATCTGCCACCACTGGGTTAAGAAATGTCCTGCCCATAGCACGCACACCCCTCATTGTTTGCTGCTCTTTCCTCACTGCCTTTATCCCTCTGTACTCTGGGAGGGACTTAGATTGAGTCTGTGCCTGTGCTGCTTCTGCCCGACCAGCAAAACTGGCTGGGAAATTCAGTTCACACCTGTGCTCAAAGCAGCTTCCAGTCTGATTTCTGATCCCATGGCTTGTTCGTGTATCTACTAGTTCATTATCTGGAGCAACAATTTCTGGGAAAGTTTGAGATCAAGAAATGCTCCCCTTTGATTAGGTTTTATTAACAATACCATGTCCTCATCTCATGAGATTCTCATGGGATGCTGCTGTATCTCCCAGATAGGATCAGTGTTGGATGGCAGGCTGAGAAACAGCGGTTTCAGGATGTAGAGTTCTTAAACCAATGTGTGCTGCCTGGCTGCAATGCTCAGAAAGCCACCATTTAGGAAAATGCTTCCCATATTTATGTAGCTCGTATCCTAGTTTTGGCTCTTAAAGTCAGGCTTGTGACTGCCTGTAGTGCTCTGCATATAAATGACCATATTCTCTTCCGAGTGGATTAACTTAGGTAGGGCTCAGCAAACACTATTATGTTGCTTTCTAGTTCTGTCTTTCAGTTGGTTTTGGATAAATATTAATGTTAACTTGTATCGTAAGCACAAAATCATCCTGTTCTAGTAGGTTTTGTGCATGGTCAGAAATGCTTTTATACTGTCACTGTGTATTAATAAGGTGGTCTAAATATACTCTGGCTTGCATTAAAAAAACTTTTGCTGAGACATCTTTCATTATTTTTGTAAATGCCCTGATCCAGCCTCGAGGCAATTATGGGTCTGTTTTAATAACCCAATTAAGGTGCAGCTGGGTTAGAACAGAATGAGCAATGGAGCTTTAAAATCTAAAGTGCTTTGGGAATTCTTCTTGAAGGCAGTAAGAAGTTCGCATTAGGAACTTGGCTAAGCCAAGTTCAAAATATAAACAAAATGAATGCTTTACTATGCATTGGTCAAGGAGGCCATTAGGAACTGGAAGAAATTTAATAGGGAAATTAAAATCTCATTTAACTGATTAAACTTGGGCTATGTAGCTTTAGCATAACTGGCATAAGCTACCTGAGAAGTTAATTCGTACTACAGACATTCTGTGTCTTCCTAAAAGCATTTTTGTTTCCAAGAGATCTTTTTTCCAGTTAAATGTTCTCTGTGCTTGTCTTTATTTGGATTCATATTCCTCTGTGGGGTAAAATGTTAATGCACCGACATCTAGAATACCATTCTAGGCAAGACTAACAAAGGCCAGAAAGTACTTCAGCGCTTAACTTAAATACAATCACTTGTTTTCTTAGCTCATTTACTGACATAATAGTGCAAGGGAGCTGGAGGGCCAAATCATTAGGGGATAGGAAAGGCAGCTAGTTAAACTCACAGCAATTGCAGCAAGACAGTAGAGATAAAGTGGAAAGTGTATCTGCTAAACAAATCTCCCTCTTTTGTTTCTAGGTGTGGTCACTGTAAGAACTTGGCTCCAACCTGGGAGAACCTTGCCAAAGAGCAATTTCCAGGTTTGACTGATGTCAAAATAGCAGAAGTGGACTGCACTGTGGAACGTAACGTCTGCAACAGATTTTCTGTAAGTGTGAAAGTTCTGAAATGAAGAGGACATTATTGTGTACCCAATGTTGGAGGCTCCAGTGTGCAGCCCAACTGGCTGCTGCACTCCAGGTGCCTGGTGACAGTACAGCTGTGGTCTCTGTTGGCCAAAAAGAGGCACCTGGTGACACAGTTTCTTTCCTGAACTGTTTGTTCAGACTTGGTCATTCTCATTATTGGACAAAGCTGAAGAAGTCTCTACTTTAGGAAACCTCTCTCTCTGAAAGCACCAGGGCAGTCCTGTGGTATCCAATGCCAAATTATGCTCCTAGGAAAAAAAAGTCTTTCAGAGCTGGTAGGCAGACCAGCTGAAGACAGAGCTGGAGCTGCCATTCCAAGAGCCTAGAGGAACATGTATTACCCCATTCTCTTAAAAATGTTCAGAAATTGCAGGTTGGCATTGAAAGTTCTGCTGTGGGTTTGGTTTGTTTTTTTTTTTTAATTGAAATGGCTTACTGTTTTAGAGGGGTTTGATAGCTTTTCAGAATCATGTAAATATGAGTGATGGATACAAGTTTGAACATTAATAGCAAGTTTCTTTTTTTGTGCGTGTCTTTTGAAGGTACGTGGTTATCCTACACTTCTGCTTTTCCGAGGTGGAAAGAAAGTCAGTGAACACAACGGAACGAGAGACCTTGAATCACTGCATAGCTTTGTTTTGCGTCAGGCAAGGGATGAATTGTAATAAAAGTCTGGATGCTCTGTCCCTGGCTGTCTCTGTACAGTAGCTGAGGGATTTCTATCTTTGCTAATTTTCAAATATTGTATTGGGGGGGGGGGCTTTTTCTGTTTCTTTGTTTCTAGGAAATTGAATGTACTAAACTTTGGTATCTTCCCCTTGTGTGTGTGTTAAGAGACATGCCTCTCTGTGTGTGAAGGAAAGCTAATAAGTAGTTACTGTGCAAATCAAGAGTATTTTCAGCATTGGTAGTTGCACTGCATTTCTGCATTCCCGCAATGAAGTGTAAATGGTTTCCTTTGAGACCAAAATATGTAAAGAAAACCAACTGAAGGGCAGCAGTAGAATATTTTTGTCTTCAGGTTAGATCTGGTTAAAAAGTAATCCTTACAAACTGCTTACCATTACTAGAAAGGCAAAAGCTACAGCTGTGTTGAGTCACTTTTGCCTCTAGAATTGTACTTAAACCTTATTTGTCTTAATATAGCTGCTGAAAGGTTGAAAACACACACACTTTTGGAAGATACCAGGCCACCATGAGCTGGTTGTTTCCTGTTAATCCTCTCAGCATGGGAGGTCTAGCCATAATGAAAGTGATGGTACTGTAACATGTGCCTGAACGTTACTGATGCCATAGTGTCCATGCGTCAGGTGGATTTCCATAGGTTGCTGCCATCCAGCTCCAGAGGCACAACTATGCTCTACTTCTCTAGAGCCAGAGTGAAAAAATAGGTGCTGTTATAACTGCTCTGTTAATGGTAAATGACCAGTTACACTCCAGAGCCGACCACGTGTTTCCTACCCCCACCTGAATCCAGACATTGTGCTGACCTGCTCCTTAGCCAGAGTATTTAGAGAACAACAAGTAGTACAATGTTTAATATTTTTTTTCCCTTCAGCTCTTCTGCAGTAGCGTAAAATAGTTCCCCCCTCTTCTTGAGCCTTAACGTTTTTCCAAGCTGTAAGCATTGGTAAGTTTGAATGCCAGGACCACACACTTTGTGGTGTCTTGGATTATAATATGAATCTATTCTTTGGTGCATAAGATGTTCCATGTTAGACTTAATTGAAAGCCAAAGAATTTACATTGCAGAGACTGTCACGATACAAAGGCAACAGCAAACTAAGGACTGAATTCTGCTGTCTCATGTGCACAGAAACTCATGGAATGAGGATTGCTACAGGCTAATTTGACTAATCTGTCAAGATGCTGGGTTTTGTCCATCATATGGAGTAAGTTGGGTTGCTTTTCTTTTTTATTATTAAAAAAAAGGCAAAACATCAATGACTTTTAAACCAGTGAATTTCTCCTGGTTCTTCACTTCACCGTCTGTCCAGAACTTTTGATTCTGTTCAATCTGAAAATGTGTGAAGGTGAAAAAGCCACAGTGAAAGCAAAGTGTTGTACTGGCAGATGTATTGGATCAACGTGTGTACTTCTGCCTTTCAGAAAGCCTTTATTACGTTTTTAACAACTTTCTAGTGAAGCACAATCTCATGAGTTTCTTGTATAAAATCAAAGTGGTACAATTGTTTACACTGAGATTTTTTTCTAAATAAAAACTTTTTAAAAAAGCAGTCTTTCTATAAATGATACAGCACAATGAATATACAGTGACAAGTGCAATAAATTATAGCTTATATTTACAAGAAGCCTTTTAAATGCAAGTAGAGGTAAGTGCATTTAATACAAGTTTAATATTGATCAAAACAATTTGCTATTAGCTTCTGCTAGACAAACCATGGCTCTATGCTGCATATCCTTTATACCAGTTTGTTAGTTGCATGAGTTGAAAGATTGCAAATGTTGTTGACATTATGTCTTCCTGTAAACAAACTGTCCAGCTAGAGAATGAATGGCCCCTAAGCTTTTATGTCTGAATTACAGCTGTAGAAGTGTCCTGACTTCCTTCCTGGGCAAGTGGTAGTAGATGAGGCAGCTCCACGTGGGGAGTGGAAGGAAGTTGCATAAGAACGAGTGTATAAATTTGTATTGCTCAGTCAGATGGAGAACTGGGAAGACCAGCCAGGGTCTGAGTTCATGGTAGTGTTTCTAACACAGGGTGCAGCCTAGCCATCTTACACTTGCAAGATCAGAGTTAAACGGTGCTTGGAGCATAAGAGAACTGAAACATCTGCTTTGGCACAATTTTAGACGCTTCCTGTCATGACAGATGTCAGGAGGAGACTGGCAGTCTAGGTGCAGTAACTGGTCCTTCTGGCCAAAAGGATCTTGCACGAGATGTACGTTCTACGTCTGAAGTGCTAACACCACTTTCTTTAGCTTCTCTGCCTCTCCCCCTCATCTTCCCTCCCCACCCCCACAAAGAGACCTCACTTGTTTTGGGTGTTGAGTGCCCATCTGGTAAAACTGCAGCACCTGTCCAAGCACCTGCTACAGGCCAAGCTGCTCTGTGAGATTAAAACCATCCCAGCCAAATAAAGCGTGTGGGCATTTTGCTGCTGCTGCAGCTGCAGAGCTGGGCAGCCACCATGGTGCAGTGTCAGTCTGTAAGAAGTCCAGCAGTTTGCTCACACCCCGGGGGGTGGTCCCCACACCCCTTCCTACCACAAGGCACATACATGGTGTTCTGAAGGGTGGTTCATCACATGGGTTTTTTCCCAAGGTCATGAAAGCAGGGAGGGTTGTATCCAAGTTCACGGCAGCATCACAGAGTCCGTGTGAAGACTGTTTGTCAGTGACATCCACAAGCTCTTACTACCATATTCCTGTATTTCTTCAAGATTACATTAGAATTATCATCAAAGTAAAGGACAGATATGGCATTTAGTTTGGTAGGTGCACAGCATGGTTTGGGAACATAATCAGGATTCATAAGATGAACCTGTTGCCAAGAAAGAAAACACAACTGAGACACTGGTATATTGTTTACAAATTCACCTGGTGCTTTGGCACTGAGCTGCCTGGAGACTTACCAGAGTTTGTACAATGGCATGATTGGTTGCGTTCATATGGGCGTTGAGTGGGAACGAGCACTCCCCATCACAGTAGTTGGCTGCATAGCCCTTTGGAGCGATTATCCAGTCCTTTTTAGGGAAACAAACAGAACGTGGTTCAACAGACAACTGCATGCAATTAAGAGCAGCTGAAAATTTTCCACTAACTTCTTCCTTGAGGGTGAAAATGTGTTTTCACTGAAACTGCTCGGGTTTTAGTTAGTTTTTTTGGATTTTTTTGTTTTTGTTTTTGTGCGCCATCACTTTTCCATGGACACACTGATTTTAATGTCCAAAGAATGGTGCACATCTATGTACAGCTCAACTACCATGAACTACAAGGGTTTTATCCCTAAAACTCCTGCTGGGTTGCATTGTGGGGATTGTGGTTTGGAGGCCTTTATGTTCTTACATTTCCTGCAGGTTAGGCCCTCTGGCTGAGCTACCTTTCCTAGGTTGAGTCACAGCCCTAGCTTGTGTCCACTCATGGAGAAAATTACATATGAGCAGGCACACAGGCACAATTCAACCAGGGAGCTCCGCAACAGGAATGTAAAACGTTGGTGTGCTGCCTCAGAGACAGCCTAGCTTATACACTCTTATACAGGGACACTACTCTGCTAAGGACACTGGGGGAAATCTCAGCTGCACATCTGCCAGACTCCTAAAGGAGGGGCAGGACAGCCAGCCTGAGCTGCACAAGCAAGCAGGTGGCCTTGGTGGCAATCTGAGTGCCATGCTGGGCAAAAAGGGGACTCTTCACCAAAGGGATAATAAAAAAAATACAGCTTCTCTGCTGCTGACACAAAAGAGCCAGAGGAAAATTAAAAGCAGCACCACTTAACAGGAGACACTTGGCCTCCCTTGGTGTCAGGTCACCCTGCAGAAGGATGTACTAGTATGTTTCACATGCATGTATCTCTCTTAGGCAGTTTCCACTCTACCTGATAACAATTACCTGTGTTTGCCTGAATTTTGCTACAGCAGGCCTGAGCAGCCAGACGCTGTTGCTGCAGCTTTGCTAAACAAGTTTGTTCTGAAGGAAATAGCAGTGCCCAACAACCGCGGGGGGCTCTGCCCTGCCTTGATCATATCCCTGCAACAAGTAGGACCTGGATTCCAACTCTTGTAATGAACCCTGCTGGTCTGTGGCCTTCCTCTGGCAGCATCTTACCTTTCTGCAACTAGAAAGGTGAAAGCAGTGCCTTCAGGACCATGCACTTCACAACTGGAATCCACTTCCTGCCCAAAAGCAGGGCAAGTAAGATAAGGAAGAGGTGGAAAGACTCTGCACAAGTAAAAAGCCACTCACAAGTAATGGGGAATGGAGTCAGCACACAACCACAGTTGCAGCTGGTGCGCTGGAGTTGACACATAAAGCTACAAAAAATGCTGCTGTCCCATTATCTGAGAGAGGACTTTCGTATGTTGGGTATTACAGAAGCAGCAAGGACAGCCCTGGCATCCTGAATTATAACCTGATAAAAACATTAGCTGATAGAAATGGGACCTCCCTCACAAGTGCTGAATGAAAGAATGAAAAAAAAAATTTTTAAAAAGAGACGATGAGGGCATTCTTTGAAATGTGATGTTTGATTGCACTATAGCCTGGTCCTAAATAACTTACTCTAAACAACTTTCTGGCCTCACGGTGTTGCAACTAAATCCAGTCTTCAGTCTACCTACCGCAGGCAGTGCTAATTGTGGGGCAGAGATTGTGTAGGATTTCAAACAATGGCCAAGGTTAAAATCAGGGTGATCACTAGAAAAAAAATTTAGTTAAAATCACTGCTTAACATCAGATTGTTTTCCTTATCATTAGAGGTACACAGATATAAGCCCTTGCCCGTCCCGTGACTCCCATGAGTGACAGAGAATGACTGTATACTTGAATCCCATAAAGTATCAAGCTTTCTCTGGATCTTATCAAATGTCACAACTATCAATATTTATTTGCCCTTCTCTGTGACTGGTTTTAGTGAGGAGGCACAAGGGACATTTTAAAGCATAATGGCAGACTCGAGTGGAATTACCGTGACACTGTTTAGATAACATTTCATAACAAAATGTCTGGTTTACCCAGGGAGAAACATCACACACCTGCCATCCCAAGTCTTGGAAGCTAACGTAAAGCTCATGCTTTCTGCACGCTGTTTTTAAGTCACTGCTGTTGTAATCTGTTAAAAGAAAAAGAGCAAAACAAGAATTTAGAAAGTAAAACTGGCAGAACATTGCTGGAGGGCACATCTGGCCAGATGTGTGCATGCTGCGGGCTCAGCAGCACGAAGTGATGAGCTCCCTCAGCAGCCAAAAGGATAAGGGTGTTGAGGGACATCCAAAGCAGGGCTGAAGCTTTTAAGATGCCTGTGGGAATGGAGGAACCCAAGTAACAGTGATTCAGTTATAGTTACTTCAGCTGTCTTTAAAGTGCTTGGAAAACACCTCCAGTAAAACGTCTTCTTAAAAATAAATCTACTCCTTCAGCCCAGCATAGGCTGCATCCCCACTGGGTGTTCACACTCACCCCACTTCCTCAGCTTCCATTTCCAACGTGTGCTGCCCTCGGTGGGGAGCTCAAACTGCACACACTCACTGAGAGAGAGAATTACAGCCCCGGGAAGGTTAATCATCACCTCATGCCCCTGCACCAGTCTGCAGGAACCCTCAAACAGCTAAGGTGTCCTGTAGGCAGGGAAGCCATGTCCTCATTCCTCTCTGTGCCTTACCCCCAGCTTGCCCAACACATCTCATGTGTCCCATGGCACCAACTCTGCCCTTGGACCTTTACAAACCATGCTCTGACAAACACATTTCTCCTTTCCGTAAACTGCTTATCTGCAGATGACACAGCGCTCGACATGCTTTCACCATCCACTCGCTCCTTATTGTCAATAAAAGTGGGGACACAGGATGCGAAGCCCTGACCAAGACCTTCTCCCTTGCCGTGGCACGATGTATGGGGATGTTTCAACCATGCAGGAGCTGCTCCTGATGATCCCACAAAGTACAGCTTTTGAGAGTGGAATTTCCCATTTATATTTGGAAAGAGGGGCGGCTCAGCATGCAAACACCTGGAACCACAGTGAGCAGAGGAGCTGAGCTGTGACAGAGGGGCCTTTCACCTCCAAGTGGCTGCACAGATCCACCCTGACGGGCAGTTGCTGATTTTGTCACACCTCAGGTGGCTGCTGGACCTCAGCAGAGCAGCCACAGAAACCACCCTTGCAGCGGGGTGACCTGGCCACCAGCTACAGCTGCTGATCCTGTGCTTTGCACCCGATGATAAGCATGAGAGGAAGAGACAGCAGCAAATTCAGCCAAGCAGCTTGGGAGCCCAGATCCCTGTCCATATTTTCCTCCTATGACTTTCCACAGGGGCCTTCTCCTCCCTCACAGCCCTCATTTGCAAGTAAAGGCACTCCTGTCAGCAGGCAGATGCCACAGGCTGGTGTGCCTGCCTCCTGCTGCCCTGGACCTTTCCCGGGTGCCCCTAACGTGGCTTGAAAGGGCACCCTCCCAGCGCAGCTTTCCCCAGATGCGGCAGCTGGGATAGAAAAATATTTTTAGTGACTTTTTCCTTGGCTCTGAATAAGCCTTTCTTTTTCTTCCTTCCAGCACCTCCCCCCCCCCCCCCCCTCAAAGTTTGGGAACTACAAATGCAAATATTTATTCAAAAGAAAAACTATAATACTAAAAGCACATCCAACTGACATTAAGGGCAGCACAGCAGTACAGCTGGGTACAGTTAACATTGAGGGCTGAAAAAAACCCTACACCTCAAACCCAGCTTCCCAACCACCAAAGATTAGAGAGTTGTTTTTAGAAGCAGTTGGGTTTTAAACTCTAAGGATTGCATTTCAGACTTTGAATAGCTTCGCTTCAATCACGGATTTAATCAGGTGAGCAGAGCTGGTTAACAGCCTGCTGCAGCATAAACATTCGCTCTTCCAGGAGCACGCGGTAGCAAGAACGGAGGCGAGTCTCTCTATTCAAGCTTTCCATTTTCAAACCAGACATACCCAGTAGAAACCAGGGTGTGGTGGTTTATTTCGGATGAAGCTTTCCAGTCCCTGGCTCAGCCCAGGAGCAAATTTCTAGCATGAGATGTTTCGAAATGATTTGGTCATAATGAGGGGAAAAAAATGAGAAGATACTTTTAGTGATCAAAGGCTTTCATTAAAGTACCTGAAAACACAACTTCATTGCTCTTCAATGGGAAATATATAGTTTGTTTAGAGGAAAACCATCTGTATTTGACAGTGGAGTTATCTGTTCACAACTGAGTGGGTAAAATGATGCTACTTTCCAAATCCAGCTACAGTTTACCCAAATCTGCTACAGGAAAGGGGAGAAGGCAAGGGAGGCAGAGAAAACAGGAGTGGGAAGGAAGGCTGCAAGCAATCACAAGTTTAAGAAAACACAGAGGTGGAAAAAAAGAGCTGCTTAACAAGCTACACCAAGCAGAACATGTTATGAACGTGTCCTCTCTCACACTACCCCCAAAAACTCACCTCAGCTCCCTGGTCAGGGTCACCTGATTCACACTCTGCATGGAGCCCTTGTTACTCTCCATCCAAGGCAGATGCAGACAGCTCTACCTCCTCACTTGCCCAGCCTCAGCCTTTGCTTTCCTAAATGTCAACACACTAAACATTCCCTCCCCCTGAGTCTGCACTCTTCCCTGTTTAACCCTCACCCCAAGATCCCCTGCCTTCTTTTCTTGTTATGTGTTTGCCTACTATGTCTACTTTATGGCAGCTATTTTAGCCCAACTTTAGGGAAATCTCAAACCTTTAAGCATCCCTTAGCCGTGGCTTTCTGAACTGGGGAAAAAGATGCAGCAATACAGATGCACATAATCATGACCCTTTCCCTACAGTTAGGGGCTCGGCATATGCCCTAGAGCCACGTACATTGGACATACATCCAGTTACGGGCCTGAAAAGAAGAGGAATACACAGAGTCACGGGGTTTTGGCAGTGAGCTACTGATGTTGGCTTCCACAACACATTTTCTGCAAAGCCTGGAAAGCAGCATCGGCCACCCCAGGCCAGCATGCTCAGCTGTTTTAGCCCAAATTGCCACTCGAGGTGGTTTGCAGTGCAAGATCCAACTGCCAAGAGGCAACAGGGTTTGTGTTCCTTCTCGCCAGCTTTGCAGCAGGGAGCCAGGAGGGCCAAGAGCAGGCAGCCTGCAGAGGGGAGGAGCTGCAAAGGACTGCCACAGGGCTGGCCTACCCTGCCATGGCACAATTGGCAAGGATTGCTCACCAGAGGCCTTCAACATCTCTGAGAGTTTAGGGAGCTGCTTTGGGAGCTCCAGTAGGCTCATTGTGGGTTTAGCAAAATTGTCTCTATTTTTTCCCCTGAACATACTAATTCAGAAACACTAACTTGGCACTTACAAGGCACTGCATTTAATCATACTGCAAACAATTTTGTCTAAAACAGAGATTTAAAAAAAGCTCAAACCCCTAGTTCTGCACGTAAAAAAACCTCCCAGAGCAGGACAGTTAAAACAGCACAGCTAAGATGGCTTGTCTCTGTGGTGTGATTGCACTGAATGTTGTCTGCCTTCACCAGGACCCAAGTCTGACTTTCTGCAAGCACAGATGTTTCCCTTAAGGCTGGACACTGGCATGTGTGTTGCTGAAAAGGGTGAGAGAACAGCCTGACCCTAATGGTCTTCCTCCTACAGATACTTATGCGCCCACCTTAGATTTCCTATAACCTCTCCCACGTTAAGTGCTGGCAAAGAACATATAAATATTTACTGAGGTCGATCCATCTGAGAACACCCTCGCTGCTCCCAAGGTGCCAGTTTACCAAATTCCACACAGTAATTAATTGCTTCTGTGATTCCAAATAGCTTTGACAGAGGTCTCCAAGGCCAGCCCCTTCTTCTTGGTGTTTGACTTTGGTGATTCGTCCGGATAAAGCTGGTGTAAACTGATCACAGAGTTAGTAACAGCCCACTTCACATGAAAGTGATCTGCCTGGGTGGGAAGAAGGGGAGATGGGCTGACAAGAACCCACGTGTGAAGGCACACACAGAAATGCTGGCCACGCTACTCCAGTCTGCATCGAAACACTGTACTGAAGGGAAAACTATACTGTAGGGAAGATTGGCTGCCAGATAACGAAGTTTATTAATGAGGCCCTTGCCATCACAAAAGCTTTGGCCTCATTTGCCTCCAGTGTTTGTGCATGCTGCCCTTTGCAATATCTGGTTCCCGTACACACGAGGAAATCTGTCTGGTGCCGTGCATGTCTGCTGGAAGGAAGGGCCACTTGAAGGGCCTCTCCATTTTTTATGGAGCCTCTCACACCAGTCCTGGGAGCCCTAAAGAGAAGGACCTGAAAAGGGACTTAGCTTCAGTTTCATTCAGAGCAGCAAGCGCAGCCCAAAGTCAGGCATTTAAATTCTCTCCATGAGGAGGGGCTGACAGGAAGGGATGTGCCTGGAGGCTGACTTGCAGAAGAGAAGGATTATTGCCACTGGACAAGGAGATAGCCTCGTGCAAAAAACGTAAATCATGGAGTTGGCTGAAGGGCAGAGGGTCACCGCCTGTTCTGCTGGACAGCCCCATCTCTTTGGTCAGCTGGAGGGTCAGCACAAGCCTGAGAGCATGAGTTCAACCCACTGCAAGATTCAGCTGAGCGAGGACCTGCAGGCCCTGCAGACAACAGCAGAGAAACACCTGAGTGCTCCTCCCACCCACCGTGTCTCTCCATGTCCTGGGCCAGACCTGGCATACGACTTTCTGCCTCAACAGATGAAAATACTCCCTTTTCTTCCTGCTCATCCTCCTTCTGCAGAAGAACTGAGGCTCCAGGAATGCATTGACGCAGGACTCTATGTCAAAGCAGTTTATAACCACGGGGGTTTCTCAGTTCTGCTTTATATAAGCCAGTGATAATTACGTGTTTATAATACAAAGAAATTAGCATTCTTGGCAAAAAAATACAGACCATTGGGAACCTTGTGCCACAGCCACAGCCTTAGCATCTGAGCTCTTGGGACTGACTGCAGGACAACAACTTCACATCAAAGGGAGCGTGGTGGGGCCCCTTTGGGTCCCTTTCCCACACACAGCAGCATGCTCTCACCTAACTCCCTGCCTCCCCAGGTCCAGTACCAGCCCAGCAGCACACTTCATGCACGCCAAACTGACTGAAATACTTGCCATATCTAGACAGTAAATGGAGCTTTTGAAAACATATTGCCCCACAACAACTCACAGCATCTTTTGGGAAAGGGGTTCCCTTTCGGACTGAAAAATAAAACCCTGTGTACTGATTAACATAGAGGAAGGAAGTTGCAATCCACAAAAATAAACCATCAACACCAAACAACTGCCTTGCTCTGCAGGAGAGAAACTGCTCTCAAGCCCTGGTAGGCAGCAGCAATCCTAACTTGGGGAAGAGCACAGACCAAAAATCTGACAAGATGTGAGATGCAACAAGAGAAGAAGAAGTGCAAGCAAGGAGATGCACAGAAGGGAACTGCAGCATCCCAGTTCTGCACCCACTTTGGGTCCAGATGCATCAGGGCACCCTCAGAAGAGCTTCAGGATAATCTCTGGGCTTGCCTTCTGCTTTGTTCTGGGGTGAATGCTTCCTCAACCCCACCATGTATCAGGATCTTTTTATCCTCACAGGTTAAAAAAAAAGAAAAAAGCACCGTGATCTCGAATGCTAAAAACACTTTTTGGTCATTGGTGCCTCTTGGGCTGTTAAATCAACCACTTCTTAAAGAGAACAGAGTCTGAGAGTGTCACACTTAGAAAGGAAAACAAGATGATGTAGTCTCTCTTTTCTAAACACAGAAACCAACAAAACATACATCTTAACTTTAAATTCCCCTCTTTTCCCCTGCCTTAAATCCACAGTCTCAACTATACCTTGTTGACTACTGCACTGCCAAATTCCAGGTTTTAAATTAAAGCTGGCCCAAAAAAAGCCCTCAAGACCACAGAATGCCAGCTATTTTTTCCCTTTTTGTCATTTTAGAATTTTATGACCTGATGTGTGGTGTAGTCAAGAAAGCAGTGAAGTACAAATGGCCCTTTTTGCCCAACATATCTGCTCCCTCTGGGGCTTTGAGTCACATCGCCTGATTTAATAGTGTGAAAATTTTGTTTCAGCACTGTGAAGTTTGCAGAGCCAGAGAGAGAAAGCTGGAGCTTATCCTGGCTCCAAGTGCCACTAGCACTACAAAACAGCAATGCAGCAAGTAACTTCCCCAAAGCACTGTGAATGCATTAGAAAATTGGCTCTTGTGAAGGGAGCACAGGAGCTGAGACTACCTGAGTGGGAGAACTGCCTGCCTAACAGCTGGGCTTACAACACCCAGCTGAATAAACTACCTGTGCCCTTGGCAAGCTCATCATGTGGGAAAGTAACTCAGCGAGCAGCTACGATGCCCAGATTTAAAATTGCAGCATGGAAACCTGAAGGAGAGACAAGGACCAAAGCAGGTCTCAGCAACTTAGATCCACAGAAGGTGCTCTCACGGCAGATTAGATGATAACTCCTCCAGAAATGCCAAGCTGGCACTGGTCAGCCTCCCCCAGGGAGGTCAGGCTGCAAAACTGAGTTGTTCCTCCTGCCCTTAAAATCCACCAAGGCACATCTCACGCCCAGCCGAGTCTGGCACTTGCCTGGCATGGACAGGAACCCACAGCTGTGCTGCAGTGTGCACCACAAGGACACGCAAAGGCCGCTAGTGGCCAGCTGCTGCTGGCAAGCACTAGCCCAGAGGGCAAGTCCGTCACCACAGTGGGCTGGAGCAATCGAGCTGTGTCAACACACAGCCATGCACAAACCCTGGCCACCAGCCCTGGAAGGGCTCCCAACCTGGCGCTGCTCCCTGCAGCATGGAGCCACCTTGGGTGCAAGCATGGCTCACCCACAACCCAAGCACGGCTCACCCACAACCCAAGCATGCAAGAGCAGGGAACAACCTACAGATTCCCACCAGCTAAGTGTCAGCAATGCTGGCTCATCTCCCTCTGCTGTGTTTGGACATTGGCTAAAAAAATACAGCTGCCTCTCTTCCTTGGGGCACAGTCATTTCTAGACACGGGAAAAGCAGGGATCCTATTGGAAATGAAGGGGGCAGCATAAGCAAATTAATCAAGCAACTTGGAATAGGCTGAAAGGTTTGAGAGGAAAGAAGGTACTCAATGAACGAAGGGCTTGTAGCACCATGGTGCTGGAAAACAGACAAGACTTAGAAGACAGAAGATTCTCAATTTTTGCCAAAATGTTGTGGTTACTCTCTTGACCTATCAGCCCACAACAGCACTCACAAGGCTGCTGTACAACACCTGCAACATGCAACCTCTCCGCAGCAAAAAGGCAAACGTCTGTGCCTCCCTGGAAAGGTACTTCACCATGTGTACACTGATGTTCTCATAAGATTAAAAAAATAAAGTATCTCGTGCTGTTCTACCATGTTTTCTTCAAAGAAAACTGAAAGAGGACTCTGCTGGGAATGCATACGTGCAACACCATAAATCTCAGTGTATACAGAGATGGAGTAGTTTAAATACTGCATTTCACAGGGCATAATTCTAGACAAATACTGCATAGCAAGCAACCTACAAGCACAAGAGTTGTGCTTAAAACACTTCACCACCTTGAAGCAAAGCAAACCAAAGCAACCAGAGCCATTACAAGAAGTCATCCCAGCTTGTGCTGCACGACTATCCGTGTTCCACGATTACCTGTGACACTGGACACCCTGGAAACGTCCTGAGTCTGGGTGGAGCGGTTTCGGCTCTGCTGCCTGCGCCTGCTGGTCGCTGACCTAGTGGTGCGCAGGTGAACTTCGCTCACTTTGAAGAAAGCCACCATGAAAGGCTGCTTGTCGTAAGGGCCATCTCGCCCTACCAGGCCTGCTTCTCTAGGGTTTACACTGAAACCTTCAAGCCAAACAGAAAAGGGAGTGTTAGAGAAACGGTGCAGCTGGATTGCACCTTTCAGCAACCTGGAATCCCCATAAGCAGTGCGTCCTCTCCTCTTGCTCATACTCTTTTGTAAACACCAAACATTCCTTTCCTGCCACCACGACCTACGGACATTTTTATGACAGCACTTCACTCATGCTGGACAAGACTTCACTGCAGCACCTGATTCCTTGGTTCCCCTTTGGCAGCAAAGTTATATATATAGATATGTAAAACACTAAACTCAGATGTGTCATGAAATTAGTCCTGCTGCCTGTGAAGCACAAGAAGCAGGCATGGGATTAGGAGACCTCTTGGGACAGCAGAGGGCAAAGAGATGGTGTGCTTATGTCAGGAGCACAGCGATGGGCTCTCAGCCCAGCTGGGGAGGTAGAGGCTGGCGCTAACATTTCGTCAGGCAGAAGTGGACAGCCCCTCCAGTCTTACTTGGTGTACCAAACTCCAGCATGGAGCAACAGAAAGAAAACAATGTGAGAGACTGGTTTCCTATAGAAGACAGATGTCACTGTCACCTTCTGCTTGTCTATATCCTCTCCATTGCTTATCTTCCAACACTCGATTTCATGCTCTTTTGCGAACATGTAGTTTCTCCAGCAGTGCTCCCTCTCAGCTTTGATGAGAGCTGAGCATCAACAGCAGCCACAGCAGCCAGGAGGGCTGCCATAAACCCACATGGGGAGGCACATACCTCTTCTTCTCATCCCTAAACCTCACCCTACACGGCATGCCTGTTACATGTCCCCTTCCACCTCCTAGCCAGAAACTGGGGCCCTACCCAAACCCACCTCCACCAGCTGGTCCTGGTACTGTCTAGAGACACCTGACCTCACTCATTGGGAAAGACACATCCATCACGGGACAGCCAGGAACTGAGAGCCCACCACCTGTGCCCTCAGACATCTTGCTCGTGGTGCTGGCTACAATTGCCTTACGAAGGCAGGGTGCTCACCCTGCCACATCCCAGCTGAGTTCTGTCAGCACCACTTCTAGACAGCACACAAGAGCCTGAGGGGTGACTCGTGTTACCTGGCCCATAACCTACCGTCCCGGGTCACCACGCTCAGCTGCAGTCCCATGTTGTGCTGGGGGTTCATCACCCACATGTTACTGGTGGCAGTGACATCAAACTCCAGCCAGCCCTCCTCCGACGCCCACACCGCCCGTGTGTCCAGCAGAAACAGGTCGGAGGCTCTGCAGGGAAGGGCAATGACAAGATTGTGATGTTGGGGATTCTCTCTCCTGGGTTTTGCTGCTACAGAAACAAAATCTGAAGTAGTTATAAGTTACATTAATGTCTAGAACAAAACAATGTCCCAAATCTGCCTGCTTGTATCTAGAGTCTTGCCATGAGATGCACGTACTTCCACACGTGAAATTCAGGATTATAAAGGTTTTCACCATTTTCTAAGATGGAGGAAAGCAATCCTGCTCCTCAGGGCTGTCTATTTCTCCACCAGCAAGGGATTAATAAGGTACTCGTCTTCCTGTAAAGTGTACTGCTAGCCCTGACATTACTTCATTCATACATTTATTACAATCATAGCCAGTGGAACCCCCAGCTTGACCAGGCATTCAATGGCTTTTGCCACAGCGGTTTCATGGTTTAAGCTCACCATACACAAACACAGGCCTACCTCAACTGACCAAAAGAAAGAATCAAAAAAATGACTGGCCAAGCATCAAACAGTGAAGGAAAATGAACCTCTAAAGGCCTCTAAAGATGTTTTTCTGAGGCTTATCTACAAGGACCAGTTGCCTTGTTCCAAGGCTGCTGGTCTTGCACCACCTTCATGGGCTTCAGCTTCAAATGCTTTTAAGTCTATAACCTTTTTGCAGCATCCAGTACTCACCCAAACTCCATTTAATGAAATCAGCTGCAGAAGCACCCAGAGAAATCCCATGCATATTTTCTCCCTGTATTAGAGGCGTAACTTTCCTGTGCAAGAAAGCTACAATTCCTACCCTTTACCTGTGACCATCACCACAAAATGGATACCAGGTGTCAATCCCATCTTCTCTCTCTTCTCACCTCTTTTCCCCCCTGGATTTCTTTTCTAACAGTGTAAATGAGTAAACGAGGTACCTGTCTCTCCTACCCACCAAAGGTTAAGTTCAGAAAAAAAAAATTGATAGAGTTACGTTTTATTTTTGGCCAACTGCTACGTCATACTGCCCAGCAGCTTGGT
Organism: Melanocharis versteri; assembly: GCA_013397845.1. NCBI lineage: Eukaryota > Metazoa > Chordata > Aves > Passeriformes > Melanocharitidae > Melanocharis > Melanocharis versteri. The sequence goes on along the minus strand of VZTG01007226.1, from coordinate 471,340 downwards.
TTGCATGAGATCACACATGGAAAAATAAACACTTAAGTGTACTAGAGCTCCTAGTGCAGCTATTTTTACAGCATGGAGGCTTTCCTCCACCTCACTGGTAGCTGCACACTGTGGTTGACTCAGCAGCCTTTCCCACAGGAGTCTTTGCCACCGTTCCTCCAGCGGGAAGAGGGTTCAGGATCAACTCTGACCTTCACCTCCAACAGCAGCAAGTAGCTAGGGCTGGCCAGCTGCTACATGTTTTGGAAACCTTAAGGTTGAGAGATTTGGGCTTTCCCAGGCAGGGGATATAAACTGAAGTGTTGCTTAAAGGCAACTGCAAACAGCAGCTGCAGCTGTGACCACTCTTTCCCTCTTCAGTTTTGAGAGAGGAATGAACTTCTAGATCATTCCCACCTCTGAATATGACTTAAACATTGGGCCTCTCCAACGCTTGAAGTCAGCTACATGTGAAAAGGGGTTTTCCTTGCACCTGTTCCAACCTTCCCCGTCACACCATTTGCTCTCTGATCTCTGTGCTCTGTAACTCCTCTGCACAAGGAACTCCGTAAGAGCGAACCCTCCTGAACACTGAAACACACACATAGGAGTAGTCAGGTATAAAAAAAAACATGAAGAGGAGGCTGGCAGTTTATATTCCCATTGCCTTGACCTTTGGGAAGGCACTCGGACATCAGAGAGCTGTAAAGCCAAAATGGTCCACATGGCATCATGCAGCCCATTCCCTGAACTCCAAGCAGAATCACCCACATCCATGTTATTCCTGAGAGATGTTTGCCCGACCTTATCTCGTATATCACCAGCCTCAGGAACTCTCTCATCTTTCCAGGAAATCGAATGTGTCTCATGTGACCTTTTTTCCCCTCTATATTATCTAACTTAAATGTCACAATATCCCCTTCTTATTACAACAATATCTTCAGTCTCTCCTTACAAGCCCTGTTTTATAGACTTTGACTTCTCTCATTGCTTTTCATTGACCCAGCTCAGATCAAGACCTCACTGATGCTGAGTACAGTGGAAGGATAATCTTGATACATCTCACAGACTGTGCCTCTACTCATACAGCTCAGAATATGATTTTGGCTTCTTCACAAAACTCACACTGTTAACTCATGTTCACCTTGTGATCTACTATAATCCTTAGATTCATGCTGCTGAACCGCAAAGGACACAGTCATTCCCCAGGGTGTATCTACATCAATGATTTTTCATGTCCAAGTGCAATTGTCCTTTCCACCAAATCAAACTTCCCCCCACTCCACCCCAGACTGAACCTCCACAATTATTAGATTACTTAAAATACAGACTTGCCTTCCCATGGGTATCCCCCATTTTAGTGTCCTCCACAAATATAATAAGAAAACTGCCTGACCAAAGGACAATCCTACCAAACAAGAATGATCCCAGTCTGCCATTCTCCCTTTGGAAAGATTTTGATTCCTTTGCAAAATGAAGGAAAATGGACTATTGGGCTTTCCAGCCCAGCTAACTCTCTGCAAAAAGTCTCATACAGGGCTGGTTTTCAACCAGCTCTGCTATTCAAATGACTTTTGCATTGCGCAACTGGATGAAGCCAACACCGAAGGTTCACCCCACAAGTATTTTAGGCCATAGCGGATGTGTAGGCAACACATCTGAATATCTTTTCTTTAAGCCTCTTTTCAATCAACATTTGTTGCCCAAACCTCAGCAGGCTGTGCAGAACTACGTATCATTACTAGTTTCCATTTTGGCATGGAGGTTTAAAAAAAATATTCAGTCACCTATTTCCAAAGACAAAGTTAGGGAGAAAGAGGGAAAAAAAAGAAAGAATTTACTCACATAAAAAACCCTCCCAACTATTTAACTGTGTGTCTTTAACCACTCCTTTATTTTTTTCAGAATAGAAATCTTGTACATCCCTCCCCGCTTAAGAAAATCACCTCAAACTTGGTCAAGCAGTAAGTACTTGAAAACTGCTGCCCACAAAGGCTCAACAGAGATTCAGATCTTAGCAAAAAATCCTCAAGACATTTTGCATGCAGAGAACATACTTTCCCCTCCTCTCCCCCTTGGTAAATGAAATACCATGGACCACCTGAGGGGAATCTGCTCTTTCCTACAGCTACGTGGCTAAGAGATACCCCTGCTACTCCTGCAAAACAAGCTGTATGATGTCTAATCTTGAAATGGAAACTGGGAAATATCCCAGACTAACCTCTGGTCAAAGGGAAAGAGGAAGGAAGGTCACAGGGAAAGATATATCTTGTCTCTGCCGCAGGTCAAAGGGAAAGAATATCTTATTAGATGGGGAAAAGTGGAGGGTTTCTTGCAGTCATGGGGGACACAGAGACATGCAAGGACTAGATGGAGAGAACTTGGATTAGAAGTCTGTAAAGAAAAAAGGATTACAAAGTTCTTCATCTGTACAACAAGAATGAGGCCTTATAGCCATGTCCAAAAGAGAAATAGTTCAGGAAGCAGTCAGACACCATGCTGAAGAGCACTTCACATAAGTAGTGCAAGCCCATAGTCAAAGCAAAATCTAACAGTGGACAAGAAGGTGAGAAACGGATCATATACTGAGCAAGTCACACAAAACAAAGTGTTGAATTTCTAGTCATTAAATGACAACATTGATCCTGCGCAGTGAGGCAGGCAGTGGCCTTCCAAGAGGAAGCAGCAACTGTGTATGTGGTCACATTCATGGAAGGGTGTCTGAAAGCTTCAGCTTTTGAGAACAACAGAGGCAAGATGGAACCCGAGGGAAACAGGAAGGGAGTGTGAGGAACAGGAAAAACTAGAAAAAGAAAGGCTGGAAGAAATGTTTGAGCCAGAATCACTGAGGAGAGAGAAGGAAGTATCTGCTCTCAACATCGGCTGAAGAAAGCAGAGTCAGTCCCAAGGTTTCATGCCCAAGAAATCCCAGATGTCAAGGACATCACAGGACCTCTGGCACCTCCATAAGGCTTTAAAAATCAGTGTACAGAAGATAAATTTCATCACCAAAACAGGTGGCTTCTTACCGTACTCACTGTCTAAACCTGCCTCTGGGTTTTTACACAGCTACCGCCACCTCATTGTCACTAAGGCGCCCAACAGTCCCATGTTTATTTTCAGTGTGCTTGACCATCTGGATGAGTCCAGTTACTGATTTCCATAGGAAGGCTGCTGCAGGCATGATACGTAGTAACCTTTTATTATTAAAGGGAAGCAAGTGAATGGGAGAAACTGAGGTGATGACCTGAAACAACTTTCCTGATACAAGAGAGGATATTGAATAGGAAGATGCAAATTAGAGACTCCCAGCTTGAAACAGGAGGTCTTTGTTCTGCATCCAGGCCCTGAAGTACGGTTCAAGTCTCAAGAAATAGATGGGACTGTGTCCATGGCCTTCAGGAGACTTTGGAGAAGGACAGAGAAGCAAAGGTCAACAGAGCAATCACAAGTGGCTGCAATAAACAGAAAGGAGTACACAGTTTACTGGAGGAAATATGGCCTGTGTAATTCAGAAGGCAGGATTTAGCTCCAGTGTCCTCAGAGAGCAGATTTGCCAGATATAAATATCAAATATAGCTACTATTCTTAATGCTGGCATCCCAACCATGTACTCAGGGCTTTTATAGGAGAAACTGCTTGCATTTAACTTCAGTGCTTTTCCCCCTCTAAGATAAATATTTTTTTAACTGAAACCTCTGTGTAAACCTTTCAACAGAACGTCTCTGGGTGTTAATTCTCTTTAATTGAACACTAATTAAATTAGAATTCAGTCAAATTAGTAACCAGGTCAAGTGGTTTCTCTTAGTTATTATACTTTGTGAAATGTTCACATTAAAATAATTTCTCTGTTCTGGATACACATTACAACATGGAACTTTGCTACAGGAAAAACACCAAAGCTATAAAAAGCTAAATTTAAAGAAGCATCTGTTGAACTAGTTTTTTTTTTTTTTACTTTCCCACCCTCCCTGGCCTTCTTTCCCTGAGCAGGCAGAAGTTTTACCAGGGAGACAGTGAGAACAAACAGAAATCTCACCTTCAAAATGACCAAGTTAAAGGTCTCGTATTTTAATTACATGTCTTGGAACAACATTTTTGGCCCAGCTTCAAAGCTTGCAATTACCCAGGTGTTTAAAGGATTGTTACGCATCAACAGCCATTTACCAAAGCATTAATTACTGTAAGTCTCTAAAACTTTCCTCGGCTCAACCTTTTTGTTTACTTTTCTTCAAAGACAAGTTGACATAATAGTCTAGACTGCCTAGCAGCAGTTTCTCAAAAGGGAATTTTGCACAGAAGTGTGTGGAATCTACATTTTAATTAATACACTTTCTAAATACTCTTCTGCATACCTCAGGATCAGAGTCTTTAGTTTGCACTGACATCAACTTTCTGTAAAAATTATCCTGCGTATTGCAAACCAGCAAGATTATTTGCTCTTGTACACTTTCAATGGGCAAATAACTCTTACCAAGAACTGACTTGGTCTTAAAGAGTTGGATGGAGCTCCATATAGATAAAACTTTGAAACCGCAGCCTTTTCAGACCTGTAGATCCCCCACCTCGCAGTAGAAGTAAGCATCACTTCTAATTTAAAAGTGTTTATTACTTACAGAATGGACCTTATCTGCAGCTCCCACAGCTCGAGGCACTGCCAAGAGACGCAACACAAAACCTCAACAACTCAAGTGTATCTAAACAACCAGCACTCCAAAGTCTCAACAGTAGCATAGCAAATTTAATCTATCAGTGCTCCCCTGTACAGAGAGCCTCAGGCAGGGGAATGCCAGCACCTGGAGTGAGCTGCCATGGAAAACAAAGGCAGTCTCTAGTGTTTAATGACAAGTGAGGTTCAATTTAGCTGTCCTGAAGAAGCAATGCCACCTGCGGGCCAGAAGGCCAGGAGAGGTGTACACAGCCTGTAAGAGTTTCACAGAAACGAGGAAGGAAATATGAAGAAATGTCAACCTACAGATGAAGTTGCTCCCAAGGTGGAATAGAAGACCAGCAGCTGGGCACTGATTTGCAAGGATTGGCAGCCAGCAGAGGAAAAAAAGCACAGAACGGAGACGTTGGGACACTCGGGAGGAGATCTGCAATTCAGCATAGGGAGAGGAAAGCCATGCTGGATGCATCCAGGCATGGAAAAGCACAAGAGGGAATGTACAAGCTCAGTCTCGCACCTCCTCTGCCCAGTGTAATGAGACTCCCGTACTGAAAAGGTTGTGCTGTAACACTGTGTCCATCGCCCCTGGCAGCAAAGTCTCCTAGGGCAGAGGGTCAAGTCTTCCAGACTCACTGGAGAGCAGCAGGGTTTCAGAGCTGCCTCTGGCAGAGTCGAGAATCAGAGCCTAGAGCTTGAAGACACCAAGACTATGGGAAGTTCAACCTGCAGGTCCATGATAATCCCCAGTAAAGTCAACACACATATTTGGGTGCAAAGGTGTCCCACCCTATTCAGTTTAAGGTCTTGAGCTTTACGGATCTGAGGAATGAACATTTTACCAACTGGAATAGTTTAAAAAAAAGAAAAAAATCATCCCAAGTCACAGGGATAAGAAATGTTTTGGGTTTTTTTTTTTACTCCAATTCTATAAGAAAAAGGGGTATTCTAACTGTAGTGATGGCTATAGTACTACACTTCAAAGTTTAAATGCAGCTTAAGGCATGAAGGTGGGGGAGTCGACAGGGGCAATATTTATCTTCGTCCATTAAGTAAAGAAATAAGGCACTGATATGGCATACTTTAGTTTAGATAGAAAATGCCAGCTGGTTATGGAACCAGTAAGTTTCATCTAGAGTAACTCTGACTTTCAAGCTACTCTAAACCAACCAGCCTAAAACACAACAAATCACATACCCACAGTGGGAGCTGAACTGAGATGTGGACAGATGCCTCTCTATAGCATCATGGAAACAACTCTATCATATACAAATATATGCACACTATATACAAATCTGACCCCAACTTGAAACAGATTGATGCTAGCTTTGTCATTTGTATTACACAACCCATTCCAAAACCCAGTCGAGGAGGGTTATTTATTTTCTCAGCTATAAACACTGCCGTTGAATCAATTTGCCCTTTAGATTAGAAGCTCGGATCGCATTTGTATAAATATCCTGTTGCAAAGAGGAAGACTTTATTACCACTATAACTGGCAGCTAAAACCAACAAGTGCCTTAACCCTTAAGGAATTGTGTTCAGTAGAACAGGAGCATGGTCCCCAGGCAGCTGCTCTGCAGGGCACATTTATGTCCACACATGTCTTTTCATGTAGGAGGAATCTTCCTGACCATCATGTTGCCATATTTCATTCTGGGTGCAAATGAAACTGTTTAATAAACTGACCATTAACGGACCGTATCTTCCTTTGATCACTAACACAGGCCACTGTGTTTTTCATAGATCAGTTGTTTGGACAGTGTGGGAGTGTTTTGAGGTCTGCATTAGCAGGATATTTACACTTGAAAACATACTGATGATCCAAACCAAGGACTAACATCTTTGATCAACCATAAACTGCCTTCCCTAGTCCTGACCTGACACCTCTCTGGGTGAGGGCATGGAAGTTTCGAGAAAGAAACTGTTTAAATAATGATCTGTTTTCAAGGAAAAACTCACTTCTTCCCTTCTCTTGTAAAGGTCTTGTTTACATGGCATTCCACTCCCAAGAGGTACCAGAAATCACAGAGGGCTTTGCTGGTTCTTCCACAAAATCAGTGCTGCACTTTAGACTCAAGCCCAGGTGCTGGGTTTAGCTGTGCATTGGTACCACACCAGGGAGGAGAGCGGAGGCTGTGTAGTTTCTGCCTGCTGAAATTAAACAGTGCATCAGACACAGCCAAGGTAGGACAAGGACCTGGAAGCTGGCACCACTTGCCTTCCTAAACTGATGCTTTGGCAAACGTCACTGTTTCCTGCATATTCAAAGGGGGGGAAAAAAAAGAAGAAAAAGATTCCACCCTAGTCTTCAAACAGCCCAGTCTCTTAAAACTCTGGGGGGTCAGAAGCTGAAGGGCAGCAACATCCAGCAGATGTATCGCCCATTCCTTCTCCCATCATCAGCCCCTACAGCCCACAGCCTGTTTCAAAACCCAGTCATCCCCCTCAAAGCAAACCAGATGTCCCCTCAGCCCTGCCTGGTGAAGCCTCTTCTCCACACAACCCGAAATGCATACCGCTGATGGCCGGCCACAGGCTTGACCCATCCATCCTGAGGATTTCATTAATCTCCTCACAGCATCCCACTGACAGCTCCAGCAGTTTGTGTTATGACAAAACGTAACCATTAACCACAGTTTGGTTAAAAAACAAAAGCTTCGTTTCTAGGCACTATTTTTCTTACCTTACGAAAGGGTGGAAGGAATGGGGAGATGAAAATATTACTGACACAAGTGAGTCAGTATTAAAAATGTTTTCTTTTTTGAGAGAGAATGTACATAGACCACACTGTCCTCAATGTGAGTTTCACTGCCTGGAGCCCCCACAAGTATATTTTTCATATTTCTTATGGGACAAGGTCAAATTTCTGCCCAGAGGTTTTATGCTATTTCAATCAGCATTGATCTCTGATCATTCATGCTCTCTTTCCATACATGTCTGCCTAGGAGACAGCCTCAAATGGGCCCATATAGTCCCTGATTTTAGCCTTGTCTACAGTGGCAAAAATCAGTTTGATAATTCAGCAACTGGCAGAAATTTTAGCCTCAGGCTTGGTTCCATTTTTAGCCATCAGGGAGCAGCCAGCAATGCCTCGCGAATCCGTGCAGCAGCGCACATCTGGGCTGGAGTCACACGCTCCTGCTGTTGCTGTCCAGATGAGCTTTTTTTTCCCTTCGCTCAAGCAATACTGAATTAAGCCACTTCATTACACTTAATTGGAGCCAAGGGATACTTCCAGGCTCTGAGCTTTGGTGAAGATTTGTATTTACTGAAGATTTCTCTTATCTCCTGCCCTGACAAACTTGTTTCTTTGACAGAAGCAGGAAGGATCCTTTTTCTTCATATTTTTCCCCCAGAGGTGCATGCTACCTTTTGCTTGTAGACTCCTGGTTTAAATCTATACATGCCAGCTGCCCTCTTAAGAATCATTTGTGCCCAAAAGTATTTTAGTAGCTACCAATAATTGCCTCAGACAACTGTTGGCCTCATAAAAGACAAGATTAACACGGTGTCTTTGAACTTTCTCTGAAGACTGCAAATAATAACTGAACAGGCACCTTCTGCAGCCTTTAGAGGTGAATTGTCCTGACCAGAAGGAATATTTGTCAGCACAAAAGGATGAAACAAGGAGTGACATCAACTCCTCTCTCTCACCTGCTAGTTCACCAGCTAGACTTCTAGATCTGTACAGACTCCTCCTCATGCAGTAAAATGTCACAAAATGTCAGGAAATATCAGGCTGTTATTCAAAACCATTAATCTAAAGGAAGTGTGACACAACTTTTTTTAGTGGTTTTTGGTTTTTTAAGTCAAAAGCAGCTGTTATTTCCTGGCTCCTAAGATGTTTTCTAAAATTCAGTAGAAGCCTTACAAATATTTAGCAAGTTCCTTCAAACCCAGTGCTTTCTTTTCTTTATAATTTAACCTTCTAGTGTTCCGAACTGGAAAAGAGAACATTGTATTCCAAATTAATCCAGGGAGACAAGAGGGGAGAAAAAAACATTTTGGACTTCTTTCCCCCAGTAAAAGCAAGTAAGTGAATGGATGATCAAAACCCATAACCTCTCAAATAATATAGTTTCTTAAGGCATACCAGAATAATCTGGGGCATTTTTCCCCTCCATGCAGAGATATTAGCGAACAGCTAAATTCGACTTTTTAGTATTTGTTTTCAAGAATGTTTACAGGCCGAAGTCCACCCAGGTCACCAGTGAGGGTGAATGTTTGAACCTATGGGAGCTGCAGCCAATGGAGTCAGACCTCAACTGAACATAGCACTGAATATATAATATGCAGCTTCTACTATCTTAACTCTTCTAACATCTGTGTATTTTTAATATAAAGGGGACAATTAATAAATATATATGCACTTTTATATACAGATATGTACAGAAAATACAAGCCTATCCATGTATTTATAGAGAAGCACCCATTTTCAAACGTGATTTTATATTTCACACATACATGAAAGAGTCCTTTAAGCTGAAAGGAAAAAAGAATGGAGAAGGGCATGTCCTTTCTACAGCTGCAAGAATCTGTGAGCCACATCTTGCCCACCTCTGTGAGGATGATGTGACAAGTCCCACAGACTCATCCGAAGCACAAAATGCTTTAGCCAAACGTCTCCCTCCTTCCCACCAGTAAAAGTAAATAAATAAAGCAGGAAAAGAAACAAAAAGGGAGCCTTGAGGGACTGGGTGAGTCAGAGGTTAGTAATGAACTACAGACACTCATCGTGGGTCAGCGGTTCACGCCCAGCCCCTGTCAGGAGGGACGGGGATTTGCTGGCAGGCTGCGCCTGGAAGAAGCCGCGTTACGATTCCCAGTCCCAGCGGCGGGATCCCCTCAGCATGGCCGCCAGCAACGGCAGAAGGAACGTGGCGGAAGGGAGTGGAAAGGCCCAAAATACTCGCCAGCTCTTGGACAGAGACCACCCCGGTGATCACCACCCAGGTGCTGCTGCCTCTGCTCTGTCCGTAGGGAAGTCTTTAACACCCAGGGGTGCCCAGGACACGCAGATGGCAAAGGACACACGTCGCAGCTTCGCAGCACAATCCCATGTTGGCACGCTTCTGGCATGGTGCGTGAAACAGAGATACAAGGTCCCAGCATCATTGTTGCACACAGACGCTTTCAGAACAGAGAGTTTGCAAATTCGTTAGGAACAGGGTATACTAGGGGCCATATCCTGTACTTTATCCTGTACTTTATTCTCTATCCCGCATTGCCTTACTCACTTGCTCAGTTTACTCTGAAAAAATGTTATATCCACGTAAGAGTTGACAGTTCTCCTACTCAGTGCCCTGCTTCGGTGACTGTCACAGAGCAGCATATCAATTTCTTCCACTTGGCAGAGGTTTTCTTCCGGCTCCAGAGGTGGGATCTCTACTTGTGGAATCTGAAGCAGACCAACACTCTCCATTTTTCCTGCAATGTGGCTCTGAATGAACAATACATCCAACATCTACGAAATCTGCATGACTGTCTGGACTTTCACCAAGTCTTCAAGAGGGCATTAATGTAACATCCTAACCAGCAAGCACATCACCCCCCAGGCACTCCAGCAATCTGCAAGTTGAAGCATAAAGGGAACACTGATCTCCCAAAACCCACACCTTCTTCCCCATCACCTATTTACCCAAATATTCCTCTCTTTTCCCCAGAGGCCACACTCCCCCCCACAGAACAACCATGAGCTGTTTGATGTTGCCCTAAGAACTGCCAATCATGAAAGGCCGATCACTCCGAATGGTACCAGTGGAAAGGCTGGAGAAAGAAGGAGCAGAAAGGAAAACACCCATGAAGCCTTCACAGAGAAAACAAATGGAGCTTTTTTTAAACACTGCTGGTTTTGATTTCTTTATTTTTTTTAATGCCTGCAGCAGAGGAACCATTACAGTCCTGACAAGTTTCAGTAGAAGTAATGAAACACTTTTGTACCACAGCATTACTCTGACATTTAATTGACCATGTATTTCCATCTTTTAGCCTTACATGATTCCTCCATCTGAAACATTACTCTTTTAAAATTAATCACTCCATTTACACTTGTTTGGATTTTTGTGTCACAGTTTCTACCCTGCCTCTCTCACTTTTCCTCTCTCATTGCCACTGAAAGACCAGAAATGATTTTGTACCTGTGGGCCGCATGCTGAATTTTCTTCTGCTTTATTTACTTTAATATAAGTCCAGCTGAGAGCAGATCAAGTCTGAACTAATTACCAGTATTTTTCAGACAGGCTGGTAGTATTAAGTTGAACAGGGATATGTGAATTTCAGTACACAACAGTGCTTTAAAAATCTACTGCTTCTTAGCAGATTCTTTCTCTATTTAAAGACAAAGCTTGTAGCTAAGTCACACCCTCATTTGCACTCTATTATGCCCATTTCCCATAAGGAAAGGACCATGCAATAACATAACCCTGTTAACATGAACAAACCTGACATTTCTTTTCCGTCCTATCAACATTAATGCAGAAGCTCAGCCTTCTCCAGGACAGCAGCTGGTGGCACAGAGCGAGCCCCCTCTTGCATACCTGTTCTGATGTTCCTGCAGCACTTGGTAGATGCTGATAAGGAAGGTTTGGTTTTTAAAACTTCCCACAACGCAGTCCTTGTAGATCCGAAACTCAGCGGCTGTGACGGCCTCACCCTCAGGAATCTGAGACAAATTAAATTTGAATTCCTTGTGGTGCCGCTGGTGAGGCGTGAACTCCTTGTCATACTCAACTGCAGATGGGAAAAGGAAAGAAGAGGAAAAAAAGGAACCATGACTAAAATTTAAAAACAAAAGGTTTCTACATGCTGCCACCTGTTCCTTCAAAAAAACCAAGAATCTTGTTTTTTTCTCCAAAGATAGTCCTGGCAAGTGCCAGGAAAACTTATGCAATTAAAGCTTTTCAAATACAGTACTAAGTGAAGATGAATGTTCCTCTTCTCTAGCCAATTCCTTTAGGATTTCCTATTTTTTAAAGAAAAGCCAGCTTTGACAGGTGTTATATGACCACGCATTTTGCTTCTGTGTGAAACTCTGAAGATTGTGACCACTCCCAGCATTTTCTACCTGCGGCTCTCCATTTTCTTCACAGCATTCCCGTAAGTCTCACAGCCCTCTTCCAAGAGAAGACACAAGTAGTTCCCTTTTGCTTTAGCACACACACAGGCACAGGCAGAGCCAAGTGATAGCACCAGGGCAACCAATTCCCTAAGTGCCCTAAAACGTGCTGTTTTCTGGCTCCTGGGTTTGTACACAAGCCATTGGACCACATTGTGAGTGAATACGATTAACATGACATTTATTTTGAGGGTTAAAGTCGACCAGAGCTCCCTCTCCTTTGCAGAAGCTTATTTGAGAATGAAAGCTGAGGACTGACCCCTTTTAGTTCCTGGTCTTAGACCTCCTCAAGAACACTCTCAGGCGTAGAGTTTAAGACAGACACAAAACAGAATTCCTCCTTCTTTAGGTCTCAGGATTTGCATTTTCCCTGTTTGAGGCTCCCTTCACAAACTCTGCTTCCAGTCCCACTCTTGTATTACTTGATTACATCTCAGTTTAGTCTGACTTTGAATAATTGTCTCTTATTTTTTCGAATTTTCTACTAGAAATTGCTTAAAACATTAACATACTATATAAACATACAAAATTACATCTTTACAAGCCTGAGGGGTCAAAAAGCAAAAACAAAAAGCCGTTCCCACCAGTGGAACTGAAGGAGTGCACGTCAGTGATGAATAAGTCACCATTACATTATCATTAGGGACATTATTACGTTCAGAGGCAGCAAGGGAAGAACAGATCCCTTTTAATGTTTGTCTTTGTGGTCACTTTTTGTTGTTCCCACCCCCATTTAAGACATCAGACTGCAAAGGCGTCTACGAGCCTACCCTCACAACATCCCCATGAGGTAAGCAGCAATGCCTGTTCTCCAGCTGGGATACTGAGTCACCAGGAGAGTGACTTGTCCAAGGACAGGCGGCAGAGGCTTGCAGCAGAGCCAGGAATGACAGCCAGCGTGCTTGAGGTTCGGCACTTCACCCACAGGTTACCTCCCTGAAGAACAGACATCTCCCAGCTGCTGGAAACAGCCCATGGAGACTTTCCCCTCTACCTTGTCCAACTGCCTGTTCCTCCTCATTCTCCAGCCACAGTTTCGTCCGTCCTCTCCCTTTGTTTTGGCAGCCCTTCCATGTGAGCTGCCTCATCTGGCTGGGTCCACGTCCTGGCTCCCTGTGAGACAGTTAGTCACATCCTTCTCTTTGAAGCTCGCCTGGAAATCTTTTCACCTCTGCATGACTGCTGCCGAGCATTCTGTGGGACACCACACTGGGGGATGCTGCTTTAAGGGCTGCCACAAGGCAAACAGGCAAATTCTCAAACCGCTGTCAGTTAGACACCGCTGCCAATTTTTCCTTTCTTGCACTGCATCTGTCTGAGCAGCTCAGATGTCAAGCCGACAAATGAAGGTGATTGGGCTCTACACCTTCCAGAAATGAGGTTGTGATGCCCAGGATCTCTGTCAGAGATTGCACCAAGGCGAATGACAGTAACACTCAGTTCCAGAGACACCAGGAATTACCTCTCTGGTTATTGGTTATGGGTGATCCAGGCTTCCCTTTGAAGCACCTGCCCCTGCATTTAATGCGGATCAACTCCGGCAATACTGGACTGGTTGGTGCCACTTGCATGTACGCCCTCTGAGAGAGGACCTGAGCTGCCCGATCACTCCCCATCCTGAGGAGAGTCCCACAAGATGCACCTCCCAAAAGAGAGGAGCCATGTACTTTGAGGAACTTGCAAGCATCCAACCAGAGAAAAACTGCCTTGGGCTGCTTGCAGCAGGACGTGCCCAGCTTGGCCCGTTTACTTGCTGCTAAAAGACGGGAGGATGTAATTAATGGTGAGGGAATGTCTAAATCCACGGGTTTGGAGAGGCACACATATGAAGCAACGATTCTCAATTTAGAACTCGCTACATCCTCGCTCATGGGTGCAGTGACCAGCTGAAACCCACACCCCCTTCCGTGCTGTCACAGGGATGAGCTGACCTGCAGGCGAGGTGCAGCGAGGCAGCTTTTCCCCAGGCTCGTGGCTCAGGATGATAAAGAAGAAGCAGGAAGAGCAAGGGGAAGGACACAACCAGGATAAGCAACAGAGCTCCATCAGGGTGCCAGGAAGCTAAAATAACACCAGAGGCACTAAAAGAATTGTTGATGCTTCCTGCCAGCTCTTGCCCCACATCAAGATGCGATATGGTCTCTCCGAGTGTACAAGAGAGCCTGGAGCTGTCCCACACAGCACGGGGCTCAAAATGAGCCCAAACATCACTTTTTGTTGTTCCTTTCTGACCTCAAGTCAGATGCAGTGACCTGACCTCCACTCATCACTACAAAATGCACAGTTTAAAAGTGATATAACCAAACTCTAGTTCTTTAAATCAGTATTTTCCCACACTCCTCTCCTAAAAATTCAAACACAAGCCACAAGAGGAAGAAAAGCCCACCAAAACATCTACCACAGAGCATTACAAGTAGCAGCAGGTATGATGCTTGACTCCAATTACCCTTTCCCAGTTTATAACTTGCCTGATATACTCACAATAGTATTTTCCTGTTTTTTCAAAACTTTCTTCCTTTATCCCTGTCCTTGCCCAAATACACCACACAATCATAGAAGCTGACTAAACTGATTACAGGGGAAACATTCAGACTGATTTCATTATCAGGCTTGGCAGAATAAACAACCTGAAACACACAAACAAGGAAATCTTTTTTTAATCCTTCAGATTAAGCAATTCAGCTTATTCTGTTATAAGAAAGGCAGGTTTCTGTTCTAAGAAAGAAATACTGCTAAGCTGATGGTGTCCTCCTCCACTGTGATCAGTTCAGAAGCAGCCCAACAACATCACAGGATGGAAAAAAGTCTACATTAAGCTTGTATGAAGCAAGCATAAAAGTTTAACGAGTTGGAAAGTTTTTCTGGCTATGTATCTTCCCATGATACAATGGAGGGTGGATTTTTTTTTTCTTTGTGGGAGTGGTGAGATATTTAAGTTCTATATACTCATTGTCACCCCATCAAGCTAATAATTAACTGTTTTCATTCAGCAAGACAGCTTAAAAATACAAAATGCCAACAGTCCTACTCTGGGGGCTTTTTGCCCCCTGGAAACTCTTCATTTTTAACAAAGAAGTCAAGTTTTAGAACAGTAAAATTTGGAAAGGCAAGATTTAAGCTGCTGGTTCCCAGGATTACCCAGACCGGATTGCTTTCGCATTACAATGCATCAAATGAGCTTGTATTGAAAATACAGACAGCATACACCAAAATGCAAGGCAACAGCAAAAAGCAGAAATCATTTCTCAAGCTGCTTTCCCATTATTATTTTTTCCACATGAATACATTCGGGTCAGTCTGACCGGTGATGTGAAATCCAAAGCTAATTTCCATCTGAAGACGGACATAAGAATGTCCCAACTGCGCAAAGCTCTTGCCGGGAAAATCAGGCATCTTGCAGCTGGGGCAGGTTGGAAGGTAGAAACCCTGAGTGGTGTTGGCCTCCCATAACCATTTCCCAGAGTTCTGGCTGGAACATTTAGGGCCAAGCCAGGCAAAACCAGTGTTTGTAAGGCCATGGCATGAACTATAGCCTATAAACTTCATCTTCATAGTCAGACTGTTTTATCCCGAACATTACGATTCTTTTGCTGGAGTAAGTCCTTGAAGGCTACAAATCCAGGCCTGCACGTATCAGGGCGAGTTGGGAAAGGAGATGTCAAACAGATTTTAGCCCATCACGAGCAAGAGGGACTGCCCACTTCACCATGCAGGTCTGCCTCCATCCTGGCTGGCAGCTGCTATTTTGCTTCCAATGCAAAGGAAGGTGGGAGCTCTGGACATTGGACTCACCCCTGAGTTTTCACTACAACCCATTCCAGAGCAAACTAGCAGAGTGTGCAGAAACAGTTAACAGAGAAGCCTGCCAGTAGCTCTTTACATTCCCCTTAACAAATATTTTTAAATACTATACAAACGCAGCACTATTGTTGAGCAGTTAAAAAGGCAAGAATGGCAAAATTAAGGTTACTATGGTTTTGAATTTTGTGTATTCTAATTCTAACCCAGTGTTGCAATAGCAAATTTCAGCACAAAATGTCCTTGGTTTAAAAATAGCATGCTGCTTACAATACTTGTTACTTTAAAAACACTTCACAGGAAAAAAAATTAATTGAGAAATTAACACATCTATTTTGGTAGCTATACCATCCTACTTCCATTTGACTGTGTTGCACGCACCTTGGACCAAAGGAAACATAAGCCTAATGACAGTCATGGAAATAAACTCTCCTGCATTGGAATTTTAAGCATTTCTTTTTGAATCTAAATCAAACCAGTATGTAGAAATAACAGGTCAACAGCCTTTCCTGAGGAAACATAATTTTCACTTAGAACAGCTGCACCAAGTGTCATGATATCTGCTGATTTTCTCCAGTTCTCAGCTGCTGAGAAAAGTGTTAGGTCATGTGCTCAGGTGAGAATTAAAACACTGGCTTAAGAAAGTCTTTAGTTCAAACTCTAGGTAATAAAGCCAAAAATACTAACCTAGAGCTCCAGAAGTAATTTTTTTAAAATAAATTTCCTATATAAATAATTATAATTTCCATGACAAAGTGGCTCCTTGGAGGGCGCAGAGACGGAGTGGGTTGTAAATTAATAAGATAGGACTATTTAGGATAGGCCATTCTACATCTGTCTTGACCCCAGCAAAGCTGAAACTACTGAAGAATCTTTTGCATGTTAAGATCTCTAATGGTGACTTGGTTTTGCAGGGCCACAGCTACCATGGCCCAGAAAAAGCAGCCAGGATTCATAGCTTGCTTATGCAAAGTGAGTTTTGCATAAGCGTTCATGAATTCAGTTTGAGTACAAACGTAAGCCAACCCTACTCATTTCTTCTCAGCCTTCACATGTGACCCACTCCCAAATAAAATGAGAAAACATCTGAAAACTGGAATTGCTAGCAGGAGATTCACCACCACGTCTACACAATCAGCACAAAGGCAATTCCTTTGTATTACATCACCAATTTCTGCTCTAAGTCAACAGCGCTTATCACATCTGGAGCAATGAACCAGTGTATTAGGCCTCAAATGCTTTAAGCATTACTAAAGCTCCAACAGTCCCCTCAAATAAATGGACCGTGTACATATGTGACTGATCTACTGCTGCGAACTTACAGTGGCATCACCAGAATTTCTGCAATACTGGCTGACAACAGCTTGCACAGAACAAAATTTATGTAAGCTTAAATCCCCCCTCCTCAATCTTGGAGCACAGTTGCTAGTTGCTTCTTTTGAAGCAAAAGACAGTAGGAATGTGGGGGTTTGTACACCCAGTCTGAAGGATGTCCAGCTTCAGAGCAAGACTCGGTCTTCATTTGGGTCTTACAATTTGCCTTCTGTTTCACAGTGGATCTACATGGATGAGGTCTGCAGCACATTCTTTTTACTCGGAAGAGATGCCCACAATATGCCTGAAGGCTTTTCTGTATTTTCCAAATCCATCAGGTCAATCTGAAAAAAGATACCAAGTCTCCCAGACAGCCCCACATCTCTGACAGATGATCACAACTGCAGAAGCACTGTTACTGTTAAAGATGGAAGCTGACATTTCTGCCTAAAATAAGCAGCATTTCCTAAATACAGAACCACAGAATCACGAAGTTGGAAGAGACCTTCAAGATCATCGAGTCCAACCCATGCCCTAACCTCAACTAAACCATGGCACCAAGCACCACATCCAATCTCTTTTTGAACACATCCAGGGATGGTGACTCCACCACCTCCCCGGGTAGACCATTCCAGTACCTTACCACTCTTTCTGTAAAAAACTTTTTCCTAATATCCAACCTATATACTGTTTAAAAAACTGCAGAGTGCAACCCAAAGAGCACAATCTACCAGTTTAATATCTTCAAATAGGAAGGAGAGAAGACTAAAAGGCTTTACAGGTACTTTCTTCTGTTTAACAAGGAAACAGAAGTTATGTTGCTCTAGGTGGGCCTGCAGGTTCAAGAGCAGGCCAACAGCAAAAACAGATGGCCCCTGGGAGTAGTGAGGATGCATCAGAAAAGGATCACTGCTGCCTGTTTTTCACACTTACATATATACGATGTGTGCCACTGTCAGTTGGGTACCAAGCTAAAGAAATAAATGGTCTATTCTACTGCAGAAACATCCTAAATCCACTACTGCTTACAGACAGGACTGACCACTTTCTCTTTACTGTAAAGACCCAAAAGAAAGCAAAACCTTTTCAAAACTATGATTTATTAACAAGCCATTTCAGAGGTGGCAAGAAGGACAGTTCTTTAAAACAGACGATACTCAGACAAGACATTAAAATACAAGGTCTGAAAGCAAACTCTTCCCTGCCCAACATGCACGAGAGTGGGGGGAGATGATTTCTTCCCACCTTGGTTTCAGCCCAGCAACTTCAACTACCTTCTGTGATCACAGCAATTCTACGCAGTCTCCCAGAATCTCCCAAGAAAAGACTGTTTCTTTCTATCACTCCGGTCATGGTGAGGGATTCATTGCCTACATCAAGTCTATTGCCTACTTCTCCTGCTCTTCTATGTGCCAGATCTTCCCAAATTCCTCCCCCTTCACCCCTTTCTGAAAAGCAGAATGAGCAAAAATAACTAATTCCAAGAAGAAGCAGTCTTTCTGCTTCCCAGACATCTCCCCTGGATTTGCAGTACAGTGTGCCCAACAAACTGAACAAGGTTTGTTCCCATAGATAAGAGCATGTAAAAGTTTGCTGGACCTCCCTGATGAACTTGTCCCACATCCACAGGGATAAAAAGTTTTTAAACAGTTTTTAAACATAAAAAACCCCTCAAGATACGTATGGTTCAGTCTGGCATTGCACCATTTGCTGATCCCTCTGTCCCAGCCGAGGTGATGTGGACACAACAACTGCCTGTGCGACCATAAATCTAAAGCAGTTGTAAGTTAATGCCCAGACACCTTTACAATAATATGAGGATTCAAGGCCAACAAACTCCAAAGGGGTGCTTTCTTCAGAACAGCTCTAATATCACATCTGGGCCGACACAACATAAAGCAGAATTATTCCACTAACTTCGGTGGAGTGCTGCCAGTTTACATCCGATGAAGACCTGGCTTTATACTCTATAGCTGTGTGTGCCAGAAAATAATGACTCAGAAAATAACCCATCATTAATCCAATCCCAATGTAATTATGGAGATTAAATTTAAACAATAGCAAATCGCTCTGTAAACATAACACTCGACAGAAAAGCTTCAAAGGAGGAGGGGTTTTTACTTTTGGATGAAAAATGCAACTGAGTCTTCTTTGTTTCTTTGTACTGGGAATCAAGCTGGAATCAGCTTGTAAAATCAGATTAAAATAGTTGCACAACAGCTTCCCTTCAGGATTCCTGAACCAAAGGCAGTCTAAAAATCAAAAAAATGCCCTAATCAAATACATAATACCCATGGGACACCAGAAAGTACCAAAAAGGCATTTTCACATTTTCACAAATATATCTATGGTATGCCCAGTAAAGCTTTTCCACTGTGCAGTGGAAAAGGTGGCAGTGGGGACCAGCCTTGCTCTAGCACATGATGGGAAGAGTTAAAGCAAAACTGAGGAGAAGGAGAGCCCCTGGCAAAGTGCTCGAGGGGAGCTAAGCCGGGAGGCTGACTGCAGGTCACCAGCATCGCTGCCACCAACACTCACTTTTGGGCTTCCTGGGCTGTCCCCCTCGCAATAACAGAGATCGCTTTGCAACTGCTTCCACAGCCGCCTCCTTCGTTCCTTCCCCGCGGCTTCCCAACACAAATGTTAACAAAACTGGGATTTTCTTTCCATATGCTGGCGCATACGGCAGGTCCCTGCACTGCAAACAGTGTTGTATCTTAGGAAAACAAAACATCTTTCTGCTTAAGAGATGCCAAATTGCTTTATCAAAGGCATTACTGTTCGCATTTTTGTGGCAATATTAATGCAGTTCCCACTGAGAAGCTGATAAAGACCCTGACTGCAAAAACACCCCTCTGGAAGAAGCGACCTGAAGCTATTTCTGTATTGCGTTTCCAAATAATTTATGATTAAAATAATATTATGCTTTCCAAAAAGCATTTCTACTTCACAGCCAGGCTTCATGCATGCAGAGCCAGCTTGCAGGAG
This sequence comes from Melanocharis versteri, assembly GCA_013397845.1. Taxonomy (NCBI): domain Eukaryota; kingdom Metazoa; phylum Chordata; class Aves; order Passeriformes; family Melanocharitidae; genus Melanocharis; species Melanocharis versteri. The sequence continues at coordinate 451,478 of VZTG01007226.1, read as the reverse complement.
GGGAGAAGGCGATGCTGTCAGCCCATCGGCACGGAGACACGATCGGAAGTGCTTTGCAGCTATGCATGTGGTGGGAAGAGAATTCTCTTGCCGCTTCTGCTTGCTTCCTTGGCTTAGCGCTGGCCCCTGTGTCCATACCCACACAGTAACTGCCTGGGACACTCAGAGCTGTCTGTGGAAATCTTCTCGCAGCGTTTCCCACCCTCCAGGTTCGCCACAGGTCACGCTGCATTTCCTGCTGGCACGGCCACTGGCACGCAGCTCCCTGGAAGCGCAGCTGCCCTGGGTGCACCAACCGGGTCTGGAAATATTTTCAGAATTTTTTAAATGGCATAGTTATCTCACACCATCTCTCAAAATTATCTGTCCTTCTGCAGGAATTTAAGGCAGGACAGACAAATTCACTTGCAAGTTTGAGCTAAATTTCAAAATGCAGGTTGTGCAAAGTGGGGAAGTTTTTTTCATTTATGGGCATTACCCTCTCTGCTTTTCTTGCCGGTGAGGTTTTATGTTTATTGGTAGGACTGTGAATCAACCAGCAGCAAGTAGGAAAGCAGGCAACAGAAGAATGTTTGCAATTCAAGTTGCACGCTTTCATTTTGTTGAGCACTCATCTCTTGGCACCACAGGCAGGTTTCAGCTTTTCATTTAATACCCCACCTGAGAAAGATATCTCCTGAGCACAGTGCAATCACTCCCCATAAAAATACTGTCCAGAGCACTTAAGGTTTTATAAATTTTTGGAAAGGTTTAATCCAGCACTCAAGACTCTGATACACAGAAGAATCCAGCCCCGCTCCAGAGGTTATCAGGCTGTCCTGGAGACTACACCACCACTGTAAGGGCATTGCCATTACTGACATGACTTGTGACTCCACCTGATACCACGAAATGCTGTTGCCTCACTTATTGTTTAGTGTTTTACATAGGGCTGCAATTTCAAATGGCTGAATTAAGCAGCACCCAGCCAAAGGACCACCAAAGAGCACGGGCTTTGGGGAAGGGGCAGGGCACTCTGTGAGAGAGCATGAAGGACACCAGGCTTGGCATGAGCCAGAGAACAGAAGATACAAGAAAGGAGGAAGCACTGCCCCTACGAAGGGCAGAAAGTGGCCACAGGGATAAAAAGAGTAAAATCATGGTCTGGAGATGCCACAAGTTCCCAACCTTTAACACGACTACAAAGCAAACGTTTTTTGTGACAGTCAAGGCAAGAAGATGCTACAGCTCTGAAGACTGAGGAGAGCAAATGCATGAAGAAACACGAAATGCTTTAAAGTGTTTTGAAGACTATTACTCCTGGCTATGTATATTTGTCCAAGAAACAGCATGGTTTTTGAGCGAACTTTCCCTCAGTGCATCCATTCACTATGTGCTGGCTTGGCACACTGATCCGGAGGAAGGAGTTCCAACGTGTCACTGGGATGGGAGATTCTCAACCACCGCTGTGGATGAACACCACCAGGGCATTAGGGCAACTCCCTGTGCCAACTGGAAAAAACAGAGCCTTGGAAGACATTGATCTACGCAGAAATACCAGAGCACCTTTGCTAAACCCACTGTTTCTCTTGCCACCCTTCTTATTTATCACTCTTTCCTCCCTGTCCTTCTCTCCTGGCCATCCTGACAGGTTCCCTGAAGGTTCAGGCAAGACTCTCTCAGGCCCAGGAAGAGAGTGAAGGATGGGCAAAGAGGGATGGAAAAAGGCAAAGGAAAGTCTCACCACTTCCACAGACTTCTCCAGCAAAGGCAGAAGGGCCATGAAGCCACTCAGAGCTCCCACTGTGCAACACTAACACATCTGGGAAGTGCTCAAGAGCAGCAACCATGAGAACTGAAAAAAACCCCAGAAATCCCAGAATATTTTACAGCCCTTACAGCAAAGTGAGGTAAGTGTTCCTCTTTCTGAGGCAGTAATATCTTGCAAAGCACTCTCCCCACACTAGCCCTGTGTCATGATTTGCCCCCACCATGCACGCAGCCAGAGAGAACCAGAGGGAACTCTTGGATGCCTTGCTTATAAAAACCTAGCTCTCCTGCCCTACCATGCCACTGAAATCCCATTTTTCAATCTGTCTACTGGCCATGCCAGCAGGGTGCAATTTGGGAAGTGACTTTTTTACCTCTGAAATCTCATCTGCTGTCAACCAACATAATGATGCTGCAGAGAGCCAAGCAGCCGTCAGACATTTAAAAATTTGCAGCCGCTGTGGGCGGTTGGAGCAGAGGTCAAAAAATGGTCATTAATAGTTTTACCTAACCTGCAGCTTTCAGCTGCTCAAAACACAGCTTTAAAAAGAAAAGAAAATGACATCACACAGCTTTAACAATCTGCTTAGGAGTAAAGAATTTCACTCTTTAAGAAAAAAATATAGAAAAAAACCCAACCTTGACAAGAAACCCCGGGTTGACTAACAGCTTTGGTCTAAGCCTTCCTTTTTCATTATTTTTTATATTCCCATATCCCACAGTGACCAGAAGCATACTTGGAATGTCTCTGTCCATCTGATAAAGCCATCAGTGGCTGCAGCCCTGCACCAGGCCTGCTGGGGGACACAGCTCCTATTCCCAGCTGCAGAGCACAGTACCCAGCCCGGGTGAAAGCCAGGGAGATGCAATGCTTTGGGAATGATGGGAGACTCCCAGTCAGAGTAGGAAATCCTAGGCAAAAAGTAAGACTTGAGGAAAAGCAGCATTAAAAGAACTATTAAAAGAGGATTTGTGGAATAATCCTTAGTTCCACATAGTTGGCCTGACTTTAATACAGTAGCATAGCTGGGTAGTTCACCTGAAAAACATCCAGCAGGAAAAGGGACAGACTCTGCCAAGTGCTACTTTTTTTTTTTTTCTCCCCCTTCTCCCCACCCCCCTCACTTTCATCGAATACTCCAAGCAATCCTTGGGCTCTAGGCATTTAAAAATCAAAAGTTATCTACAAATGTTCTTAAAGTAATAGCATATAAATTGACTCCAAAAGGTTTCAGGTTAACGAATAGGAAATTAATAAACTTCACTGGTTTAAAAAACAACCCAGTATGTTGGCATTCCTGGCTTTCAGTTTATCTTGCCCTTTTTCTGTAAGTTATCAGGCTCCTGGAGACAGAATTTAAAATGAAAAAAAGAGAATGTGTTAAAATTCTCAGCTCAGCTGCCTGCCCACAAATTAATTTTTAGACATTTGGCTTCTCTATCTTCACTCCTTGCAATCATGTCCTGGCTGTTTGGCTATCCCAGCATTTCTCTGCCCCACCCAATCCAGCCTTGTCATCACTGATTTTATTTTTCCGCTCTTCTCTCTTAGTAATGCCCTCCTCTCTTGCCTTGACTGGTCGCATGCCATCCTTGGAGAAAAACATCAGAACTCTTTCAAATTTGAGTATACATAAATATATAGAGAGAAATCAATTTAAATAAATACCAACAACAAATCTCCAACTTTCTTCTTAAAATACATCTTTTATCTTTTGCTGTGCCTGAAGAGTTTTTAATGTTGTCAACAACTAAATTACTCAGACACAGATTTTAGTTTATGACTCAGTTTATGATTTAGTTTGTGACTATTTATTTTAGTTTATGACTTTAGGCACATTGGTTTAAAAAAATGCTTTTTTTTCCTTAAGTCCTTTAAGATATTTTTTTTAAAGTTACAGCAGGATGGTAATGCTATGTATCTGACAGTATTAACAAGACTCCATGGAGACAGCTGCCATACCTACTCAGTTTTTATTTGTGTTTTAGTAAGAAAACCATCAACCATTAGAAAGTTTGGACCAGGTCAGCACGTCAAAGCACTCTTTTCACAAACATATAGACAGTAGGGAGAGTTGAAAAGCACCAGACCCTTTTAATGCAAATTTACTAAATCTTTTTCACCCCTGCACACTAAGCCACCCTAACAAGTGGGGTTGTGGCTTCAGCAAGTGAATCTTTTTACGGCTATTCTCACATAGACACAGCAAGACTGAAGCTTTTATAATGTTTGCATGCAGAGAAAAAGGCAATTAATTATGTGGCCTGTCCTAGTAAAGAACTTCCTCCAGTCAAAATAGGAGAACAGGAACCTCAGAGTTGTATAATTGATGTTATTAGATGCAGCTGCTATCATACTTGGAGAAATCTCCAACTCAGAAACAGCAGTGATGAAGTGCTCCAAGATGAGTAATAATATGCTTGATATTAAGGGAGGGGGATAAAAAGTATTCTAAAAAATGTGCTCTCTGGTGCAGTAACAGTCTCAGATAATTGCCAGGCAGAAAACACTGAGGGATACCAAAAGAAAAACACACCACATTTAAAGTGTTGTCTCTATGAAACTGAAATTGAGGAGGGGAGAAGGGGGCAGAGAGGAAACCCCCTGTATTTACCTAACCTATATGAATGCTAATGCTCACATGTGTGTTGTAACAAGATTGGGGACTTTGAAAGCTCTAATCAGTAGGTGCATGAGCAAATATTTATTCTGATCCATTCCAACTCTCTGCGGTTTGTAAATCCCCAAGAAAAAAAAAATTGCAGAACAAACCAGTCTAGACCACAGATTCTGGCTACTTTATGCTAGTTAGAAAATTACAGGAAATAGACCAACTCAAGGAGGGATTATTTGGTGGACTTTTTTGTTTGCTTTCTGAAGACCTGTGACTACCTGATATATGTGCACTTGTTTGGGTAGCTGAGGAGAATTCTTTCGAGCATTCTTTCAGGCATAATCACTGCAATATTGAATTCCACATGCTTGATGTCTTGGTGAGGTGTTGATGTATATAACCTTCCAGATTCTTTCTGACCCACACTTTTCATCTGAAGACATTATAAAAAAAAAAAAAACCAGCCCAACCGGAATAATATCGCCTTTGTATTTCAAGATCCTGAAGAGCTTCTAGCAACATTATTTTTCACCTGGGTACTCAAATGCATGGAAAGAATCACTCGATATCTTTCCATCAGAGGAAAATCTGAGATGGAAAATATTTTAGATAGAAGGTTTATCTTACTGGTGATAGCATCCATTTGAAGCATTAGAAGGTCTTTCCATCCCACATTAGAAAACCTTTTCTATGAGATGAAGAGAAAACTTTCTGCCTTTACCATGTGGAAAATATCAATAGCTTGAGCAACTCTGCTTTAGGTTGAGCCAGAAACAGGCCGGGTGAAACAGAATTCTCAGCTTCTATTGTAGGCACTGAGATAAGGCTGGGAACCTAAAAAAATCCTGGCAAAGACAAAATATTTTCTAATAAGTATTTCCATTAGAAATGCTTTTCTTATAATTATGCTCTTAATATTTTGGATTCTGAAAAATATATTTTTTCTACAAGGAAAAAAAAAAAGGCACAATAAGATTTTTTTTAGTGTGAAGAAATGTTTCTATTCAAAGACAAGATTTTATTCTATATACCAAAAAAAAGCTGATACTCAACAACAGCAAAAATGATACAAACTTTTCTGAGTACCTATTTTAACCTCATATGTCTAGCTCAATTTTACGAAAAGTTTCTTCCCTCTGCCACTGCCTTTCTGCTCTTTCTTCAGCAGAGCAGCATCTGGGATGGCTGTTCCTGCATCCAATGCATTGTTTGCCACTGATAAACTTCCCCAACTAGTACATATATAAGTGTGGAATCAAGTATACGCCAATTCACTTTGAATAATAAAAAAAAAGTTTTGCTATTTTAAAATAAAATTTATCAATGGATGTCTCAGTGTGAGCAACTTTGCCAGCATTACAGCAGGACCTCAGGAGTCCTACAGAAATAGAAGCAAAGCAGGGAAAGGGATGCAAAATAAAAAACCGAGAAACATGAATGCAATAGTTCCAATGCCTTAACACTTACAACCTGCTGTTAGACACAAATAGCCAATGCTCAAGTTAACATCCTGTGCTCCATATTCATGATGTCCTGCATGCAGAACAACAGAAGAGGCTAAAGCTGCACTTCTGTACAGCTCAAGTAAAGCTGTGAGGTGTATTTTCACTATATTCTTTTTCAAAGACTTGTATTTCTTCTATATGCAGCTTTAATGTTTTATTTTCTGGCATGGGATAGTTTTCTTCTTAAAACCAAAGGTTTCTGAAAGGCTGTACACTCTTAAATAACCAACATGAGCTGAATCAGAAGTCTTTTGGACTGATACGTCATATTCAGAATACAACAAATATTCCTTCTATCCCTACCTTTCATTCCTTGTCCAAGGAGATACAGCTTACGAGTTCAAATATTACAAGTTCATGCCTCAAGCAACAGCAAGAAACTGCCCCTGAGAACCCCCTTCCACTGCAGCCACTGCTAGGAAAGTTTGGTCTTGCTTGAATTCCACATAACTAGAAAACAGAGCTTCAATAGGGAATGCTACTGAATGAGGAGCAAACATTTCTTACTTATATTCCAATCTGAAATACTTTACAAACTTTATGGATGCCATCACAACTTAGGTGCCTTACAGGGAAGCGTTAAAAGATGAATGTCACAGGAACACACCCAGTGGTCTTGGGATCCTGGAGTTATGATAGGACTAGAAATGGAGCTTCCATTTCCAAAACCTCAACACTTCCAAATGGACTCTTTTTAATGTCAGACTGGAACCAAAACATCCCAAAGTGAACCAAAACCACTGAAATCACATTTTGTTGAAGCAAAAGGTTTCATGCTAACAGCACATAAAAACTCCAGCTTGGAAGAAAACAGGAATCGCTAGATGAAAATATACAAATGGCCTAATTTCACCTCAATAGAGGGCAGAGCAAGCTAAGAGAAAGAGGTCAGGGAAACCTGACCTGGTTTCATCGAAAGTTGCTGCTTTATCAGGTAGAATCCAAAAGTACACTTAAGCCATTCCTGGTAATTCACAAAGAACTCAGCTGAGCTGAAACAGTTACCAGAAACACAGAAGGTCTTGCCCTTTCTGGTTTGAGCAAGAAGGCTCAACCAAAACCATACCTGAGACTTCTGAGTTATTTGAAGCACTGCAATCAAAACAATGCCCCAATTAAAAGCTCTTTAAGACAAGTTATGTAAGTGATGGAATAGCCACACATTTCACAAAACTGCAACGGGTAGGTAAAGAAACTCATGAAAACTCTTTTCCATTCTTAAGCTGTTGTTAAAAGTCTTGTGAAATCCCCTTTCCACAAAAAAAACTCTCTCCAAGTTATTTTACCAACTGCACTTTGCTTTTTTGCTTTTTTCCCCCAATAAAGACCTGGGAAAGACCTTGGAAAACCAGAATGCAAATTATTTTGCAGCTTCCCTCACAATGCTCTTCTTTCTACAAGATGAAATATTTTGCTGGCATCCATAGCAAATCTATATTTTTAATACCAGTAGCATGATGGAGAAACAAGCCAATTTAATGGTGGAAAATATTCTACTTGATTTTCCTCATTTCCCAATAAAATTGGCTGAACTTTATTTGGCTGTTCACCTCCACCAACTCAAGACTAACATCTGCTTTTTGGTCTATGTAGGTAATAGAAAGTTTCCATATATTTAGAGTTCATTTTGCATTCCTATAGATAGCAGAAAACTGTAAAAAAAGTTCGCATTTGCAGAAAATAGCATTCACATCACAAGGTACAGGAGCAGACATTCAGAAAGACTGGAAAATACACGATCAAATACTGCATAAGCTACTTAGCTCAACAGCTATTTTAACTCCTAAAATTCTATTCTCCATTGCTCATTTGCTACCAACAGTAGTGGGATGGGGTATAAATGCTTGCCTTCATTTGGGTAGTGAGAGACTGGCAGTGGGTAGGTCTACACAGATGTTCAAATTTACTATTTTCTTGTCTGTCAAGTTTGCACCCTCATCATAAAGGCCTCAGGTCCTCCATACCACCAATTATCATCCAGGGAGGGACACGGCTTTGTATCCAGCCAACACACACAATGCTACATTAGCTCCAGCAACAGACACGTGCCTCCATCAGGAAGGGAGAAGCACCTCTGTGGCCCACATACCCCAACCACTTCTCTTATCTCTCACATAAGAGATCAAGACAATTGTTTGAAAACTAAATTTACATCAGGTTGAATCCTCCCTTCCTTCTGGCTAGATGGAACAGGATGCTTGCATACTGCATTGTCAGAGACCACTGGTGAGACACCAGGAGGAGATGATGTGTGCCTCTCTCTCAAGCACCTGGAAAGTCAGAGAGGGAAACAAGTTACTGGTTCTCCAGCCACTCCCAGCACATTCACCAGGAGAGCAGAGGCAAGGACCTGGCTTTTTCTTACCAAGCACGGAGGTTCATCAAGGGAATGAGAATTTTGGAAACATGAACTTCTTCTGCATGTTAGATTTAGCTTTGATTAATTGGACAAGGGGAAAAAGGCTTTTATGATATATACAAATCCAGCTGGAAAGCACATTACATAGAATTGATAGAGCTGACAAAAGCCTCTGAGTGTGAAAATGTGAATTTTGGCCTGTTTTATGAGTGGTCAAGGCTAATGAGAGGACTGATGCTAGGGTCTTTACAGAAGTTTGACTGGCCACAGCAGTGTTCATGCAAGCTCGGGGTGATTGAGAGGTGCCAGTGCTCTGCCAACTCAGTGCAAGCCCCTGGCACGCTGGAGTGCCAGGACATGGGCTGGAAGCACTGGCCCAGATCCCAGGAGGGTAGAGCTTAACTTCTAAATGCAAGTTTTAAGTGAGTTAGAAACATATGACGTGTTGGAGTTGAACAGGGTTAAGCCACTTGTCTAGACTTAGCCAACCACACTTTGAAATAAAGCCTTTTAAGACCGAGACCATTCAGTGCAGTATTTTCAAAGCTTTATGCTACTGTACTCAAAACACTGGGGATGGAGTGAAAACAGAGAAGACAAATCTCCTTCCATAGGGCAGCTGAATCTGAGGTTTAGATCTACAAATAGTTTAAATCCCCAGGAAGAACTTGCAAATGCCCAGAATAAACTCCCCATTCTTTGTCTATGGAACCTTTCCCACCCCCTCCCAGCCCAGATAAAGCCTCAAGTTCAGATATAAACCCAACCTGCCAGCTGCAAAAGCTTAGAAGTGATACAATAAACTGCCCCTCATAAAAAAAAATTTTAAAAAAAGGAAAAGATGCAAGTCTCTTGCCATTGGCTTGCTTGTGGACTCTGAAAATCCCTAATGGGTGGTGAGTGGGTTGTGGTCAGTGGTCAGCAATGTCTCCTGCACACACACACTTTCTGTGCAGTCCTCCAAGGAGAACAGAGGTTGTCTGCATTTGATTTCCAAACCACGTTTTCGTCCTTTTCTGCCTGCACAAAACCACAAAGGAAAAAACAGCATCCACACCCCGTGTTCTTCCCCCAGCTTGAGAGCTGCTCTTCCACTTTTCCTTGGGACAGCTCTTCTGCTACAAAGTGCTTCATCTCACAGCAAGATAAGCTGGGATGCAAACACCAGGACCACGAGCTTTACTTTTTGGGGACTGCCAGCCAAATCAGCTCTTGTAGGGACGTAGATCTATTTCTGCCTGCAAAGGATTATACACTGAAACCACTTCTGACAGTTGAAGTCAAACTGCAAAGAGGAGGAGGATGGGGCTGGGGTAGGGGGCGAGGCCCTTCCCAATGTATGGATCAAAGACAAGAGTGTATATCCTGTCATTGCTTGAAAGCACTGGAATTTTTGCCAGATTATGTGTGGTTTTCAAATAAAAAATTAAATTTCTTTTTTAAAAAGTCTCTATGCTTTCCTTACAGTCTCAAGATTTCAGAAGTTTAAGGAAGCATCAGAAATAATGAGAAGCGGGTGATACTGGTTACTGTGGTTCAGCCAATTGTCCAATTTCCCTTGCCTCTCAAAGTAAATAAAAGTAGACAACTCCAATGCTGACAGTGAGGGGGAAATATCAACATCTTTCTAAGCCTTTCTGTTTCCTAAGAACAAATGTCCAATTAAAAAAAAATAAAATTCAAAACCAGGATCTCAACTGAGCTATTTGTTCCGCTGAGTCCAGAGTAACAGATTGTGACACACCAGCTTAATCTTCAAGACAGTGAAAAAGGCTGAGAAACAAAGATTTACAAGATTCATAATCCTGTTTTAGAAACATCCCTCCATCAGGCCTTGCTGATCAGAATATTTCCTTTGATATTCAACAACAAAAGCTGTGAGAGGGCCTTAAGAGATGATACATCTAGAAGAACAACATTGATCTTAAATTTTGAAACATTTAATTAATTATGCTTCCTTTTACTAAATCATATAAAAAGTAAGCCACAAAGCAATATACACGAATTTTACTCATCTTCCCACTGTTTTACACGGCCACAAACTCAACGCTGACATCATCTCTGCCTTTCCAAAATAAATGTGCCAGTGGTCTAGGTTAAAAAAAAGGTCTGAATGAAGAATGTTACCACCATAGAAATGTGTTCCTCTTAAGATTTTATACTGTAGAGACTACTGCATTCCTTTAAAATTATGACTAAGGCAAATTGTCCACATGCCACTCCAAAAAAGGCAGTCTATTAAGCAGTTTCTTAGCCAGTTTTTTCTGAATTATTTAGGCTTAACAAGGAATGATAAACCACCACAAAAGTGATAGTCCCGACGCGATAGAAGAAGACACCAATTTCTTTTAGTTATTCGTTTTAGACATCTACCACTACAGTTACATTGCCAAAAGTCATCAGAGATACTGTGTGGTATGATGGAAAATCTCATGGAAGGTTTTGAAACTGTGGGCATTAGGAGGGCACGCTGTCTCCTATTTTTTGCCATTAAAATGGCAATAGAAACTGCAATTTTCACCCTTCTGGGTAAGGGCTTTTGACGGCTTTGGTTTTGTTTGGTTTGGGGTTTTTTTGTGGAGTTTTTGATGGTTTTTTTCTGGTTTGTCTGGTTTGGTTTTGGTTTTATTTTATTGGATGGGGTTTTTTTGGTCAGTTTCAGTATATGACAGAAGGAATGTAGAAGGTAAAGTCAGAAATGGGAAACTGCTGGATGAAAAGTAGCAGCACTTGCTTGCTTGACTTAGGTTGGACACTTGCTCTTCTCTCATAGCCCAAGACTGACATGTTTATGTAACGTAATTCATCCTGGCAACCTTTGAGGATGCAAGGGAACAGAGACTGCCAGGACCACTCTGTGAAGAACAATAGGGTTTGAGAAAAATATGTTCTTCTGGTTTTGTTTCAGCCCTCCATTGCCAGCAATAATAGGACACTGTATTCCTTGAAACAGCTGAATATCAAGAAGTCCCAACTACAGATGTCCACAGGGTTAATTTTATATTCTCAAGGACTTCAGTTTAAAATGCATTAAACATTAATAGTTTGAAATGTTTTGAGCCATAGTGTTGACCTGACCCATTAAAACAGAGCAATCCCTAGGGGTGAAAAGCGTGTAGTCTTTTTAACCTGACACTTCACACTTCAGCAGTAATGAGACTAAAACCCAAATGAAGTCATGTGTCGCTTTGAGTGGAGATAAACAGAGCTAGCTCTGCTTTACTTGATGACCTCCCATAGTGTGGGAAGGCTCAGCCTGAAATTTTTCACATACATATCTAAGGCATTGAAGCTCTTGTGACATTTTTCATTGTACAGTATTTTATGCTCTCATTTGAACCCTTTGATGCTTCTCTCTGGGATTTTATTTTGCCTTAAATGGTTCTGCAAGTTCCTTTTTGAAACAAAGGCTGCTAAGCCCAGTGTTGATGCCATGTTTGTTTTCTTTCGTCATAATGAAGTCCCAAGTAATTGATTCATAGCCATTCTCATTACATGAAAACTTCAGCACAACACTCACTGGGAAAGATCTGGTTTCATTCCACAGTATCTGATGTATCTGTACAATTAAAATGCCATCTATTTGGAACCATTTAAAACAGAGATAAACTGTGAGAAGAAAAGGAACCTGTGTAATGCAAAAAAAACCCCAACATCAGCATCTCAGTGTCTGAACTCTGTAAAGTTATCGTAGGGAAACAGTAAAGTCTAGTGTCCTATTCAAGCTAATTACTGCCTAGATAACAATCTCACCTGTGCTGAATGGATCCAGAGCCCTTCTCATACCTGTATATCAGAATATGATTCCATAATTCAAAAAACATGAGGCACGAGCTACACATTGTTAGAGACATTTACAATGAGCTCGTTTGTGCCAGTCCGGCTCACCAAAGCTAAGTGAGTCAACATCTGACAAAGGACAGTTTGTTGTAAAGGGAAATACACATTTCTCCCTTCCTGCTTGCAAAGCAGGAAAACAAGAGGGCACTAAATGTCACAGATGGTTTAAGAAACATCAAGTTTTCATAATCATCACAGAAAGAAAAAAATAAAGGCAAGCCCTCAGTGACAGCTTCCACTAACACAACCACCAAAGCATCCATGCTGGCCTTCACAGAAGTGATGGAGGAAGCAAAACACAGTTGAAGTGATGCTGGTTACTGTATTTTGGATCAATTAATGGGGAACAACAAAGGTTTTTTTAAAAAACAACGCTTTTGAATGGTACAAATATGTACATGCAGCATAGAACAGACTGTGTGCAAAAAGTATTTTTGTTTCTTTCAAATGAAGTGAGTGAGACAGATGCTCTGCTCTTCTCCTGATACAGAGAGGAGTTTCAGGATGCTCACTGGGTGATAAGAGGCTCCCCTGCCCGAAACATCACATGTCTCTAGGGTTCAGGAAAACAATATCAATCCTCCCTCTGTTTCTCCAAAATGTTCTGTTCCTCACCTGACATCAGCTAGGCCGGCTTTTAATTGTCATTCAGACTTTAGACCAGCAAGACAGACCAAAAAAATGAGGAAGGCAAAAACTTTGTTGTGACAGAAACCAGCTTCCAGATGAATGAATGGCTCTTCTGCCATTGTTCTGCAAAGAGAAGACAAAGCAGTAAGTTCCCCAACCTGACAGCAAACAAGAATGGCTTCCAAGAGTTGAACAGGAAAGCCAGAAGAGGGATGAGCCAAGAACCACAGGTTCAAAGGGCAAGGTCCCTTATGTTTCTTAGGGGAAATTACATGATTTACACAAGGTCAGAAGGGAGCCAAGGTCTGAGCCATGATCCAAATTCAGATGTTTTTGGAAGCCTCAATTTTTGACACAGTTTAGAGTGTTTCATCTTATCAGAAGAGAGCCTGGGAGTCTGCCTTGATGTTCCCAAATTATTAAGTGCTCAACTAACCACGTGTCCTGCAATTCCTCTTTTCTTGCTCCCTTCAGGGCTTTAGGGGACAAGTGTTTCCCAGGACCCTCAATCCCAGCTGGCAATAAACAAAGTGGGAGTGGTACCAATCTACTGCACCCTAGGAAAGCACAGGGTAACCTACAATGGGGGGAGTCTGTAGCCCCCATCGCGTCCCTCAGCCTCCCCCAGCACCAGTCGAGCAGTAGCACACTCAGGCTCTGCCATAAGCCTCCCAGCCCAGCTCTTCCTGCCAAAATGGGAAGGTTGCAGGTTGCAACAAGACACCCACAGCTGCAGCAGCACGGGGGACACCTCAGCACCAGCATCTGGCATCAGCACTGAAATCACAGTGTGGAGGAAGTTCTCCTGCCCTTCTGAAATGTAATCTTAGCATGTGCAAGAGAAGCTCCTCTACAGAGCGCTGAGGATCCAGTCCTGGGGAGCACAGAAGTCACCCATGCACTCAGGGCTTGTTGCCTTTTTACAACCCTGATGTATTGAACATTGGAAAGATTTCTTTTTTTTCCTTGGGACTTTTTTTGTGTGGGAGGAGGAAAGAGCGCTTGTTCTTAGGAAAAAATCTGTAACAGATTTTTGATGTAAAATACTCTCAAGCATTTAATAAAGTGGAAAGTTAGTCTTTTTTTTGGGAAAAAACTCACAACATTTATAGCCTCCACACATCTATGCCAAAGTTAGACCTCTTCAGAAGTAAACTCTGTGTTCATCCAGCAAGGATTAGGAGATCACAGAGAAGAGTGGGGCAAAGATTATTCATTACATCTCTTGATTACTATGCAGCTAGTGCAATTCAGTGTTTACTAACAGTATTTTTACAGGTCATGCCTGAGCACAGCAGAAGGCACAAGTGTCATTCCCCAGCGTGGGACCAGGACACAGGAGAGGAGGAGTGACCACAATTTCTTGTGGCATTCTCTCCTTCTCAGCCTGCAGAATATAATCTGCAAATGGAGATAGCTTTACCCCTGTTTAACCTGCATTCTGCTCCCCCGTGCCAGTGGAAAAGCTCCCTGGGAGATGCTCTTAACCATCACGAGGAAGGGGAAGGTACAGCTGATGCCTGAGGAGAGCACCACATGAAGTATGAGGACACACCATGCCAGAAACCCAGAGACAAGACCCAAAATTCTTGTCTCAAAATGCTCCGCATGACACATAAACAGACTAAAAGCCACTTCAGCTCTCAGCTAGATCAAAAGCAAGAAAAACTTTTTGGCACAATAAAAGAGAAAGCAAGCAAGGCTTTATCATATGATTCCAATCACAGACAAGAGGCCTTTCAGCCCTCCAGAGATTAGCTTGAATGAGCAGCACAGGTTTGGGGCGGAATAACTCTCCATTTCTTAGGAAGTTAATCTGTCTAATTTTGGAGGGGGTTGGTGAGGGGGCTCTCCTCCTCAGGAGATAAGCTGCTTTTATACACTTGGCAATTCTTACAGCTGCCAGGGGCATTAACAAGGCTCATACACACAGTGTGATCCTCTCTGCTTTCAGTAAGAGCAAAGCTAGAGCTGCTGGCAGCCCGCTTTACAGCCATCGGGTCACACCACTGACAAACAGGTTCCCAGGCATTACCAGATTGTTTGCATTAGTTTGCAGGAGACTTCCATTTGTGGTTTTGTTGTTTTGGTTCTTTATTCTTTTTTTTAAATAGAAGGCAAGGAAAGTATCAGCATTTCCCTCAAGCATAACTACGTTTCTGACATGTTAATTGCTGCTCAGAAAGCCTGCAATTAGCCAAGCCTAACTTCATTGCTCTCCGTGTCTATCATCGAAATCATAATTTCAGACCAATCAAAGGAGCCCCTCACCCACCTGATGAATCGGGTCAGGCTCCTTTGACACAAAATCCCTTTTGTGGTGGATACAATTACTTGAGGGATGATGCTGGCCCTTTCACCAGCTGGAACAAGGCTCTTTCTTCAATAAAATTTTACTGACAGAGAAGGTCTGCTTCCTGCCCCTGACGGAAAGAATACAAAACTATTTCGAGACCATCTTGCTGACTGGCTATGCTTTATGAGCAAACCCACCCAGTTCATACTACCTGATCTGAAAGGCTACTCGCATTCAAACCTTCCCACATGGTTTGTGTCTTGCCATGCTCCTCATAATTATCTTTCCCTTATTAGTGACCTAATACTTTGGCCACATCCTCGTGATAGGATCTCTGAACCATGGAGGTTAGAGACAGCAGCAACACAGAGCTCTCTGAACACATCCCACTGCCATCCCATGCCTCTTTTGAACAAGAACAACACCTCCTAACTTAAGTCCATCCCCAGGTGCTGCTTCCCTGTCATTTCTATCACCGTTTTCTTTCCCCATGTGCATGGCAGAGTGCTCCCAGCATGACCATCAGACAGAAGAGAGACCCTGATAGCAATATCCATTCGTACCAGAGGATTAAGTACACAGTCCAATCACAGCATCTGCCCTTACTCATTTTGGATACCCACTGTAATTAGGATATCAGCAAAATTTGTCCATGATCTCTCTTCAGCCGTCTGAAGTAAATAAAGCACCCCTAAATACTTTTGCCTCCTGCAAACTCTCATCAGTAGCTCTTGATCCAGATTAAGATAATTCTCAAACTAGGTAGGGAGTTTCAGAAGCTGCTGTCAAAATACAAGGGATTATTTTCAGAGACACATCATTTCATAAACTTGGTTGCAGTATCTGCCACGGAGAAAATAAGTTTCCTGAACAATGCACCCTCATAAATTCTGTTTGCACACTAGAAACCACCCCAGGGAGGTGATTATCTTTGTGTTATTCCTTCATTACTGCTATTGATATACAGAGTAACTGTGGAAAGGTAGTGAGGTAGAAAGTTCTAATATTTATCTTGTCTCTCAAAATACATGTAGCGTTTTACTCTGAACTGCCTGAACAACAGTAGCATAACAATAAACTCACATTCTGGACCTTTTCAGCCATTTTTAAAAACTATCAATGAGTATATTAGAAAAATAGACATGCAGGCAACATGTGACTGGGAAAAATCCATTTGAACCTTGTCTCACAGTAGATCAGAGCATCAAAGCCTAAATTCTGTCCCCCTTTGCCACAGGAGTAGCTGTAACACAGGTGCAGCTGAAGGTGATATTTACTCCTAAAACGTTGATGAAGAGTTAACAATTTTCCCTTCATCTAGATTTGCTTCTGTTTAAGAAGCACTCAGACCCAACCAGGCAAAACCCAGCTTCACAGTGTGAATTCTCACAGGTTCCTCTCTAACAGGTTTCGACATCTCAAAAACCAATGACAAAGAGCTCACCTTTGGTCTAGCAACATAACAATCAAAAAATGAAGCTCTTAAATAAAACAAAAACAAAGCCTTCCACAGCAACTGTAGCCTTGGTTTGAAAAGCAGAAATCTGTGGCCATTTTGATATAGGGAAAAGTAAGAGGGAAGCCAAAGTGCAGCCTTAATCAAGGTACACACCTTCCCTCTGCAAGCAGAGGCAGTCTGACCTGTGAGAAAAACTGCTGCTAAAACAAGGGCCTGCTATGGTTAAGGCAAAGTAAAAATGACCCCAGTAACTACAGCATCACTCTGGAAACCCATGTTTGGCTGCTGGCCTACCAGTAGAGTCAGGAACAAATATAGCATGGCAGGAACAGGTACAGGGGAGCACCAGGAGGAGCAGACATTCCCACCTGTTCTGGGTGGCACCAACAGCAGAAAGCCAAAACTTCTCCTCTTCCCTTCACACCACCCTCCTCAGACAAGAGTGCTCAGATCCGCACCCATCGTGGGGGTGGCAAAACTCAGCAGAAAAAAACCAACAATTTCAAGGGGAAAGACATGAAAAGCCTTTAGCTAAAAAAGGACAGAAGAATTATCACATAACTATATTTACTGTGAATTCAATAACTCTTGTTTTTTGTTTCTTCTCCTCCAAAGGCTCACAAGCAGAAAGGAGAAAACTTTCCATGGGTCAGTTAAAGGCAGCATGCTTCTGTACAAAATGCAGGTGTTAGCCTGGGGGTATTCCTGTCCCTGAGCCTCGCAGCTGAACCGCAGGGGATGCTGTGCTGAGGATGACTCCTCCAGTTCACTGGTGAAGCCTAAGCAGAAAATACCACTGTTTAATCATGCTCTTTCCTATACATGACACACCTGCTTCCTCCTGTGACTAATCCCCTTTTCTGTTGTGGAAATATCTGGTTATGAAGACAGCGTGGGCACGGAGAGGCGGCTAACAGCCTACGGCACTTGCTGACAGTCCATAAACATGGGTAATGGGAAGACTGGGAAGAACAAATAGGCTGTCCTTCAGTGACAGCATGATTAAGTGCAGCCTGCCAAACACAGGATCTAACCCAAAGGCCAGCAAACTGAACAGGAGCTTTTCTGGACAAAGATGCTGATGGCAGCCTTACCAAGGGCTCAGTTACACACACCTGGGGCAGCAGTGCCACTTGCAAGTCCTTCTGCCACCAAGGATGGTCACAGGAACCCAGTATGTCC
The DNA here is from genome assembly GCA_013397845.1 of Melanocharis versteri. Taxonomy (NCBI): domain Eukaryota; kingdom Metazoa; phylum Chordata; class Aves; order Passeriformes; family Melanocharitidae; genus Melanocharis; species Melanocharis versteri. Next base: position 433,843 of record VZTG01007226.1, on the reverse strand, counting down.
TCCAGTCAAGCCATGTGGGCTCAGTTTCTGGTGTTCTTAAATCTCGCTCTACACAGAGTCTCATTTGAAGTCTGGGCAAGTGAAGCAAATCAAAGGAGCACCCATCTGCCTGCAAGCTGCTGCTGTCACAGAGAGCCTGGGACTGAAACAGCTTCATGACAAATCACACCACTTCCTAGATTTCAGTGACAGACAAAGGGAAGAGGTATTTTGGAGGATAATTTATGGGTGAGATTTTAAGAACACGTGAAGCCTTTTCAAGGAGGTCCCTGCAATCCCAGTTGACAGAGGCACTCATTAGTTCTCATCTGTGCATGTTCCATGTCAAAAATCTTAATTCAAATCCTACCTTACTTGTGACCCAAGTTACTGTCTTCATTGTTCATGAAAGCACATGTGAACATTTAACACACAATGCAACACAAAGACAGAGTAAAAAAAGTTATACTCCAACTTTCTCTGCCTAATGAATAAAACGTTCTCTGACCAGACAGTCAGGATGATAACAAAAGCTCACTTAATATGCTAACAAAAAACACCATGAATTTTGCCTTGGGTTTCCTTCAGTATTGTTAAAATGTGCTTAGGCTAGTCTTTAAATACTTCTGATCTCCATTTACTGCCTGAAGGCATCTCTCCAAAGAGAGTTCTTTCCTCCCCATCTCCAGTAACAGTCTATACTAAAAATAGTGGGGATTTAAATATAAAAACTGAATATACAATTTAGTTCATACATCCAGAGTTACAAGAAACGTCTTCCTTTTCTTGACGACAGTAGGTTTGTTATGATCCAGGTGTTTCCACAAAGATATCTGTTTACTGGCACTGCTGTGCTGAAGCGTGCCCTGAACGAATAAACTCCTGATGAAATGTTTGTAACCTTTCTAGAGGGGGACAGTGATGGGAAGGGAAGTGGTTGTTCCCAGTTCAGGTTCTAGAAGAAATGTCAACTGGAAGCCATCTCAGGAGGAGTCCTTCTTGCCAATCCCTGTGGAAAGGCTCCTTAATAGACAAGAGGGATGCAGCCACCATGTCCCCAGGTGGAGGAGAGAGGACACCAGTGGAACAGCACGGCAGAGTGTGTATTGCTGCTGCTGCTCATTCCAAACTTGTCTCGCAGGACTCCAAAGGAGGACCAGGTAGTGGTTTAACCCTCTTGTTTTACAAGGCAACACCTTCATTTTTCCAACAGGGCTCACTCCTGCCAGCAATATGGGTTGCAACTTGCTTGTAATCAAAGGCAGAGAGAGGACTAGGAACAACCTGGAATCATGAAGAGGTCAAGGCATATATGAAATGTCTGGTCAAGGATGCCCAGTGGGAGTGTAATAATGCAGAGACTTTTATTAGTTCTCTGCCTGTGTTTCTTTGCAGCCTGAGCTGCTGACAGTTGAGGCTGCAGCACTTAGGTCCAAGACTCCAGCAGATGTGCCTCCACGAGCTTTGCACTTGTCCAGGCTCTCACCAGGAGATCTTTCTACCATTGCGACGTTCAAACCTTCATCTGAACACAGCTGTAGAAATCCAACTGTGAAAAAATGCAAAGTGTACCAGCAAAATAACAAGTTTCATAACTTAAAATACTGCTTTCACACTTTTCCTATGAATTTGGGGTTTTTTTTAATGTGAATCCAGAGACAACAAAAATCACTGTGCTTTACCATTTCCCTCTTCTCATTCCCTTTTGAATTTTTGGCAAAGCTACCTATTGCATCTAGTTTTAATTAGATTGTGAACTCTCCTAGACAAGGACTGATCCTTATGTAGAGTGCCTTGCACAACAGGAGAGCACCAGTTCAGATCAAGGCTTCCAGATGTCAGCATAAACCAAACAAAAACAGTATGTTCATAAATGTCAGTGCTCAGAGTAGCCCTTAAGGCGTAAAAGGCCAGTTGTGTATGTATTTCCTTCACTTATTTAGCCAGGAAAACTGCACTTCCAGCTTTAAGCCCGACAAAAGCAAAGGTATTCCCTGAGAATTGCTTGAAGACTCAGGAGTGGCAAGATACACATTCATAGCTTTACAGCCATCAATTGACATTTTCTTAGCTAATTACTATGCCTACAACCAACATAAGTGAAAGATACTAGAGCATACATCAAACTGTAATAAGCTTTTACAATCAAACTGTTTGGAAATGTAGCTCCCAAGTTCATATTTAATACGCTATAATGTTTCCAAGAGGGAACAATATTTTCTACTCTAATTCTATTATGTAAAAATATGTTTTCCCTGCCAGTAAAGCATATGGGACAGTTTTTCTGTTGTTAATAAACGAAGTCATGCAGTACAGATTTTCACATTTAGTATTCTGAAACTAAGCCCTTTTTGGTAAAAAAACTTGGCCAAAAATAATCCTAAACAGAAGAGAAATTAAGTGCTTTCCCATAATCTTCTCTAATGGGTGAACTTCTACACAATATTTTTAAATAGTCATTGAAACGCAACGATCATGGGTGACAAATTTTCTCAGCGTGGATCTTTCACTGAAGTCAGTTGGTAACAACTCTTGTAAGAGGAGGGGTTGCAGAAAGAGTTTCTCAGGAAGATGCATGGTTATGCTTCTCAAGCTACACAGAACAAAGCAGTGTTCTCATTCAGTTGAGCCCAAATGCTTCATCAGTCCCCCAAAACGCATTCATGTACACGACTTTTCAAGTTGTATACATTCCACTCCAATTTTAACAAGTCTTTTCCAAGTACACAGGTTTAAGTATCAGCTTAAGCTTTTGTGGTATTCAAACCTAGATCAGAAGCAAGCAGGTTTCAAAGACAAAGAGGAGCTGTCTAGCTAAGCTAACATCTGGGCAGGACTGGTAAACCTACATGAACTGAAAAAAGAAATCAGACCTCTTATTTATTAGGAATAAAGGTGCCTCACTTCAGGACATAAAAAAATCCCAACTCTACTGTTTCATTAACCTTAAAAAGTGTTTTTGTCCTAAAGAATATCTTTAAAAATGTGAAAGCCAAATACTCCTTTCTAGCTTTATAATAATTTTCATAGCGCATTTCCTAATACTGCAAATGCCATAATAATGATGAAATCATAGGAAAAACTTGCTGCATCATTTTTTTTGCTGATACCAAACTGTCCCTCACCACGCCAACTCTGAAGAGTTTACTTCAACAGCAGATAAGCTCTGAAACAAACTAACTGCTACAGCAGAAAGAGAAAAGAGCTCAAAGGTACTGCCAAACACCCAAAATATGGAAATGAGTTAACTAGCAAATGCCATCCTTGTTCTTGACCCTCCTGACTCAGCAGGCAAAGAAATGGCATTTAATTTTGCATGATACCACACGAGTCTGGCACGTTCAGCTTCAACCCACTTAATCTGGCATGGGAGATGCAGATCACTGACAGTGATGCAGAAAGGGGAGTATTGAAACGAGTGACGCAACTCAAATGCCAACAAAAAGCAACTTCCTCTTTCAAAAGCCAAGCTGGAAGGTATTTCAACTGAGAAATCACCTCCAACCACTTGCAGAACAGTAGTCTGCTCAAGAGAAAGAGAGGGAAGGGTCCATATATGATCCAGCTGTGGGAGGAAACTGGGCAACAGGCATGAAGGACAGACATGGGAATGTCTCCACAATGATTACATCGTTCTTTTTCATGGGTACTCTGACACCAGTCCAGAGGGTAAGTGCCACCACATTCCTGCCTCAGCCCTCCTCTCAGGTATCCTTGCAACCCTCTGGCTTCCTTGCTGCACAAGCAAACCTTTGATAGGAACCCAACCCAATTCACCCAACCTCACTCATTTACCCCCTGCCCCTGGACAGGCAGGACCCCCAGCAGTGGTGCTGCCCCTGCCCCTTCTGCTCCCCTGCCACAGGCAACCTCCACCTCACCCTCTGCTGCGGATCCCCAGAAATCAGCTCAAGCAGAAGAGTATCCTTCAGGACCCCCGTCACTCCTCTCCAGGACACAGAGCTCCCTGCCAGCTTGCATAAAATCTACTCGAATCAAATTTGATTTCTCAGTGCTTCTTCCTTCCATGCCAGAGCTGCCCCCGCTCCCTGTGCTCTGCAAGAAGCCAGAGCACGATGGTCATTTATTAAAAGAGAATGGCAGTGTCTTGCACTTCCTTTTGCAAGACCACACAGCTAATTTAACTCATTGTTAGGGGTGGCCAGCCGAGCTCTTTTACAAAAGAATCACAAAATGCAAAATCATTTTACCACTTGTCTCTTTATCCAGCAAACCCTTTGGTCTGGCATCCAACCTTCCAGCTGCTGCTCTGAGAGTCTGAACTGAAAAAAAATCAATCTTATTTCTCAGAGTCGTGAAGTTGTCACAAGTAATTATCCACCCAGCCCAGACCTGACAAAAAGATGACAAAAGAGCTGACAGGCCCTTCGAGTTAATGAAGTTGGACCTGACCCTCAACCAACCAATTCCATCAGCATCCTCCAGTCCAGGAGACATCTGAAATCTGCTGTTACAAAACTTGAAACCTTGTTCGGAAAAAGCAGGCCCGGGTTTATTGGCCCACACAACAGAAGCAAACATGACTGTAACAACCCTGGAGCCCCCCAACAGCATTCACTTGTCCTGTACTCCAACAAAGAAAGGAACTGCCATAAAGAAAAATTGAAAGCAAAAGCAGCACATGAAATATATTTGTGATTTTGCAAACAGGTTAAGAAGCAAACAACTTTGTTAGGGTGCAAGCGGAGAAAGGATTCATCTTGGGACTTCTTTCCCCGAAACAATCCACAGAAATCTGCCTGCTGAAAGGGAATATGAATGGGAAAAATCCGTCTCATGAGCCAAGGATTGGTCGCAAACGCCTGGGGATTTTTGTCAGCTGGCCAAATAGGGCCCTCTGGCTTGTTCTCATTCTTCCTTCTGCCTACTACCTGCAATCAAAACTCTTTATTTCAGTAGAGGACAAAGCTCTGCTGAAGGCACACGAGGGACCACTGCGGGTGGATGGCAGCAGCAGGTGAGCAAGCGTGCACTCCTCCCTGGGATGACAGGTAGGGTACATGCCTTGATGTTTTAATCCAGGGAGCTCATTTAAGGACCTGTAGTTGGGCAAAACCTATTCAGATGCCGTGCCCGCAAGGCACAGAGGACAGCTCCGGCCACCGTAGAGGGGCCCTGGCATGACCCATATTTTTCCCAGACCATTTTAGGAGAAGCTGTAGGTACATTGGCTTGTCTGCCCACGGCTGAGCCTGCAGAGCCTCATGCCTGGGCTCACTGCAGCCTGCTGAAGTGACCCCCCCAGTAGTAGCAGGTGCTGCCGGGGGTCTGCCCCGGGGCTCCGTGCTACAGCTCTTACGGAGGGAGCCCCTGCCAGGGTTGTGAGCCATCGGCCTTCCTCAGGGACTTGATAAATAAAGGAAAAACAGACGAAAGAAGGAAAAAGCAGCTGTTTGGAAACGAACTGTAAAAACATCTGTAGCGCACCACCAAGCGCTTCTGGCTGTGGTCGCAGAGGGTTTTAAAGGGCCATGAAGTTGCAGCAGAGAACTGGGACCTAAGCACCCTGACTAGAAGGACACCAGGGCCAAATGGCACCCCCAAACAAACGAAAACAGAGCAAAACTGAGTCGTGCAGCCACAATGAGCCCTCTGCTCTTGGGCCCAGGCAAAAGAAGGAAAGACAAGTTAAAACTATAAACAAGGAAAAGTCCTTAATAACTGTACTGCACCTCGAACAGCCTCTCACAGGTGATGATCTTTTTAGCGAGTGGCATCAAGGGGAGATTTTAAAAGGGCTTTGTGATGTTTTAGCTTATTGCTGGAAGGCTGGCGGCTGCACCACTGGAAGTGGTTAGTTCACACACAGATGAACTCCATCACTGCCTGCACTTGACTAGCTGACAACATACCAAAGAAACATTAAAATCCATCTATTTGGCTTCGGTGCATATCATTCCAGCACAATTTTATGCATTTGCTTCAGACCTAGCGGGAGGGGGAGAAAAAAAATAAGAAGGTTCAAGGGTCTAAGTAGCTCAAGTTATTTTTCAGTAACTAAGTTACCAGAGACTTGTAGGGAGATTGTATTTACTTTCTGAAGGAGGCTCCAAGTTGGCAGAGAGGTCTTTGGAAGTACATATTTCTTCACGTTCTCTTGATCTCAGTGTGTGGAGATTCACTTAACAGCTGTTTTATGTGCAAATATTTTTTCAGGCATGTCCTCCCCAACCATAAACAGATTTTTAAAGGAAACCCTCTTAAAAGAATTTAAGAGACAACAAATCTCTGAACCTGTTCTCGCTCAGACCTGGAAAAGAGATTTGAGCAAAGCCCAGAGGGTCTTCACACCACAGAATGTCAGGGGGATTTGGGAAGGGGTTTGAGTTTTCTGTTTGTTATTTGGGTTTGGTTGGTTTTTTTTTCTTTTTTCCCCTTTGTTTTTAATGTATCAATACTGTAGCGGTCCCTCCAACAGAAAAAAAACAAGGTTCTGCCTTCTCCACAGCTGTACTTCATTCCTTTTTCTACATATAACTGCATTTATATGGATTGATATGTGCAATATCTATAGTAGGTCTACCTGTATCTAACCTTAAAATTACAAAATCAACAAGGTTTTCTGGCAATGCAGAAGCAAGAGAGACAGTCACCTTACAAGAGCTGCAGTGAGATCATGTAAACATTTAGCTGCCACACAAACTAGGCACATCAGTAGATCTGTACACGTGTGCCTACTAGCAAGAATGAAGAATTCTGGAAAGGGTGAGGCCAATCCACCCTACCATTTTCTGGGGCACAGATTTAATAGAGAAAGTTTGGGGTAACTGTTTATGAACACATCTAAGAGCCTACAAAAAACACTTAAAGGTTCTTACATCATACTACAAAATCGCTTCTGTTAACTTCTTCAGGTTGCTTAGAACAAAAAAGGATCTGTAGCCTGGGCTTCTAAATAAATATGTAATTTGTGATTCTCATTATAAACTGTCAAGAATTCCAGCAAGAAAGAAAATATGCAAAACTGGTTTTAAGCACCAGGAAAGAAAAAAACAATAAAAAAGAACAGAAGAAGAGGAAAGACAAACCGTATTTTGAAAGGAATAACAGTCAGCACAAGAAGAAGCACCTCTGAGGCCACCTGGAAAGCCAGGATGGCAGATTCTAGCTCCGAGAGGGGAGTCCAATAACCTACATCCCTTGGTGGCAGAGACAGTCTAGAGGTTGCTGTCTGCCTTTTGACTTCCAAAATGCCATTCTAGACATCACATCCTCACTGGCTCTTGTTGGCCCCTCATTGTACTGAGCGACGTGTGTGTGAAGCCAAGCTCCAGGTCAGATCTGCAAAATGATCTAGCTACAAAAATCAGAAGAAAAGGGAATGAAAATCAGTATTAATGCTGATGCTGTGGTTTGCCAGTACGGTGAATTCAGTTTTAAAACTCCTACTACCAAATAAAAAAAATATGATAAAGAACAGTAAAAAATATCCTCTGGTGGCTGAAGCTTGTTCCACTCCTTGCTACCTGTTCAACTTTGTATTGGCAGGCTCCTGGCCAAGTCATCTGTCAGTCTGCGCCTCTCACAGGCAACATAAGGCCAACATAAAAGCACCGAGGTAGCATTATATCCCATGTCGTCTGTTCACAGCTGATCCAGATCACATCCAAACTGCAGAGTGATCTGGTCCGAGACAGGGACCTGGGGCCAGACCACAGATCCACAGTGGAGTCATTGCCTCACATCAATGAGTAGGCAGGGCAGTTGACAAAGCCCTGGTGAAATCTCCTTCCTGCATTTAGCAGCGCCATTACCTCTTCTGTCCCGAGCTGTCAGCCAGTAATTAGGATCTTGCAGGTTGTTTCCATTAGGAGATGAAATTGGAGCCAGGTATAGAGCTGGCAGAAAAACAGCATTTCCAGTTGTCAGGAAATTTTCATTTCTTTTGAGTATGGTTTTGGGCTAAATTGGATGTACTTTTTCTGCAGCTGGGGATCATGCTTAAGATCCTCTTTTAATACCTGCGCTGGAATTGGGGACCCCAACACTCCCAGCACCTCCTGCCACAGGGGTGGGCTGCCACATGCAACACGTTTCTCCTGGACTCTAGATTCAGCAGCAGCTCAGCAGCAGCTAAGCAGCCCAAGATATTTCAAGTGAAACAATGTAGAGTCAGCTACTGGCATCTCCTCCTTAATCCTTGCAAGTCTTTCCTCGAGGTAATGCACCTGATCCGAAGAGAAGTTATCCATATGTAAAGCCCTGCTGTCCTGAATAGACCAGAGGGCTCTGCTGAGTTCTCTAAAGTGCCTTTCACATCCCCCAGACTGCAATCCAAAACTTGTATCATCTATATCCTAAACTCAGAGAAGTGATGGACAGTCAAAACAAAACTCAGGGTCTGAGATAAAGCGTCAGAAACATCTAAGAGAAGGGAGTATGGAAGAAGTAAATCCTCCATCTTGGAAACCCATCAGCCCAGTGAGTAAGGAGGAATGATACATTTCAGACGGCTCACAGGTGAACCAGAGAATCACAGAATATGCTGAGTTTCACGGGACCCATCAGGATCATTGAGTCCAACTCCTGGCCCTGCACAGCACCATTCCCAAGAACCACACCATGTGCCCAAAAGAATTGTCCAAATGCTTCTTGGTGTGGTGACCACTTCCCTGGGGAGCCTGTTCCAGTGACCAATCATCTCTGGGTGAAGAACCTTTTTCTACTATCCAACCTACACCTCCCAACACAACTTCAGGCCATTTCCTTGGGTCCTGTCACTGATCATCGCAGAGAAGAGATCAGTGTCTGCCCCTCCTCTTCCCTTCATAAGGAAGTTGTAACTGCAATGAAGTCTCCCCTCAGTCTCCTCTTCTCCAGG
>VZTG01007226.1:398717-425009 GCA_013397845.1 Melanocharis versteri | reverse complement strand
GTCCCTTCCAGTCCTGCATCCAAGTCATTTATGAAGATGTTGAAGGGCACAGGGCCAAGGATGGGGCCCTGTGGAACCCCAGCAGTGACAGATCCCCAGTCTGATGTCACCCCATTCACTGTAACCCTCTGTGCCCGACCCGTGAGCCGTTTGTTCACCCATCACATGATGTGTTGTTTATCCAGCTGTGGGCTGGACAGTTTGTCCAGGAGGATCCTGTGAGAGACACCATCAAAATCTTTACTGAAATCCAGAAAGGTTACATCAGCTGGCTTCCCTCGGTCAGCTGGGTGGGTTACCTTGCCATACGAGGAAATCAGGTTTGATAAGTAGGACTTCCCCTCATGAAACTGTGCTGGCTGTGACCAATGGCTGTGTTGTCCTCCCAGTGTTCTTCAATACCTCCCAGAATAATCCTCTCCATAACTTTACCAGGCACTGAACTGAGACTGACAGGCCTTGTAATTTTCGGCATCCTCTTTTATGCCCTTCTTGAAAATCGGGACAAGACCTCTCAAAATCATTAAGAGAAGTTTTGAGATTGACATCAGCCACCCCTTTGAGGATCCTCAAGGGGATGAGGGCAATTCTTATCACACTCACTTTTCCTGACAGTTGCTGTGAAAGGTGGCTTTCCAAATTTCAACTTAGGAAAGGAAAATACCAACAAAAACTCTTGAACTAATGCTCTTCATTTATTTGAAGCAGTCCTCCCATCCATCAAGTGCTACTGTTCTCAAGGTTACTAATCCTTCAAGGATTTAACCAGCCAAAAGATGTTATTCCATTTTCCAGTTGTCAATGAGTAGCTTGTGAACACCACAGATCTCTTAGTTGGAATAATTCGCTCCACTCTTTTTAACAACTAATTTCCAGGGCCTGTCAGCTGCAAACAGGCCACTCACTGCCATCCCATTGACTTGTTCAGTGGACACTAAATCTGCAGCTCCTTTTCATTCATATATACAACCCTACTAAAATCTTATGCCAGCAATAGATTTCTAATTTTTCCACTCACTTGACTGCAAAAAAACCCAAACCGAAACAACAAAATTCTTGCAGGATCCAAAAAGTACACAGAAACACAGGATTGCCTCCCAAAACATAATGCACAGCCTATAGACCGGGATCAGTGAAAGCAGCCCCACCACATGACGGCCACCTGGAAGAGGCTCAGCTCCCCTGTCCACTCACAATCCATAGGTCAGTGATGTCCACAGATATCACTACAATTTATGCTGGTGCTCACTTCCTGACTCATTTCAGGGCTTTCTACATCACTTTTAAGATCTCCCACCAGCCTTGAACCAGAACTTGGCCTAAAAAACCCCTGAGCTAGGACTGGATACTTTTATTCAAAACAAAACAAAACCTCAAAACATCTGTTTGCACATTTTTGTTTCTCTAATTGTAGGTATGTCCAAACTAAACAATCTTGCCTCAAAAGGTTACCCCCTGCTTGTGCTCTCGTAACTCAAAGTCCATATTGATAACAGGTTTACTTTTTTTATAGGTCTGCAGTTCACCACTGGGGTATCTGCTCAAGGACCTCTAATGAACAGGCCTAGAATTGAAACTCCGGTTACTGGTACCGACTTTTTCTCATCAGCTTGCCTGGTGCACAATCTGCCCAGCAGACCAACAGGAAGCAGTTTCCTGCAGCCACAGTGCAGCTGATGACCTTGTACCATCAATACTGCCCTTCATCTTGTTCCCATATTCAGAAGTTTTATCATGAGTCTTATATTATACACTTATATTTGTTGTCACATATTCAAAATCCTTGAGTAAGCCACTAAACTAAACACAACTCCTTCTGGTATTAAATGATACACATAAAGGTATCTTTCTAGACTTCTACAGGAAAGTTCAGAACTAAAGACTGAAAAGCAAATAACAAGGATATTAAACAACTTGTTCTTTTCAGTCAAGACAACAACCTGAGGAGTTTGATCTTTGTTGCTCGTTTCTGCTCTAGAAATACAAAAAAAGAGAAAGGCTGACAATCCACTCCCTACAGTTTTCATGTGGGAAAAGGCTGATGGGGGCAAAAATCACAGAAGTGGTCGTGGGTCCCTGGTGGTCTGCTCACAAGCTCCTGCCCTGGAGGCAGGCTGCTTTAAGGAAATACTTGAGCAAAGTTTCTCAGAAAAGAAAACCAGCAACATGCAAGCAAAGGGACAATTTCCAATAAAGTCTCTTGATACTCCTCTATGACAAGCTCAAAAACGGAAGGATCTGCCTCCTTTTCATTTGCTCAATCAAACTAACAGTCAACAAAGGCCGATGCAGGGCTGAAGCTGATCCTTCTGTCTGCGATGTGGCACTTAGGAAGTCACGCTTATTTACAGCCCTAACCAGGCCAGAGTCAGATTGATGAGACCACAGAAACAGCTTTAATAGACCAGACCAACAACTCAGGAAGCCCAGAGCCTTATTTCCAGAGGTGGCCAGTAAGAAATGTTCAGGGACAAATGCAAGACGACACAGGAGGATCAGTAGCCCGTCACAGTCTTCCAGCCATCAGAAGCTTAGCACTACAAAGGGAGTCTTGGAAGGGAAAGGGGGGAGAAAGGGAAGGAGAAGAAATCATGCTCGTAGGACAAACTGAACTGGAACTGATAATAAGACACAGATAGACTGTAAGCCAACAAAAAGTTGGTAAAACAATGAAGGCATAAGAATGAAATTAATGACAAAAACACATGTTCCGAGATAAAATCTGAGAAAGACAGTGAAGGAATTTTTGAAGAACTGTGCAAGAAAAAGTTATGAAAAGGCAAGGTCAACACTAAAATACTTACACATGACTGTATGAAAATAACTGATTTTTCAATTATTTTAAAAGGGAAGCAAAAAATTTGCTCCGAAGTGCTGCAGTCTGGTTATTTTCTTTGCACTCGACAAGCTAAACTTCAAAAGATGATACTTTTTACCCCTGGTGTTTTTCACAATGCATGAGATGCATGTTTCCTGCATAATTCATCTGGACTAACAGTTTAATCTATGTGCATTCTCTATCTTTTGGCCAGTTCTTTCATTCTAATCCTACTCTGGCAAAAAAAGAAGAGGGCTACTGTTATTCAGAGACCCACAGACAAAAATCGATTCAAGAGACCAACTAGGTAGCTTCAATTGGTAAATTGAACTCACAGCAAGAAAAACCTCCAAAATTATGTTAATGAAAAATCAAGTTAATGAAAAATTATGTTTTCCATATTTAAAAGATTTCCTTCAAGCAAAAATGGCTGGGGGCTCTTAAAAAAAATGAAAGAAACTTTTGCAAATATCCATCACATATGCCAGTAAAAGGATGGAAAAAATAATCTTTCTTAATGGAAAAGACACTATTTTTTTTCTTCTTCTCTTTTTCATTTCTATTTCAATAGAAAGAAGAATAATGTCCTTAAAAAGTCCAGACCATAACACTCTAGCTCTTTTGTTAAAAAAGCTAAAATGTTAATTTTTAAAAAAGACTGACCAACAATAATGCTGAAACCCAGCAATGCAACTCATGACAAGTCATACTTATGCAATACCAAAATTGTTATTTACTAGAACTAATCAAAAATACACCTCTCATATCTAAAAGTGAGAAGTAGAAGGAGGGTTACTTTCAAGTCAAATTGCATCTGCTCACTCTTGGTACCTGTGAGCTAACTCAGACTCCAAAATCACTGCAAGCTGGTGGCCCCCAGCACTTTCAGAAGAAGAGGCAACCTAAGGTCATGCTCAGCCCTCCCCTTCCATCAGGTATGCTGCAATATACAGGGTTTGGAGTAATTTTATATCCGTGGCAGGGATGCTCAGGCTGGTCCCAGGAAGTGGAGGGGATCATGCTAGCACCCAGCTCGTACCCAAGGAGGACTGGCCACAGACAGGACAAAGGACAACTTGGAGTAGGAACTCTGGCACCCAGAGCTCAAAAGCCTTTTCCTCCTTCTTGCAGGTGTGGTTGAGATTGGGTTAGAGCACCACCGAAAGTCAACAGAAGCAATATTACTGCAACTTTCTTTGCAAATTGTGCACTCCCTCAAAACAGCACTTGTGGGGTAATTCAGCGTCTCACAACTCATAAGAACACTCTCTCAATTTCTTTAATGCCACCATTTACCACTGCTTCCACAAAAAGCGCTGCATTTCTGCAGTGCTGTGCCAGCTACCACCAGAAACTCAGCAGCAGCCTTACACCCCAACTTTCTCACACCAGTAATCCACCTCACTCACTCCTCCACCCAGGAATCTGTGCAGAAATGTTCCCGCCTGACTCATCTGTTTCACCATTCCCACATTTCTCTCCCTTCCATCACTGACCAGACCAGAGTCCTGGCCCCAGCCGCTGGCCACTTTTTCCACTTCAGCCTGGCTTACCACTTGTCTGTTCTCACCATCACCAACCAGGAACGTGATTTACCATCTGAATTCCTCACTGCCACATATTTCAGATGAGTCCACAATCATCCAAACTCACCCTGGCACCAGCCACCTCTCACCCATGAGGGCTAGCAGTTCATCAGTGCAAACCACAGTATGTACAAAGCTAACCCAGAAGTCACATTGTGAACACTGGCTGGACTGTGGTGGAGATTGCTGCTCTCTTCAAAGTTAAGAACAGGAAGACCCAGAAATGAAGCCCTAAGAATGAAACCTCAGCATTTATGTAATCAGCAAACAAGAGGCTTAAATGGTAAAACCCGAGACAGCAAGGGTGCGACGTGGCACACGGCCTCCCACGCTCATCCACAAAAATGCGACCACCTCAGAATCACTTGATCAAATTACAAGCCCTTGCATAACTGAACAGACAATGTTCCTCCACCGAGGCATGGGCTGTCTTCAATCGCTGCAGAAAGCCCACAGCAAACAAACTCAGAGCTGAGACAAACATCCACGTTACTGTAAGAAATGGGAATGCATTTGCATTTCCAGCCTTCTCAGGCAACTTTTGTCCGTTGTTTAATCCACTTGGTCCTGTGACTTCACAGTATGGACATCAAAATGGCCAGAAAGCCCATCTAGCAGACACAGGAAGAATTTGCTCCTCTCACCTCCAGGGAGTCCATAAGCTCCCTTGTAGAATATACCATGAAATGCAAAGCCATGCCTACAGCCTCTGAAAATGCCCACAGCAAACACTGTGGGCAGCAAATGACAGGTTACCTTTACCTCAGTGACTGCTTTGTGTCACAAACCCCATATGAACCCCTGCCACCCTCCCAAAAAAATAACTTTAAGGGGAAACGTTCCTTTCTGTCCACGTTTGGACTTTGCACTGAAATAGAAATTTGCTTGCTCTTCTCCTGTTCAGTTGACTGACTCAATCCCCTACATGCTGTTCTCCAAAATGCTGAGTAATTCTGTATATTCTGCTGAGATCAACCATCAATACAGGTCCATCACTCAACACGAGAAATGATCCCTCTGCTCTCCACCAGAGTTCAAAACATCCATTTATGAGCAGATATCCAAGTTCTAAACCCAGACATCACCAATGTCTCATTTTCTGTTTCAGCTGCACCAGCCTAAAAATTATTTCCATGTAGGCATGCCTCCCAGGGATTTGGAAGCAGGATTAGGTACAGAAGACTATTCTGCCTGTACAGAAATAAACTTTGTACAATCCTTACTTTTATTTAAAGATTAAAAAAAACACGTAAATCTCTAAACATGATATGAAATACTGTAAAATGCATATTCCTGCATATTGATACATAACACACTGTATTTTAAATAATTTATTTAATGTGGGCAGACACATATTTTTCTGTTAATCTCTGCGCATTTTGCTACTCTGTCCTCCACCCCTTTTGTTATTCCTGTCATCCCGTCATGTCCTCTTAGCAGGCAAGGGCAGAGCTGCCTTCTCTGTTATGTATTGGTACAACGCCCAGCACAGACTTCTCATTACGAACTCCAAGCCTCGTTGTAAAAGTAATAGCAATTAAACCCATGTATAAATAGATAAATTTCTGAAGAGAATGTACAACTTACATAATGACACAAATTCACAAAAATGCTGGTTTCGTGTCAGTCAGCGCTGCAGATGCCAACTCCCTCAAGAACCTCCATATTTTATAGGGCTTTTTATGGTGCGCTGGGACAGAAGTGAGAAGACGACAGCCTAAAGCCAGTTCTTAATCAAATGCAGATTTACCTATGGAGCACAGACCGATAATTAGTGAGTTGCATTAGGAAACAGCTGGGAAACCAAAATGACTCCTGGTGCTAATGAAACCTCAGGTCACCTGAATTTAAAATAAAACCCTTCAAGAAAAGACTCTTCAGTTAGCCATCATTTTTTATTACCGGTATGTGGGACACTCCCTGCTAAAAATTCCTGCTTCTCTGGGTGGAGACTGATCACTTCTGAGCCATTTCTGCACTGAGTCTGAACCACCCACATCTACCAGGAACATTTATTGTGATGAATAGACCTATTAATACCAGCTTCACCCCACCCTATACTGCTTCAAAGTATGGAAACTCAATGGATGTATCTGGTTTTGGTTAATATGCCATGACTCTCAAGTTTTACAATGGGAAGGCAGAGGAAACACATTATGTATTTTATTGTAGTATTTTGGCACATTCCCAATAAAGTGGAAAATTCAACCTATCAGGGATGCAATTTTCAGTCTTTGCCTACCAAATCTTACATCCTTCTTCACCTTTTTCCACAAAATATATTTTCTCCTTCATTCTCAGCCTCTTTGCCAGGAAGAGCCAAGAGCAAGCTTTAGGTCCTCCCAAGCTCAAGTTGAAACCACATCCAAAAGGACAAGAAAGGAACAAAAGCATGTGAGGTTTAGTGTGAGAAAATCTTTCAGGAGAAGTTTTGAACATGGCATGGACTTGTTTTCACCTCATCTTTCAAATCCTTGCCACATCTAACATCCCTGGATACCAGAAATTAAATGCTGATGTAAAAATCAAGGTCATTGCGACCTGATGAAAACCCTATGCAGGGGTCACTCAGAAGAACCACACACAGAAAGGCAATGGCTTGGATTGCTGTAAGCTATCCCACAATTACAGATCACAAAGGTGGAGCAAAGAATATAAAAATAAGTGAGACAGGGCAACTATCGTAACAACGGAGTCAAGTCAAAAAGGGCAGCAGAAGTGGGGAAGACACTGAACTGCTTTAGTTATGAAGTAACGGTCAGACATACTAAGCCTAAGATGAGAGAAAGAAAATGCAACAAACTTTCAAACCATACACACTTTAAATAAAGTCCAACTCCTCAGGAAAACCAAACAGTGAATTTTCTCGTTCATAGGACAGCCGAGGCTGCTACAAGGCAGGAATCCAACACCACTTCCAGCACTTTACCAAAATGGCTTCTGGACAGGGATGCCCCACATGCAGTACCTGAGGTGGGCTCTGTATGGAAATCCTCTCATCAAAGTCACATGTCTGCCTCCAAGGTGCTAGAATAAAACTCCTGCTTTTCGACATTTTCTGGCACTGCAGGAGATGCTTGAAGGCCCCCTCCTCGGGGAACGAGGACCCCTTGACAACATGTTCCAGAACGACTTCATTTTCACAATTACTAGTGCGACCAGGTCACACCTGTCCCTCCCAGAAAGGCAACTTCCCAACTCCTTCAGGAACTCTTGCTCCTCCAGGTGGGAAGCACTGAACACCGAATGCAGGGAAGGGCAGGAGGAGCCACCACTGCTCCATCTACATTTCAAGCCAGCTAACCAGGACTGTGGATCAGGGGAGAAGCAGCATTGCAATGACTCCACTTTCCCCAGCACATCTGACAGTGCCATTAGCACAACTGGCTCCCAGCCACCTGAGAGAGAAAAAGAGCAACTGGATGCCTGTGAGGAATGATCAAATAAAAATTTAACGTCTAAATAAACAGAACACCTGGCAAAATGACTCAGGTCCAACCACACGTACTGGCGGCATCAGCAAGAGCTCCAGGGCTGCTCAGCACTTCTGCAGTGGAGAGAAGCCTTGAGCTCAGGCTGGTTCTACTGCAGACCCTGTAAACAGTTTGGGGCAACTTCTTGGCAGAGCTCTTCAATTTATTTTAGATTGCCGGCACTTGCCAGAGGGAACTATTGGGAGGCCCATAAAAATTGAGCTTCCTCTCACAGTGTCAACTGATGAAGCAGTTTTTGCTTCCTGACCTCAGTCATTGTATAGTGCTACCTCCTGCTGTTACAGAAAGTTGCTGTGTGACAGTAAGCAAGCTGACACCTAATTGTTACATTTGACCAAGTGTTTTAATTAAGGGAAGAGTGTCTTTAAAATAAACTCTTAGGAGTCTTTGGCCCACATTCAGGAAAGCACTTAAGTATAAGCCTTAGACTGTCCCTATTCAGGAAAGCACGTGCTTAAGTGCTTTCCTGAATGCAGATATATTCCTGTCCTGGGACCTTAAAAGTGCACTAAATAATAAAATTTATTGCAATTTGACTTCACTGTTGTCTTGAAACATTTATTTGGCTGTTTCTTTATTAAGAGTAAAGTCACTTGAATTTCGTATCTATTTAACAACCCTTACTGCTTGCTGATTACATTCCAAGAGACAATCTGTTAATGCTGTTTCAGTTAAGCTCTAGGGGTTTTTTCCCCTCACTATCATGAAACTGTCTCATTTTCTTGACACACTGGTTACCCTCACACAAGGCACCTACTGGCCACATACCACTCAAAATAATTTTGCATGGAGTTGGAGATCTTTGGGTCTGTTCTCCACCATATACCAAAGAAGGATATAAAGTCAAGCTTTATCTAAACCAACGCTCGTGTCTGGGGCATTCACTGAATAGTGTTCAGTCACTGCTTCTACCAATAGTAATGCCTGTATTGTTATACCAGTACAGATGTCACAAGTCAGAACAAAAAGCCAAATTTCAACCAGCAGATCCTTCCCCCCGCAGCCAATACACAGAACCTGTGTTTTACATCTCTCACAAGCTACCTCCAACACCTTTGCACTGCAAACTTCAGATTTTCTTAATAGAAACCTGACAGTGTCGAGCAGGAGGGGAAGAGAGCGTGAGCACAGCATGCACATATCCACATGAAAAACTGGAAGAATTGAGGTGTGCTTTGTCCTACTTAACCACTGCTCCTGCAGCTCTTGAAATGGGAACTTGAAACTTGGGAAATGAGGACAGAGGTGTCAAATTTGTCAGTACTGCTAGAGCACAATGAAGTGGGAGGTGATCATTGTTTTTCCCGTCTCGTTTGGCCCACAGTTACACCGTATCAGTCCCACATTTCATGACTCACATCAACAGTCTGAGCCTTTTCCTGTGGCCCTGTGAAGAAGCATCAGGTATTGGCCCAAGCTAGAGAAAGAGCCTCAGTGTCTCTTGAGGGGCAAGAGCCTGCTCAGACCCCATTACTGAATTACTGACAATCTCTCATATGCTAAGGCTGGGACCAGTGATGAAATCTTCCACGAATGAAAGCAGCAGGAGGAGTTCGCCTATTTTCTCTTCCCTCTATAACACTGAGAACAGTTCACATCCACCTGGGAACACCACCTAACAGCTGCTGCAGGGTTGTGAGGACCCAGGACACCAGTGGCACTGCTGATCTCTCCTGCTCCCAGCACATCTTCCCTAGCACCTTACAGCTGTAGCTGCTGGTTTTCACTTCTTTGCTCCTACATTTTTTTTTTTCCAGGGTGGCTGGCAGGAGTCCTGTGACCTGTGAGACATGGAGGAAAACTGGAACAGATTTCTGTGGAGCTTGCTGGACAAAATGCCTACAACATCTTCGTTTTCAATAGCTCTGAGGGTCCTTGCTAGTCCTAACACGAATTTACCTTTCTGGTTCAGACTTAGTTTTTTTGTGTACACCACCATTGCTAAAGAAAATACAACTGTTGTACTCTAGGTTACTACCTCTGCGCTCCAAGCACATAAAGGAATGCAAAAGCAATGGAAAAAGGGGACATTTAAGTGTATTCACATAATCTGCACAACACACAAACAGTTTTCAAACACTGGGAAAAAAACTTGCAGCATTAATTGTCCTCTGGTTACACAAAGAAGAAGATGCAAATATAGGTGTCCCAACTGTGACCAGCAGGTACATAATTAAGGGAACACCACATGTAGACACGTGCCTAATTTGTTCAGGTGGCAAAGTTAACTAAATAAGCTCAAGGAATGAATGCAACACAAGCAGATTTACTTAAAAACTAAGAAAAAGCGGTCAAGATGAATCACACATCTCAGTCAAATAAAGGAATAGTCTGCTTGCTTTAAGCTCAGTCATAATTGGTTTCCCCTCACCTTCCAAAATCACACTTAAAAAGGAAAATAGTATTTATGGCTCAAGCTAAACCACAACCACTTTATTCATCTGTTGTTTCAGTTTTTCCTTAAGGCTTGTGTTTAAAGACAACCTGAAGGACCCCACTCTCAGCAGCATTTTCATACACTGCATTTAACGAGAAAGAATAAAAGTCATTACAATGAAGTTTTGTAGGAGAAGACATTTCAAGAAAAGGAAGTGGCATAATTTTCCTCAGACTTCTCTTCTGGGCACCAATGAACAGAGATATCTGATCCTTCACTCCCCTGCTTGGGGATGCACAAGAGATCTCATGGACAAAAAGGCTTTCAGGACAAATCTCCTGCCCCAGTGAACCTTGTCTCTTTCACACAGCGCTGCTCTCACCGCAGTGAGGCACCATTACTAGTGTTTACATAAGTCTGAATCATGCAAACTAGGAAAGATGGAATAAGAGGTAAAATAATCAAAAGCTGCATCAGCAAGAGCTGTGGTTTCAGTCAGTGGAAAGCATTATTTTTAGAAAGCCAGAATTTCTTAGTCACCATCCTTTAAATTCACTTGCCTGCACAGGCAAAAGCCATGACCCTCCCTCTGGTCCAGTTCATTCCTCCTTCTCCAGAGTTTCTCCTCTCCTTCATGCCCATGAAATCAGGCATGCATGGCCAGCCTAAATGATTTGCTGGACATGACCCACCCATGGCCAGCTGCTGCATTTACTACAACTCCGGTGGGGTCTTCCATATTTTGCTTGTGATTGTATCCAGCATTCCAAGGACTGGCTCACGTACTTCAGCCTTAGATAACCAAAGCAGCTTTCACAGCTCAGCTGCCCCAGAAAGCACTCCAACATTTCTTTTTCCCCTTGAGTACAGCTTGGGTTTTTTCAACAAGGGCAAAAGTAGCAATGTGCGCCCTTCATGCCACACACAGTAGCAGGCAAATACCCTGCAACCCAGCCAGAGATGATCTGAATTGCTGGATAATTGACTTAAAAGCTTGAACTGAAATCTGCGATCCAGATCACATGCAATTCTGCTGAGGATTCCCCTTCCCCTCTTCCTCTATCTTGCTTTTTTGCACCCTACTTAGCCTGAACACACCCACATGCCCAGGGAACTCCTGCCTGGGGCAGAGGGCAAGGCAAAACCAATGGAGACCCCTGCTACAGTGGCTCTGACACTGAGCATGTGGCAGGGAGCAGTAAGACAGCAACAAGGTGGATCCCACTAGGACACTGTGGCAGAACATTAGCCAGGTATTCTTCAGCAACAAGCTCTTGTCTGCATGACTTCCTGAAGTGACTTTTCCCACCTTGTCTTTGGGATCCAGAACCGACCTTCCCACAGGCAGGAGGGCAGTGGGGCAAGAAAATCTGTGACATGGAGATAAACCATGAAACCCACAAAGGACAGGGAGCATCTCCTTCCAGGCCACTACGACCTGGGCTTAGTGCACAATCCCTAACCTCAGCTGTGGTTTTGTCTGTGCGTGCTGAGGGCAGGTTTTGCTGCCCTTACTCCTCAAATAGCAGTAGTGAAGTCTTTTCTCTGGGTAACTGCTGCCTCTGACTCCGGCACAAGGCTGCACTTCCAGCAGGAGAAACACATTAGAAAACCACTGTTTGATATCAAAGCTTCCACAGTGTCTTAATAGTCCTTCATATTTTTTGTAGCCTCATACAGTTTTAGAAAAGTTTGTTAATTTTAAAATAGTGAGTTTATTTACCTATGATATTTTTCTCTTCTTGATTGCTGAGAGGATCTGTAGTACAAATCCAGGTTTTCTTCCATCTCAAACTGGTACAGTGCAAAGCCAAGGATACATATGTTGCTAGCTGGAAAATAAAGTGCCCTTGATTCCTAACTTTATTTTGGACAGTTCACTCCAAGTTATTAAAAGCCAAATTCAGTAGTGAGAAAATATATATAGCTTCAACTGTTTTGTGTGGGTTTAAAGTACTATTTGCTTTATGAGTAACAGATTCAATAATGCATATATTTACATAAAAATAGTTTTGACATTTAAGTTAACTTCTTGCCAAGCTGGTGCAAAAATGGAAATGTAAAAAGCATAAGCACAGAAATAAGCCCCTATGCTGTAAGTCTTCTATTTACAGGTAATTTTTTTTCCTTGGCAATAATACCTGAACGGTATGTTTTATAGCACTAGACCTAGCCACTCTGAGTCAATTTAGTGTTTATGGAACGTGCCAGACTGACAGTTTGAGATTTAAACACTCCATGCCAGCCTGTAGTTGAGCTGGGGTAGGGGCTAGGAGAGTTTCCAGAACCTGGGCCACTGATGGACCCCAGTCGTGTTCTGCAGACACGACAAAATCCATGATGGCACTAGTCCAGGACACAGTAACGCGAACAGCCAATTATTCTTCAAGCCCCAGGAGGCTTCTGAGAGGGTGGCACCAACCCGTGCTGCGCAAGAGCATGGAGTGAAGCACCTACTACAAGTCAAAGCCCGAGGATGGCTATAAAATGCCCAAAACTTTAAAAGTGATGCTGTTCAAAAGTGCCCTACTCTGCTAGCTCTGGGAATGACCAGGCAGCAGTCCCTAGATAACGGATATGATGGACAGAAGAGGTTGGAAACCGTCTTTTCTACTACAGTAACCAAGATTCTTTTTTTTCCCCAGAGCAGTTAGTCAGCTCAGGGATGTCAAAATATATAACTGGGCCATGAGACAAATTACAGTGTAAGTGCTGCTACTTTGCCAATGACCTAGCAGGCTTGGCCCCGAGATTTCTAATGTTTGAAGTCTCACGTTCCTTGTTCAGTACTGCAGTACTTCTAAAGACATTTTAATTAGGATGAAGTGACAGGCAAACCTACCTGCATGGATCCTTCATATATATAAACAAAGTAACAACAAAGCCCAGATGACCAAATGGGTGATGTATTGGTATGAAAGAGAGAAATATAAAATACATACATATACATTTATCAAGCCTTTGGTTGCCAATTCACTCTTTTGCAAAAATTCCTGACAACTGGTTCATCAATACTTAATACTCTGGCTGTCTCAGGTAAATGGTCTGGCAATCAACAGCAATCTTTACATTCTAATCACCATAAATAGATGAAAATATATAAACAGAAACAATTAATCAGAGCTGAGGATAGTCTTGATCCTTACTGCAGCCTCATGTGTTACATATTTTTTTCTGCTGTGATCTCACTAGCAATGCATCACTGTTTTTAACCACTCTGAGCACTGATTCTACGTTCAGCAGCTGTGTTTGTTTACAGGGCTAGAAATTAGCACAGGACAAATGGACTTCATCCAACTGAAATTTTATTTTGGCATTTTCCACTACACTTCACAATATATTGGTCCTCATAGACCAATTATGTATTTGCCACTGACGCTGGCCAAGGAGAGTGCATAAGCAAAGATGGTGCTCACTAATACTACACAGGGATGCTTTTATTGCTCCGAATGTGGCCTCCCTAATTACTAAGCACAGCTCAGTCACTTGCAGCCAGGAAAGTCCACTACTGTATTGTCCATACTTTTTTTTCCGCTAGGAACATAAAGAATGTCATCAGAATCCATCCTGCGCTTTGCACTCTGCCAGTTCGGTAAAAGCGATGAAATGCAACGATATTTTATATTTAAAGGGACCTGCCAGTGCCCTTCACACTTACAATCGAGCTCCCAAAGCCAATTCCAAAAGACTGTAAACCAAATTCAGACAAGTCAGCCCTAATATCATTTTCCATTTCAACATTCATTTGCTTTTTCATGGACACGTATTTAAAAATGAACAAAAGACCAGCCCTTTGCCCCTATGCACTTTTCATCTCCTTGACCATAACCTTAGCACAGAGTTGGGGGGTGCTTCAGATTCCCCCATCCTCCTCTAGAATAAACTGTTAAAGGGGAGTTACTGAATTCACTGGAACACGGTGGCAAATACTCCTGCCCGAGTTCTCACACACCTGAATGTAAGTGTAATTTTAAATGCTTCAGTATTCAGAATACTTTTGTAAGCAATTCCTATTTATGCTAGAACTCACACAAGAGACAAACATAAAGTGCATTAAGTTGTAGTTTAGGGGCTTTATACTGCTTAAAATACTCTGGGTCTCTCTTTAAAAAATGTGTTTTAGAGAAACTACCAAACGGTCCCGCAGGCACCAAACAATTTCTTCAGGCAAATACCCACAGCTATTCTGTCAATTAAACCAATAAGCCCTGATGAAGCACCTCTCTGGAGAGAATAAAGTTAAAAGTACAATGCAACTTCTTGAAATACGTTTTCTTGAGGACCGAAAAAGCCCAGGAACATTTGCAGGGCATTTTGTTTCTGAGGAACTGCCTCTCACTATTTTTAACTTTGTTTCATGCAACAAACGCTGATAATTTAAAATAATAGCAATGATGATGTTCTGACATCACAAGACACATGAAGAACCCTGTCAAAGTAATATATTGCACTCTGCCGTGTAATTATGTTATGTTGGAGCGGAGTGTTGGAAAACTTAGTATAATCATTAGCCGAGCACTGAATGTTTTGATTGTCAGACAGGTTGTATATGATGCAAATATATGACTCAGAAATGATTTCACATAAACATTTTGGTAACAGTAATCTGACTCATAACCTCCAACATAGAAAATAACAAGCTGCACAAAACATCTGTGCGCTCCGAGCAACCCCAGCTTGCAGCAACCTTTACAAGTCTCGCAGCACAGAAAGACCAGAGGTCCTATCTCTGAGGACCCAAAGCTGAGAGATGTTGACACCTACCTTCCCTAAAAGAGCCAAAGAAGGAGCAAAAAGTGCTGTCATTCCCATCAGGCAGCCCTGGCAAAGAGCTATGACAGTTTATGCCATTTGATAGCCTGCCCAGTGGGCATTGCTTGTGGGTTTTGGTCCACAATTAACAGGGTTAAGATGGGAGGAAAGGTTTGTTGCTATTCCACCCCGAAGCTTCACCATGTCAAGTACGACACAATGCACAATTCTTCTTCTATTTATTTTTTCATTCATGAGGAGATGGACAGCTTCTTTCACAGCCCCCTTCTGAAGACAAATGTGCAGTCTTGAGTGACAAGGAGGATTTACCGTCTGTTATTTCAGAGGAGGTTTGCCATGTTTATTCTGGAAAGTGCCATGAATTAATGAACTATCTCTTCAAGCCTCAGTGCATCAGAGCTGCCAGCTCTCTGGCTGCCAGAAGCAACAGACTGTTTTGGGACCCCATAAAACTGTTTTTACTGAGACTAGAGATAGCAAAAGTATCAGGCAGACCCAATCCCAAAAGCTTCTGAAACATAAAGGAGTCATTATACCAACTTCAGCTGTTACACTGCATTTTTATGGGGAGTTTCTCAACAAAACTGTCAGTTAACTCAGAAGAACATCTACTGTTAGCTTCCCTGCAGCATGGGCATTACCAGAAGGCAACCAAACCTTTACTAGGCTCTCCAATATTTCAAAGTGAAACATGTGCTATCCTGTGACCTCTTTCATCTTTCCTGCGTTCAGCTGTTGGCAAGCATGTCTGAAGAGCTGTGTCCCTAATGGAGCATGGCTGAAGAAAGCACAGACTGTGCAACACTGACAAGCAAGGTGCACAAGCAGGAAGAACTAAAGCCTAAGCCAAGTGAGGACCTGTAGGCTCCACCTGATTCATGCTGCCACCTGAAAAAAGACAGGTTTCACCAAATAGGACCCTCTTGTGCCAATGGCTCCATGAGCCACTGGAGGACTATCCAGGTCAGTAAAACAGCACATAGGCTCATAGGTAAGATTTCAGGACTGGAAGCAAGAATTTCAGAGACCTCATCACAGCCCTGGTCCAGTCACAACCTCTGAACCTCAGCTTAGTTATTTGGAAAATCAGTACAAGAGTGATTTACATTTGTCACAGCACACTGTGAGACTTCAACGCTTATGAAGTGTTTTGAGGTTCTGAATAAGAGACATAGTATCTTGATGTTGTCTAGCAAGTAACGAGCATTACATATCCCGCAGAATGGAACATTTCTGGACAGGACAGCTGCTACAATCATTAAAGTGTAAAAACTATCACATGCAAGAGACACGACACAGACATCTCAAAGAGAAAATCTATTGTAGTATGTTAAACAAATGTATATTCTCTCCAGCTATCTTCCATAGCATAATAAGTTGGAACTTCCTTAAATACGAGAACTCTTTTTTTGGTCTCCCTTCACTTCTATTCACTCCCTTCTCCCTCTGCCTTTTTTTCTTTGTGGGTTAAAAAAAAAAAAAAAGAAAGAAATTGAAAGAGCAAGCCAAGAGATTCACAATCACCAAAGCCTGCAGAACATACAGTGAATTTTGGCAGGACATGCATGTTTATCCTTTTCATATGCTGTTTAAATTATTTTTATAAACAAGTCATTATCTTGCATAGCCACTGCTCGGTCCCTTTCATGTCAAAGATGTTTGATGTTACAATAATTAAGCAAAAGGGTCTGCATGCTTGAAATGCTGTCTCAGGATGATGGTTTGTGGGCAAGAGAGGCTGCTGCTTTTCTAAAATGAAGGGTTTCTTTGCCAACCTTCATCATTTAAGTTGAGCACCTGGATTCTGTACTTGCGGATCAAATCTTTGTGTAGACATTAAAACATTAATTTCAAACCAGGCTTAAATTTTAGAACTATCCTCCTACTATTTTGCATCAAAATTGTGCACACAAGTCAAGGCTTGCAGAGAAGCCTCTCAGTGCTTGCACATGAATGTTTTAAAGAACCAGGCTTAGCATCATTATAAAAATTCAGGTACATTAAAAGTGTGTAAGGCCTCTTCCTGCACCACACCACCAGTGTGGCCAAAAGCAGTGAGGAAATGTGAAGGGGAAGTCCATGGTAAGTGACATAGGAAATGTCTCCTCCTTTTTTCCTGCAGAGTGTCTGGCGACTAAAGACTGCTGCTTCTACCTCTGTCGTCTGAATTTGGCCAGAGGGAGCTTGCACCTCTGTGACATGAGGAATTAAAGCTCTGACCAGTTCTTTAATCCCTGATACAGAACTTTTATCCAGATATTTTAAAGCAGTTTGAAAAATATGCAAGTTCGGCTGCAGCAAGTGTTCACGTTCAAACAACTTTGTATTATTACAGAGTTTACAAAGGCAGAGGCAGAGAAGTCTTCTGCATCTTGTATGCGTTAGTTACAGTTAAACCTTATTTTCCAACTTATTTGGATAATTTTATTCCTTGTAAAAAGACTGGAATTGACTGCTAAGAGCTTTACTCTTCCGGATTTCTCTCTCAAGTGGTCTGGAAAGCCCAGGAGAGACAAGAATGCAAGAAGGCACATCTGTTTCACACCGTTGCTGCCGACCCTCTCCTCCCTCCAACACCTCTTGGCTTGCATGTGCTACTATCAGACCCTGCTCATGATCTCTAATCTGTTCTCATTTTTTAAGTGCTCTTTGTTGCCTGGTGTGGAGCTTAACACTTGTGCTTCAATAGACATTATGTCACCCTTTAGCCCTTGTACAAACAGAGTGTTTAATACCTTGACCATACACGCCATGCAAACACGATGCGGTGAGCGACGAGATAAGAAAGCTGCAGCAGTACACCTCAACATAAACATCTCAGTGCATGCTTTAAACATGGCACATTTTACAGCCTGCACTTGATAAAAGAGACTGTGGATCTCCATTTGACAAGATTTTGGGTTGAACAAATATGTCTCCATTGAAAGAGCGCATCAAATAGCCAATTCATACATTTCTCACACTGCAAACAACCATTAACACCCATGGAATAACACATCTTTGGAATACTGTTTGAAAACACTCATTTACTATCAGGAAATTTGACTCTTCAGAACAAGTGTTAACACTGTCTTGATTAATTTGTAAAGCTATTCAAGCTGTGAAGTACATCTGCACATTCAGTATATTTCCAATACTGCGCTTCTGTTTTCATTTTCAAAATGTTTTTATTTATACACTAATATTTGACCTATGAATGTTCCAAGTTTATATGGAGCCAGCTGTTCTAAATTCTGGTTGTACTGAGCATTCGTGCAAAACATCAGGTGATATCATTGGATATTTTTAAGGGGAAAGTTCACAGGAAAGCAGTTATGTATTCTTGTGATTAACACCACATTGGATCAAAACAGTCATGTCTAGTTCTCTGAAAAATACAGCTACTGTTTTAGTTAGCAGAACACTTCGGCTCTGTCTACATTATCCTTTTTTGCCAAAAGTTCCCACTGTTGCTACCACTGATTCAATTCTGTCATTGTGCTATGATGAACACTGCTACGTAAAATAAAAAGAGCTGAAAGCAGCGCTGTCAAAATCTTTGTGCCCTTAACAACAAAACAAAAAAAATAATCTCATTACATCACCAAAAAAACCCAACCAACCCAAAACCCAAACAAACAAAAAAATCCACTCCAAAACTCTACCCAACACTACAAGACTGTTCCTTAAGTAACTGAAAGTTCAGGAAATGCCAGCCCCAATCCACAGCAGGTTTCAGAAATCAAAGTCCATTACGAGGTATTAAACACCCCTGCAATCCCACAAGGACTCAGCTTCTTTAACTAAACTTTTTTTCTCCTGCAACAGCCCTGCAGCAGCTGCAGGCCCATGCCCTTCCCAAAGCCACTGCGTGGGAGCCTGCTCTGGGTGCAAAGCACCGGACCACAGGCGCCTCTTAGGGTGCTGCTGCCAGCCACCCCTGCTGCAAGTGCTACAGCTCTGCAGAAGGCACCACTGGAAAAAAGGTGGAAAGAAACGACTCACTGAATGTTTTTCAGGCATGTCTCCTCACCCTCAGCATATCACAGCTACAGAATCCCAGTCCCAAGCACTCTCTCAATTCCCACTTAGAATTCCAGGCAGTTTGGGCTCAAAAGGACCTTCAAAAGTCATCCAGATCAAGCCCTGCCAAGGGCAGGAACATTGTTCAGTGAAACAGATTGCTCAAAGCCCCATCCTACCTGACTACGAACAGCTCCAAGGATGGTGCATCCACAGCTCCTCTGGGGAACCAGTACCAGTGTCTCACTACTTCTGTTTGAAAAAGTTTTCCCTTATATCCAATCTAAACCTACCCTCTTTCAGTTTAAAACTGTTGCCCCATCAAACAGGGAACCTAGGTGTGATCCAACACCAGGCTCCAAGGATCAGGTGGGCAGAAGACAGCTTTCCAGTCCTTAACCTCCATCTCCCAGGCTCTGAGGTCTGATCCTTGCTGTAACAAATGGGAATCTCTCAGCCATGAGCCATTTTTCCATTTGGGCAATAGCGTTTGCTCTTTGCTCCATACTGCTATACAAAGGGTAAAATGGAAATGTTAAATGATTAGGAGGTGGGCCGTACTTTACAGCATAGCTGTGCATCTGCTGGGACACAGCAGAAACACACAATGGGGCTGTTTACGTCCCAAGTAAATCATACCTTCCTCTAACCCCCTACAAGTTAGCAATGAGGCAAGATGACCTAAAAAGAATCGTGACTCCATGGCATGGAAAGTCTAAACACCACCTTCCTTCCTCCTAAATCACAAACACCGCTTAGAAGTTTATATTTAAAACTACGAGAGAGACTGTAACCACTGCAATGCACCGGGCTAGACCCAGCAAGGATCCACAGCTCCTTGGCAGAGGGACAAGCCTGCAGCAAGCAGTCCCAGCAGGAGCTCAGCACAAGACATCCATGACAGCTGCCCAAGTGATTTTCTGCTAAAGCCATGTTGAGCTGGAAGAAAACTGCCAAAAGAAAACCTTTTCATAAGAAGTGGTTTAGCTTCAATTTTTTTTCTGAGGGAAAGAACTAGGAAGTTCTGCTTTTATTTTTACAAAAAATTAAAAAAAAACACCAAAAAACCCAACCCAGCCCCACACCTGTGTTTCTAATTCAAAATGCAGCTTTTCATTTATTTACAGATAAAAAATTTGGCTTGAAATAATCAAGACTGGTTTGGCAATACTAGCTTTTTACAATTACAATAAATTGCTGTTGTTATTGTTGTTGCTGGAAGAAAATTTTGTGTGAAATGTTGAAGTCTAAGACTGTAAATTTTCAAGCTCTGAAAAGCTTTCACAAGACAGAGAATAATCCTACTAATGTCACACTGTCTGGTTCCAGTAGCTTAGTTCAGATGACAGTCAAACTTAGATAAATTGCTTACATGAACATGACCCTCCACTCATTTCAACAGTACAGGTTTTGAGGAGCAGCTTTTCCAGGAGCCACACATCTTCCAGGGCTCCTGGCCAAAGGCAGAAGGATGACTACAGTCCCTCAAATTCCAAGCCCAGAGGAGCTGAGGACTTCTAAAAGACCATTTGCCCTTTCTTTAATCATGCTGTCAGGCAGCTTCATACTAGCAGGTAACTTGCAAGCAGCAGCTACTTCAAGGAGATGACATAAATGAGGACCTTGAGCTGCATCAGTGGAACGGCAAATATAAGGCTGCTCTTCGGCGCTTGGGAATCTGTCTTGGCATCAAAGCCCACCATACAAGGCTTGGCAGAAGTCAGTAAACTCATTCCCTTCATCAGCTTCATGATTTCTAATATTGGCCTGCTCTGGACACACGTGGAGGACGCTGCTCACATGGCGAGCGAGTGAGGCTGTACACAGCCAGCTGGCAGCACAGCCAGATCTGCAGCATCACACACTCCAGTTATTCCCTCTGAGTAGATGTCTTGACCTTTACAACACGTGGCCAAGAGCGTAAACAGATGGGATGACAGTATGAATGCTACGGTCCCATCAATACAATCACGCAACACCCCTGATACATCTTGGTTGCCTAATTTCGTATCTCCCAACAGCAAGCATGGTACTGGGAAAAAGGCAGGTGGGCTGATCAAATCCTTCCGATGAAAAAATTCACCTGCTTTAGAAACACATGTAAGGATGTTGGAGCACTGCTTCCCTCCTGTGAAAAGCTGTGCAGAACAAAGGCATATTGCTTGCACCTAAGGTTTTGTGCAAGATCATTCCTAGAAGGAAATCTGGTAAGTGACTGCTGCCAAAAAGATGAAAAGCCTGTTTGGAAGACACCACATCCACAAGCTGCTGCTTTATAGGAAAGTAGAGAGAGAGTATTTGTACAACAAGTCTTATATTTACCTACAAGCAACTCCCTCGCACTGAAAGGGAGCACCCTTGCCCCAGCAGACACTTGAAGTCATGCAGGGAAGATGGAGATTGCCTGGAGTTTGGGGATTCAAAAAATAGAAGAGGCTTTTCACCACAGCCCTAGCTCAAATTGTGTCAAAGCTTCAGGGCTGACTGCAGGCTGACTTTGCCTGGCAAAAGGTGAGCTTCCCCTCAACCTTTTGCACTAAGTCCTCCCAAGGGATCTGTGGGAGGATAGAAGGGAAAACCCTCTCTCCAAAATAGAGATACAGTGAATCACTGCTGTTTGTCTGCTACAAAAAGCCACAAGGCTGAATAACCAGGTACCACACCCCAAAGCACACTTTTTATGATCCATATCTCTGGAGGGTTTGATGGGTTCAGACTTTTCCTGCACAGCTATCAACAGTGCCAGATATAGGTCACAGCAGAAACTGAGACTGCCACTGAATTCCTTGGGTTTGATTGTAAAGAAGTACCTGGCTGTTTTGCCTCTCAGTGTGGATGCCAGGATAGGAAGACATGGGTGAAGACCATGTTCTGACACAGGATTGCTTCACAGCGCCTTTCATTATACACAAATAATTCCGGATGCAGTTAAAGTAGCAAAGTCTTCGAGAGTCTTGTTTTTCGCTGCTTCACACAGCATGCACTACTCTGAAGAGACCAGCTGGTGAAACAGAGGATGGAGAGCAGATTCCCTTCACATCAGCATTGATGTGCCTGAGAAGACTGGAGTCAAGTTGTCAATCCAGCATCACTTCCTCAAGAGGTTTCTCCATACCAACCTCAGGCTGTTTTGCCAAGAGGAGATAACCTTATCTGGTGCCACGAGGAAGGTGCGTTTTCCAGATAGGAAACATTAATAGATGTTATTCTCCCAACAGTACTGTGTCAGGACACACCACATATTTATGTCAAGGCTGTTCCTACAAAAAGAGCTGAACAGTTTCACAAAGACTCCTGCTGGCCCCCAATGCACTCCCCAGCCCCACAACCCTGCTGTACAGCCATCTCCAGAGCATGGAAGTTTGGTACTCTGCTTCGTCAGTGAATCCATACAGATGTTTCCATCTGTGCTAGCTGTCCAGACTTCCTATGTGGGAAATGAAAAGAAACAGGCACTTGTCGGATGCCTCATCCTGATGAAAACACCCAAAACAGACACTTCTGGGATCATCTTCCCAAAAAAGGGACCAGACTTACCAAGGACAGGTTATGTTTTCTCTCAAATTATTTTTTGGTATCTAACCTGATAGATCAAATTTATAATCTAAATTATCTAAACTGGTTTATATCTTGTGCAATTTTGCTTATAATGGAAAGAAAAAATTATTTCTCCTCCCTGATACTGCCCTCCAGGTGCTTTATAAAAGAAAGTGCTAAGCATCTCCTGGAAACCCTGGACACACCAAGCTCCCCTATAATCAGCCCCTCTGGGAATCATTGCCCACGCCTTGCAAGCCCATACTACGATACAGACATCACCAGGTAGGCAAGATAAATCCCAGACTCCCCATTTCAAAGACTGATATTTCTTGTCCTCCCTATTAGACAGCAACTCCCTGTGTCTGAAGAATCTCCACACCTCTGTGACCTTCGTTTTTCACTTTAAAAAAACCTCAAAACAAAATAGAAACCATCTCCAAGAACACCATCACCTTTTAGACTGGGACAAGCCTGCACCGCCTGAATAATCAGAGACCTCACCAAAGTCCCACAGCTTTGCAAGACCTTTGCAAAGAGGACTCATATCCTGAGCACATATGGAAACATAGCCTTCCCCAGACAGAAAACACATCTGCTGTATCCCCAGACTGAAGGATGTAGGCTGGTCAGGAAGGGCTGGAGCCCTGTATGTTTAAAACAAGCAGTGACTACAAGCTTGTGACTCTTTTCGGGCTACAGGGCTGGAAAAATTAAATGCACTTTTATAAGAACATCAACACCTGCAAACTTTCATGAAAAAGAAGGACTCCTCTGCACAGCTGACCTAGATGATGGCTTTCCAGCACAGCAAGATACATCAAACTTCTGTCTGGTTCTGAGCTGCAGCAGAAGCAGTATCAGCACCTGAAGGCAGGTCACCCACACTGACTTCACACCCGCACAGCCACATGCACCTGCACCCCCAGGTGATACCGTACACTCCTCACCCTGAGAGAGCAGCAAGGGCCCCTCAAATCTCTTTGGTAGTTGCCCCTTTAGTAATGGAAAGGGAAGTCTTTACGGTCGAACACAAAATTCTTCAGAAGTCAGTTTTAACTGAACAGAAGTAACTGTATGTATGGCCACATGCAGAAAGCCCCAACTAAAATAATTCTGGCAGTGTCTACTTATAAGCAGACTCCAGCTGTGAGTTTTCAGGGTTGTTTGACATGTACTTCATTGGAATAGTCAGTGTGCTTGAGATCAAGAATTCTTCCCTTTCTGCTGTGATCCCACCATCTTCTGCTGCATTTCTGACTTCATCTAATAAGCTACTTTGACAGATCTGGCTGGCTTTCTCCCATCAAACCTCTGGTTTCTATACTGGAATATAACCTTAGGCTTCCTCTAGTTTTCTGACCTGAATTACTGTTAAATGGAAAAGTAAATGTCGATACACAGGTGAAAGACCCAAAAAAATCCCTGACATGTCAGAGAAGCCACAGAAAACAGCCAAACAGCTGTTCAGTCCCAGCCCATCGATTTGCCAACACTCTGGTAACAAACAATCACATTAAATGACATTATGGTTTATGACTCGGAATTTGGAAGTTGATGAGAAGTTTCTACAGTTGATTCATGCTTCCTGAGACTCATAACTAGCATTTCAATGGCACTATTTTACTACATTACATGAATAACTTTCCTCATTGTTACATAAGTGTCTAGATCCAAATTATCAGAACTGATTCGAATCATATGAGTGGAAGCATTTATTTTCAAAAGAAACACATACTTTCAGGTATACCATCTAATAATACTCTCCTGGTGCTTTATAAACAGCTAATTACCTTATAAAACAGCACATGCTCATGCTTAACCCTGAAATCAGCTCTTTCAGGAACTGCCTAACCCCTTGTGAGCACCTTGATTCACATCCCTCAAGTAAAATGTGCCATGAGGGTTGCTCACAGACAGCTACAGCCAGCACCACACTTCCTAAATTCACAGCTCCAAGTATAGGTCCTGAAAGTCCCCAAGGCAGAGAACAGAGACAGCAGCAGCAGCTCCGTGTATTCAAAGGACAGAGAGGTTTGGGGAGGCTGGGAAGGAAGAAAAACAGAGGCAGGTGCCCTTTGGACTTGAAACCCGTACAGTATTTCCCAGATCTTAGCTTCTGAGATGAGACCACAGAC
The DNA here is from genome assembly GCA_013397845.1 of Melanocharis versteri. Lineage (NCBI taxonomy): Eukaryota > Metazoa > Chordata > Aves > Passeriformes > Melanocharitidae > Melanocharis > Melanocharis versteri. Next base: position 400,284 of record VZTG01007226.1, on the reverse strand, counting down.
CACGCTGGTTTCATTGCTGGAGAGTTTCAGGATGTCTCTCAAACAAACGCATCCGAGCTCTGAGATGGCAGCACCACCTAAACAACCCCGAGCCGACTTTAAACAAGGCAACTGAGACCCTGACAGGCACACACCTGCGGTACGAGGAGGCAGCAGGGCTCCACACTCCTGGAAGGTCTGAGCACCTCAGGCAGCTCAGCTGTACCCACACAAGCTGTGGTCGCCTCGGTTTCAATGTAGCCAAATCCTTCAACAACTATCTGCAACACTTCTGACCTACGACATGATTTCCATCAGGTACAAAAATTAATCAGCTCTTGTTCTAGATGCACACAGCATGGTACAAAGCTGTTGAACACCTGTACCAGCACTGGGAGCTCCGAGAAATTTCCTGCTGCAGTGACATATCCCTGCTCCAAACCAGTAAACATACAAGAGATTGTTAGGTTGTTTTTTTTTTTTAAACAAGACAAGCAAGCTGTTGTCGTTCTGGCACACAGTACTGGCAGCACTAGCAAAAAGGCAAAGTTTTCAGCTGACCGGCTAAGACACTTGAGCTTCACAGGAATTCCCTAAAAAAAGGAACTGTAATTTGCCAACTGAAATATTTTCATTCTCCACATTAAGCTGAATCTAATTACACTGTTTCCTCACAATTGTATAGTACTAAGAGCTCCTTTAAGTAAAAAAGCTTAACGACTTTCCCACTGAAATGCCTGCCTCAGAGCCCTTCACATCGCTGACAGGATGATTTGTTTGAAGAGCAGGTTAACGCCTAACAGAACTTATTCAAGATTTTCACATGATACAGATTTTTTATAATTTTCCCGTGCTCAATCACCAGAATAACCTACACAGAGTCACACATTCACCACCACACTAACTCTGATCCCTTAAAATAAAAACAAAACAAAACTTAAAAAAAGAGAAGACGAGGACACCGTGCAGTAGCGTGGCTGTACTTTGTTCAAGCCCCAAGGCATCTCTGCGCTGCTGGATCTTGCGTAGAGTGAGTGCAACCTGTACTCTGGCATGACCCCAGCTCTGCTGCCCAAGAAGCAGAGCCGGGTGTGTTTAATTCTGAACTACAGGCTCTGACCATGACCATCAGAACAAGGACTACTAAAAAAAAATAATTAGTCGGTTTTTTTCTTCCTTCCTCCACTCATCCCCCCAAGATTTTGCGTTCTGGAGTATATTCTTTTTTTACTGTTTGCGAGAGGTTTTGCCCTTCCCCGAAGTGAGCTGCCCTCCCGGCCGAAACCCGCGCAGCCCAAGGTGGGTCCCAGCCGGCAAAGCCCCGACCCCGTCGCGCCCCACCGGGGAGCGGCCGCCCGTCCGCGCTGCCCGGGCCAGGGGTGTCCGCGGGACGGGCGGACGGATGAGCGGCTGGGTGGGCTCCGCGCAGCCCGGGACTCTCTCCCTCCCTCCCTCCGTCACTCACCCAGGTTGACGAAGCTCATGACCATGTCGGCGTCGTTGAGGAAGGCGCTGTCCTGCGGGCTGGGCAGCGGCGGGGCGGGGGGCGGCGGGCGGCCCCCGCGCTCCGCGCCCGCGCTGCCCTCCG
>VZTG01007226.1:231016-398405 GCA_013397845.1 Melanocharis versteri | reverse complement strand
GCAGGTAGCGCGGCCCCGCGGGGGCGGACGGGCGGGGCGGGGGCGGCCGAGCGGGAGCAGGAGCAGGAGCAGGTTGAGAAGCGCCGGCCCCGTCGGATGTCACGGGCTCGCTGCGCTGGAGCGGCGCTCCGCCAAACTGCGGCTCCGGACGCCTCTGCCGTCTTGTTTCTTGTTAAAGGAAGGGTTTCGGCAACCCCTCCTGCCCCCAGCGGGTGTTGGCTATTTGTCCTGAAAATAGGTGGAGTTTTCTAAATCTGAATAAGCGCTGCGGTTCATTTTAGCGGGTTACAGCCTTCTACAGCTTTTTCTTTTCTGGAGCATCTCGCAGAACTGAACAGAGAGCTGTGGTACATGGCTGGGTGTACCCAGATACCCCCTGCCAGCCCTGACGATGGAGTACCGGTCTGCATCCTGTGGGACAGGCTATACTGCCGTAAAAGAACGTACCCCTTCCTACAGTAATGCTGCAGCTCTGATTTTATCACTTTCATCAAAGAGGAAAAAAACCCCGAAACCCAAACACCATCCAACACTCCAATAACAGCAGTTTGGTTGAGGGAGAGGCAGCTCTTCCATACCCTGATCTCTGACTTCGTGGATCTTCCTCGGGTTGGATAAGTAAAGCCAGTCTAGTCTCACTGAAATCAGTGCAATTGTTCTAGGTTTGTACTGGGATAATTTCATAGGAGTTGGCCCCAGAATAATATCTGGATCATTTGAAGTCACTGGCAAAATTTCCATTAACTTTATTAGAATCAGAATCTGGCAATAAACTCATATTCAGCTTCCCAGAGACACAGCTGAGAATATTCAGGACAGAGTACGGTATTTTCAGAAGTGGAGGTTACACTGAGCCTTCATGTCTCTGAAAGCAAGGTTACAGATGTGTCTTTTAACTGCGCCAGTCAAGGAACACCACAATGCTGGGTATTTTAAAGCTTGTTCTGAAAGGAAAAAAAGGTATCTTTAAGGAGATTTGAGCATAGCTGTCGCGGGGGTGGGAGGGAAGAGTATGCAAGTTGCTTTTGCAACTATGTCCCCCCGCCCCAGATTGTGAAGACACTCGAAATTTGAAAACTGGATGCATGTGGCAGCATAGACCAAACATGCTCCTTTTGCTGTAGTGGATCCCACTACCTTCCTGAAAGAGGTCTGTGTCACCCAGGAAGCACTCAGGAAGGCAATATCCAGGGAAATCTTTGTGCTGCAGGTTCATGTATTCACTTTTCTCAGCATAGAGCAACGGGGCTGCTTTTATTAGATGAGGAGACTAGGGCTCACTCCCACAGACGAGGTGAGCAACACACCTTTCCTTCTGTAAGGCAGTGTGAGATCCTGCTGGGAAAACTCACCTTCCCAGGAGTAGAGCCCGGTGCACAAGTTGTCCCCTTGGTGAGCTGAGAGCGATGCAGGACATTTTGTAGCCCCTTAGGGAGGGAGTCTGGAGGCTGGGAGGAAGAGCAGGAGCCCTTAGGTGAGTGAGGGACGTTTCCTAGGCAGGTGCTTATCTCGCAGGTGGTGGGGGACGAGAGCAGCCGCTTCCCACAGCCATCCACTTCCCGGTCCCTGAGCCTGTTTGGGTGTAGCTCGTGTCGCTGTGTCCAGAAGAACTTTGTAGCCTCCGCTTCCTGTTTTGACAATGAGAGAGGGAAGTGTCCCGTTACACGGTTATTGCTGGAGAATGAACCCTTCCATCCCAAGTGTCCCCTGCTTCTCTCGAAGCTAGGAAGAGATGGTGCACATTTAGCAACAGACGGTGTCAAATTCTAAGGCAGCTTTTGGGTGTTTCTGCTCCTCTGATTCCTAAACACGTGCCGCCTTTGCGTTTTTAACCTGAAATAGGGGTTACTGCAATAAACAGCAGCTGTTACAACAGTTGGAAGAATTCGGGCATATGAGTTTAAAGAAGTTGGAGGACAGGGACACACAGCAAACCTTCCAGTACTTCTCTCTTAAGTTACCTTATTCTGGAGGTAAGTTCCCTTGTGTAGCTGGGAAGCTAATATCCTCCTTATGAAGTCATTGCACCTTGCTAAGTTTAAGTAAGTCTTCCACTTTTTTCCAGAAGTGCTTTCCAGAGTTGTACACTACCTATGCCTGGAAATGCCTTTTGCTTGTGGATGTGAATGCTTTACTGTGAGATTCAGTTGATGCTGTCAGTCCTACGAAAGTTACAGCGTCACTCAGCAACTCAACGAGGCTGAAAAGAGCCAAGTCTTCTTCCAGACGTCACATGCAGTGACTGCTTTCAGCTAGTCCTGCCATTTGAAATGACAAGTTTCCCCAAAGGATTTTAGGACTTTGGATGAGAGCTGCGTACCTAGTCCTCTGGAGGAGTGCAAAGGCTCTGTATTCTGCAACTGCTGCAGGCTGAGACACACACGTTTTAAGAGTTAAACAAATATTGTAGAGCTACCGGCAGGATTTTGGACTGTTCGCTGCCAAGAAGCCTTCGCAGCATACCCGCCGTCCAAAACTCTATGGTAACATGTAATTTCACTCGAATTTTCACTGTCAGATCTTCAAAAATGCTGCGAATCCAGGTTTTTGGGTATGGCGCAGGTCACCAGCTTTCCCTGCTCATGACGGACATCTGGTGGCAAAAAGGAGAAACTCGGGTCTGTTCCTCGAAGTTTTCCTCGTTGGCAAGTTAGCAATAAAACGTTTTTGTTTCTTTCTCTCTCAAACAAACAAACAAAAACCAAAATCAAAACAAAACAAAAGAAACCAACAACAACAACAAAACCCCCAAAACAACCACCCCAAACCAAAAATAAACAATCTCCCTCTATATAATGCAAAGAAGTCTCCTCCCTCCACCAGACCAATCCTTATGTAATTTTCTGTCCTTAAGCCAAACTTTATTCTATATTCAATCCCACACCTGCTCAGTGCTTCATGAAGCAAGTCGTTTATACATGACCATGAACAGAGCCTGTACCCCACAGAATACCCATTCCAAGGTGTGGCACGGTGCCAGCAAGGATTAACTACAGCAGTTAATTTCTTCTGGTAGTGACAGTGTTAAGGTTGTATGTAATTAAAAGTTGGGCTAGCTGTTTCTAGTCAAAGAGGATTTACTGGGTTTTCAGTTGTCTACTTTTATCAAACCATTCCTTGCTCTTATTTAAGCAAATTAGGTTTCCTCATTGTTTTATGCAAAAGTTGCAAGGAGCAGTTCCAGGCATGTGAAGCACTGAAAGGGCAAACAGGTAGTTCACTGTAGTTGGAAGCCTTCAGAATGAAAAGAACCAAACAACAAAACAATCAAACAAAAAACCCCCAGACAAACAAAAATCCAGATTTTTCATCACAATGCCTTAAAATACGCTACCTCATCTGTACTCATGAGGAGGACTATGCAAAATCTTCATCAATCCTCCCAGATACCAGGATTACACAACCCTAGCAGAATGATACGCATTCAATTTAATTTTTTCAGGACTAATAACATACTGTTGAATAGAGTGGAGAACTTACTATTCTAGTGATCTCTTCTCCATCTCCTGAGCACAGAAAAGACAAAACTTTGCATTCACATCTTCCCTCCAGATGAACCACTGGCTGCCAAAGTGCCTGTGACAAACCCAGGATCCTATGCTTATGGGGTCAGCAAGGACACTGCAGTAAGGGCAGCTTCGGTCCTCACACTCATTTTGCCAAACAAAGTGGGTATTTTTTAAAGCAATGTGGAAGAGATGTAAGTAATGATATTTGCTTTCTAAAAAAAACCCCAAACCCTATGTTGTACAATAATGACATACCTGGAATGAACTATTTGCAGCGCTGCACTTGGAGAGGTTCAAAATGCAAACATGCCTCCTAATTTTAGTGGATCAGTTTCCAAAGTCTGCTTGTGCAATGAGAAAGAGTGGTTGGGTATAATCTTAGTTCAAAGATTGAAGCAGGCTAAAAACAGCATTTGCTATGAAAGCCCAAATTTTTCCTTTTGCTTGCTGAACTTTCTCCACTGCAAGTAGAGGCAGTTGAAAAATAGTAACATCATCTTATTTGCACATAGCAAACCACTACTCTCTTTACTCAGAAATCTAATCTAAAAATATGCAATGGTGATTTCCCAGATCAGAACGCTTTAAAAAATGGTTATAAATATAAATTCAATAACATGACTCGACTGCTATCCCTGCAAAAGCTAACAGTTAAAAGTGAAATAAGTCCCAGTATGAGGTTCACAAACAATCCCAGCTCTGTTCCAATACCGGCCACCATCTTCACCCTATCAAGGATGTACTTATGTATGAACAATTATACCTTAAATTTTATTTGAAGTCAAAAGTATCAAGGGAATCTGATCTGAAATGGTAGCAATTAAATAAATATTACTATATTGCATCACTGATATATTTTTTCTGGGTATTTTCATGGTATTTGCTTTTAATTTCATTTTTCGTTAGTGGGATCTCAGAGAAAGAACTGAATTTCTCCTTGACAATGAAAACTAGAGAGGTACCTGGCTGCAGGAACCTGAATGCTGCAAGAGATGACAAGGGGAGGAGAGGTCCTCACTCCGTCCTCTGCTGGTGTCAGCTGGTGAGACATCAGCCAGTGCCCCTCCATGGGCATTGTCTGGCATGCTGACTAGAAGAAATGAACACCAGTGGTGGTAGCTCATAATGTGAGGATGAACTGTAAGAATCTGATTTAATAAGTGGTGCTTCGCAGCACTCTGCATTAGCCAGTTACTAGAATTGGTGCATAAACTCTACCTCAAGGTGGTAAGGAAGGGATCCAGGTGTATTTCCCACATCACGGTGCTTGGGTACTCGCTGTTCATCCCTCTGGCTATCCAGCTCCTAGTAAACAGAAAAGGAAGATTGGGCAGTGTACTTTGCTGGAACAATTCCCTTCCACTTCTGCCTCTTCCTGCTGCGAGCTGTGATATTTGCCATCCCTCTGTGGCTGGTGTGCTGCAGAGAGGCACCTACAGCTGCATCCCAGGGCTGAACACCTGAGCTCACTCACCTGCAGAGGTGCACATTTCTATAAAGATAAAAGAAAAAGTGTGTGCTGGAGATGCAAGGGCCTGGCTGTCACCTTCTGCTTTGGGTCAAAAAAGAAAAAACTCCAAAAAATACAAGACCAATGATAATGATTAAGGAAAGAACAGCTGTTAAAAAATTGCTCACAAACACTGCAGAATGGGACTGGAAAATATCCTGGAGAGGGAAAAACAAGGGTTCTGAAATCTTATTTAAAGTAACTCCAATGAGGTCTGCTCTTACCAGTGTGCAAAATATGTCTTTTCAACAACATTTTTCAATAAAATTGGGATAGACCCAAATAGCATGGGGCCACAGTGGGGACTGCCCCAGATTATTAAAGTTTGAAAATACAAATGCCATTCCCAGCAGTATCCTATTGTAAAGTCCACTGTACCCAGACTGCCTTTCCCTCATCTCTTTGCACACAGGTGCAAGTGTTCAAAGACAAAGGGTCCTAAATACCCTCCAAAAATAGATGTCAGAGACTGTTCCCTGCTGCTTTAGGCTCAGTTGCTGTTTTGTACCAGAAAGCCAAGTGGCCTCACACCCATCCCAGCCTGAACTCGGTGCACGTCTCCTTCCTGGGTAGGGCAGCTGCAGGAAGCGTGACGGGCAGCTTGGTGCCTTCTCCCATCCTCAACCATCTCCGAGGCTTCTCCACTGTCATCATGACCCCTTCTTGCAGCAGGGCTGCCACCAAGGGGTTCTCTGCCTTGTGGTCTCCTCAGGCTCTGGGGAATAAAACACTTTTCCTGCAGTTCTTTGCCACTTACAAATATTCAGTAGACACCGCTCGCTTTCATTCACTTTTGCTTTAAAAGGCATCTCATATAGTGCCAAATCAAACATGGTATTTTAGGAAAAAGCAGGGTCCCAGAAGACACTGCAAAGGGCAGCAAGTCTACAAAGGCATTTTTAGACATCAAGAACTGTAGCAGCTTAAAAACAACTTTTAAACCCCTGTTGTCTTATAGCTGAGCCTTTCCTTTCATACTTTTCTTCCAAACACTCCCTCGTCCCCCAAAGAGAATATTTTTCATTACCTGTGCTTACTGTGACAGCTAATAGCCTTACGGATTAGTTCCTTAAGGGAACTGATTCAGCTAAGAAGAAAGAGGACATGAATTGTTCTCAAGCACCATTTAACATTTAGATCTAAGAGGTGCACATTGCAATAATCATTTTGTTAACAAGTCAGGAGAAGAGCTGAGGTAAGTGGCAGCTGTATATCAATTTTAGCTGAAGAGATGCAGCTGCCATTGTGCACTAAACAAGTTTCCATGCCAGTTCAAGATGAGGTAATCCAGAAAAAAGAGTTATCTTTTTTCTTTCTACGGGAAATATTTAGAGGCTGATAAAAAAGATTTTATACATTTGCTTTCTGGAGGTAGGTAGAAACCATAGAGAAAGAAATGTGGTTTCTTCAGAGGATATTAGAAGGAATCTTTGTTAAAAAAAAAATTCTGTGTCCTTAGTGTTCTCTAAATTAATAAATTTCCTCCTTGGTGAAGCAAAAGTGATAAGCAGCTGGTAATTGCATTGCTTATGGGAGGCTTCAAGTTTCCAGAGCAACAGCATGCCTGTAATGCAAGGCTTGTCTTTGTTGCACTGTTGGCCCAAAGAAGAGCTCAAATTTTCTGTCTCAGCCAGTTCTCACACGAGCTCTGAAGCCTCTATCCCTCCTGCAGGGTGCCAGCAGCCCAGACCTTGCTGGGTCCCCAGGGGATGCAGGCTGAGAAGCCACGGCTGCCGTAACTCAGGGTGGGAAAACCAGCTGGGACATGGTCACCCAGCGTCATTGGGCAGCATGGATGCTCCCTGGAGCCAGCACATCCACACAGGTGAGCATGGCTGTGCGTGCAGGCTCACAGTCACGGCACTGACAAGCAGGTAAAACCTTCCCTTGCCAGACCCAGCTCCTGCAAGCCATTCAGAAGGGACTTGGGCAGCTGGTCTGCTCCGAGTCCACGTGAGTCTTTGCTCCTATGTAAAAGGATGACTTGCACAGAGTGGAAAGAGTAGCCCTAATGTATTGTTACTGTTTTCATATTTGACAAGTACAGTACTATAATAAATAATGTAAAACAATGAATAAATAATGTCAACAAGAAGATAGGATTAGCTTAAAACTGAGTACCTCCAGTGTGTAGGATGCCAGAGGTCAGACACCGGAAGCTGAAGAGTTGCACTGACGTGATGCTCTGCTCAGACTTTCTAGACGGATGGAGCACTGTGACCACCCTCTAGCTCACTGAGCAGGGGTGGTGGGACAGCCTCTGAAGGCACACCAATGCCTGCAGGACGCTCACTCTCTCTGTTTTGAAATCAAATGTTGTTAGGACTGCACCCTGGGACTGACCCCCCAGACAGGGGAGGCTCATGACCGCAGCACTCTTCCCTTATAGCCCAGGTCTGCCTCAGGTCTGTACCAGCACCCACACAGCTTGGGAGCCATTTGAGATGGCACTGCCTGGCCTAGGCTGAAATAACGCCCGAGACCACTGTGTTCAACCAGGAGGACAATCCTGCCCCAGGACCCAGCAATGTAAGTGGGCCCTGCTTAATGTATGGGAACAGATGTAGTGTGAGTTGCCTGTGGTGCAGGCTGGATGCTTCCCGAGCATCCTTCATGGCAGCCTCGGGAAGGGCACTGCTCTTGGCCCTGGGCAAGCAGCTGCCATTTGTGCTGATGTGAATTAAAAACACCGTTCGTTTCAAAATGCGACCTGAGATTTGGGGCAGTTATTTGCAAAGTGCTGAACAGAGCTCCCATTAGAAATACAGCATTTGGCTTGAGAAGGAAACATTTCTAAGCTAACTTCTGGCTTAGAGTAATTCTATTCTCTTACGACGTCTTTATTTCACTCGGCTTTGAAGAGATAGAGGAGTCAGATAATTAATTATAAAAGACAGTTAAAAAAAAAATAACCAATCATTCCAGAGTCTTACAGCCCCAAGACAAAACTGATACACCAGCAACAGCATATGGGCCCTTGTTAGCGTGGAACCAAATGCCTGCATCTGATCTCCATTAGAGAAGCCTCTGTTCACTTCCCTCACCCAAAACGATAGGGAAATCCATTTAATCTTCTTCAAACCATACAACAACACTTGGCGAGTTTTGTTTCCTCCCATTTGAAATAAAATAAAGCAGTAAAATATGATAACAGTCCATCAAGTGATGTTCCAGTTTCATTTATGTGATGTTCAGAACAGTTTGTGGCAATAAAAGGAATAGGTACTCAAATGAGGTATTATGGTTAGCAGCCTGTGGGAAGATATATTTAGTTTAAATACTAATAATAGCCTAATAGCATCAAGGCAAGATAATGGAATGTGACAGATGTTGGATGTTCTCTCTTTGCACTGTGCCAGATGTATATTTTAAATTACTGTTTGCATCACGAAAGGGCCAAGAGGCCTCACTTTTGCATTCAGGGCCCTCCAAGGCTGGGCTCTGCAGACAAGAATGCAATCCCTTTCTCGTGGTTTAACCCCAGCCAGCAACCCAGCCCCACACAGCTACTCACTCATTCTGCCTTGATAGGATGGGGAAGAGAATCGGGAAGGTAAAAGTGAGAAAACTTGTGAGTTGAGACGAACACTATTTAATAAGCAAAGCAAAACAAGGAATTAATCAGCTACTTCTTATTTTCAGGCGGGTGTTTGGCCATCCCCAGAAAAACAGGGCTTCATCATGGGTAATGGTTACTTGGGAAGACAAATTCAATAACTCCAAATATCCCCCCTTCCTCCTCCTTCCCCGAGCTTTTATATGCCGAGCACAATGCCATATGGTCATCCCTTTGGTCAGCTGGTGCCAGTTGTCCCAGCTGTGTCCCTCCACAACTTCTTGTGTGCCCCCAGCCTACTTCTTGCTATGGTGGGGTTGAGAAGCAGAAAAGGTCTTGTCTCTGTACAAGCACTGCTCAGCAATAATGAAAACATCTCTATATTACTGACACTGTTTACCGCACATACTCAAAGCATAGCTCCATGCTAATTACTGAGAAAAAAAATTATCCCACAAAAAACCAGCACACTCCCCCTAAAAATAGAAATGACAAGTTATTTTTGTCATGTATATCAACATTTTTGCATAGCCTAGAGCATCCGTAAAGGTGGCATTGTCAAAATATTCACATGAAACCCATTTATTTCCCTGTGCAGGTCACCCGACAGTGAGCCTGGCTGTGTGGAGCAGTGCTTGGCAAGGTGCTGACTCCAGGCTGGCTGCCTGGACTGAGATCCAAAGCTCCTGGGGGATCACTTCATTTGGGCAGTCAGACAGTGCCACCAGCAATCGGAGCAACCCTTTCCAAGAACAAAAGCATACATATGTTACAGACATTTTCTTGGAATTATGTTACTGTCAGGAATGCTCTGCACAATTGAGCACTATCGTTAGAAAGCTTTTTTAGTATTTGCCCTTCAGTTTTACATTTGAAGAGGCAAAAAGTTATGTATAATGTCAATTGCAAGTTCATGTTATAGAAATAACTCTGAAAAGGACAGTGTTGACCTCTGTGTTTTCCTCCCACCAGTGATATCTGATACCCATTTCCATGTAATTTGTCTGTCGCATGAACTAAGACTGGATTTCTAGACTCAGACAAAGCCCTTCACAGACTTTCACCACTAAATGTTTATCATTGGTCCATATTATGCCCTGAAATATATTTTTTGTAGACTTGATGCCATCAACAAAATTTTACGGAAGCTGTAAATTAGTAAAACATGGGACCAGTGCTGCAGACCAAGAGTTTCCAGCTCACATCCTCTCCAACTTTTTGGCTCTGTGAAACTGACAGAAGCAAAATACAGAGACCTGCTGTAAGTCCCTATCATCCATGCAGTAAGACTTGCCTTTCCATAGAAACTCTCCAGATTGGAGCTGCGTTAGAATTACATGCTGATATGAGACTCTGTTTTTGGAAATAACTCCAAAGGGTCAACATGGTTTCCCATGCAGCTACTCTGAGACTTGCTAAATTACTGAGCACTTTGCTCTGACATCATTCTGACAAAATTCTCTGGAGTTACAAGCAGTAAGCAGCTATACCTCTGTCCTATAAACAGGTATCATTTGGAGCTGAATCACTCTCAGACCAGGTGATAACCCCTCATATCTCTAACTGTACCCATCTGTGCTCCTACCATCATCAGAGTGCCCAGATGTCCAAGCACTTAATGAAGTCACTCTTACAAGCCTCTGCAGGAAAAAAAAACAAACTATTTTCATCTGGAGAATTAAGGAGCAAGGAGAATGAAACAATCCTTCCATGTTTAGATGGGAAACTGAGAGCTGAATCCTGCTTTTCTGGTTCCCAAACAGTTCCCTAAACATTAGCCTCTTTTTCCTCCAATAACGGATTCAAGATGTTACAGGATTCTAACATATGGATTTCTTCCTACAGCCTAAGGCTTTTGAGCATTTGGGATTTGATCAGCCACTGTCACCACCACGTTTCTTCAAAGAGATGTCCTGAAGTATTCTAACAAGCAGCTGCAACCTGAAACAGGGAGAAAGGGAGAAATGGTTCACAGATCCTCAGAGCTACTATGCGGATATGTGGTTGGGATCAAAGGGTGACAGATGACAGCAGCAGATGACAGCAGCAGTGCTTAAAAGTGATCTTGAGAGTTGCGTTTTCTTGCACAAAGTTTTATATAACCACACCACTTTGTTCTCAAATATTTGAACAGGTTAGTGACAATGAATAAGCTGTAATCATTACAACATGACAACACATCGAAGCCAGCGTGGTGAAAGTGCTTTGTATTCCCAGGCATCCTACAACCGTCATCATCTTCAATATCTGACCATAACTCAGATCCAAGAAGGTATCAGAACAAACTAGACTGCCAAAAATTGAATAATTAGATACCTCCCTGATCAACTACTTCCTTTACACAGAGGCTTGTATGGTTATTATATTACGCTGTCATCATTAAAACCTTTGGCTGTTTAAGGCGGAGTGTACAACTCTCTGTGCTATGAAGCACAGTTACAGCAATCCACCTTCAGAAAAAGTGGAATTTTTTTTTGTTTAAATCATACGCGATTTAAAGAAAATTCAGCTAAGATACACTAAGCAAATAGTAGTAACAACTAATCAAAACTTCCCTTTATCACCCACCAAAGGACTTCCCAGATGTCAAGGGAGAAATTTCCATAGGCAACAGACTACAGTCTTCCGCTTTCTGCTCTCAGACAATTTTCTTTTTCTTAAGGCATCTCAGCATGGTGTGGACTATAAAATTTCCTGGTAAATGATCATTGAGGTAAATACAGGTTTGATAAGAAGCTCTGAACTCCTCTGATAATTAGTAGCTAGTGCTGTCCATTTGCTGGTAAGCGTGCTTCCATGGGAGACAATGTGAGCTCTGGATGTGCAACCCAGCAGGAAACTCAAGGATGCACAACGACCCATGAAAATGCCACTCTCCAAAGAAGAGAGCCAGGAAATTAAGAGACAGAGATCCATCGCTTCTCAGATCCCAAATAATTTCCAGCAGTTGTCATACAGCTAATTATTTCTCATCCTAGATTCCTTCCAGAAATGACATGGGCTTTACTGCTCAAAATAACAGAACTGAGTATTGCTGCACCAGTCTGCGGTACTGAGACCTTCTGCCCCCTCCCTGAGCCCTGCCTCTTCCCAGCACCCTGTTTCTCAAACTTGCCTTTGCTTCTGTAATTCCTGCTTAAGACTCCATAATCTTAAAACTCCATCCCCTCCATACCAAATTTCTCACAAAGACAATGAAAGAAAATACATCAATAATAAGCTTCCATGCACTCTGCTTCCACAGGATTTCCCGCATATCTCTGTGCTTCAAGGATGTGGTAGGGAAAACACTGGGACTAGGGGGTTGCTTTGCTTGATTATTAAAATGACAAACTACCTTTCATTTTAGTTGTGAATAAGCTATCATAATGCTTCGTGCCTTACCTTTAATTAAACATACATAAGAATTTTTATTTCTATTTTCATTGTCTGTGCCCAACTGAAAAAAAAAACTGACAGAATTTTAGTTGCAGGATATTTTTTAGTTGTGGCTATAATTGCTAGGCATGCCTTTAGAGGAATTTGAATTAAGAGTTCATCAATTTGAATTAACAGTAACTGCATCAATGAAACATCCCAAGTCATGGTAACACTGTAAGTAAACTATTTACCTTTGAATCTTTTCCAGGGCGAAGAAAATGGGAAGAATTGCAGAATAATAATAAGATATGAGGAATGCAAGAGCTGGAGGGATTGGATCAGGAGGGAAAATTGAATGCAGGTATCACCAGAGATGCACTGGAGGTATTAGAGTTCAACAAAGCGAGCTACTGAAATCACTCCTTGTCTCAAAATTGGTATGTTTGAACTACAAACTTAGAAGATATGTTCACCATTATATTCAAGGTAATTGAGTAATTAGAGTACTTAACTCACTTAATAACCAATTTTAATTTGTGTCACTTTTGGCATATCTGTCCTTTTCAGCAGCCTCTTGGATCAATTCAATCCACTGCAGAGTGGACCAGCTGACAGACTTTTCTCACATCCCTTTCCAAACCTAGCATAACAGCATTTAAAATGATCTCTTTCTTTCCCTGTTGATGGCTCTGACTGATTAGAACTTACAGTCATTTTGTATTACTATATATTAACAAAATCCCTTGCTAACATTGCCAGCACATGTTCAAGGTCCACTCAAATTCAGCCTCCTTGCACTTTTCACTGTATTAATAGAGGTCATTGTGAGATTTCTTAATTTTCGAGCTTACCTTAAGAAAATGAGAATTTAAAAAGCTGACAAAAAAAACCCACAACCAAAAACAAACAAACAAACAAAAAAACCAAAAAAACCTCAAAAACAAAGTAAGAGTGGCAAATCATGAGGATTTCAGTCTTAATTCTCAAATGAGTTTTCAACCTTACATTTTGCAAACCAGACACCTGTAAGTTTAAGAATGGGATTTACAGCACAATAGAGGTTTTGCCTATGTAAAATCTGTGTATGTGTATTTGTACATAGAAATGACTGTGAACCTAGCAGCATTTTCAGATACTTAGCATGTGCCTTTTCTATAGAAACTTTCTCAAAAGTGTGCTGAGATGATGCAGAGGACTCCAAAGGGCTGTTTCCTCCAAAGCATGTTGGTCAGCAAGAAAAGACACTTCCAGTCCACTAGCGCTGCACACTTGCCTCTTTCAACACCCACATTTTTAGGAAACTTTTCATGAGGAAGAATGCCATTGAAATGTTATAAATCCCCACACAACTATATAGCTGTACATATATACACATTTAAACACTATTTTGGTATAGTACATAAGAAGAATCTAATTCTACAGAAACACACTTCAGTGGATAAACAGAATGGAAGGGAGGACACAAAGATTTCATCTAAGACCTCAGACCTGTGCCTGACCTGGAGTATTTGCGAACCTGGCCTTTGTAGTAATTCTATTTGCAACTAATATGCGTGCTGATCCTGGATTTGATTTGACCAGTTTCTATTTTTATTAGTACAATTTACCTAGCTAATTGGAGACTGCTGTGCTGTGACGCATCCTGAGCACATACCAGTGCAATAAAACTCAGTAACAGCAACTCCCATTTAATCAGACCTGTAAGAGGGAAAAGGTAACTCAATGGGACAATAGGGACCATGTTACTGCTTGTCATGTGGATAGCAGAGAGAACCCTCTTGGACTATTCCTCGCCCAGTTTAAGGCATAATGAACTAGCACCTAGAAATTTTTTTTTTTACTTGTAAACTGAGCAAGAAAGTCCATGAGCATGAAGATTTTTTTGCTGCCTTTTCTGTTGATTCATTCTTCAGAACCAAACCGAGCTTTGAATTAATGCACAAATCTGACAAAGGACAAAACAACATTTAAATTACCATTGATAAATGCCCAGCCAAAAGTAATTACTTCTTCTACTGTGGCTCATTAAGAAACTGTTCCATTAAAGTGGAGTTAAATAATGAAGGAGATGAGAGAGTTAAGGTTCAGGGAGCTACCGCGCAAATGTAAAAATGCTTGTTAAATGCCCAGATTTTACTTTTAAAAGGCAGGATTTTTCTCCCTGTTTCCAGCCTACCTTAGTTCCCCCTAGTATCTCCTCACTGAAGAAATGGATCTTGCCATTTTTGCCTGTCTGGAGCTGGACGGAATCAGACAGGCTACAAGGGGTTGCGGGGGGATGGTAAAGGGAGGGGGAGCAATGGATTTCAGAGGACTTAAGCTGAGCACCACCACGGCTAGCCCAGCTGAGCTCAGAGTGCAAGAATATGTGGAGACAATGGGCTTGAGCTGGGAGTGTTAGAGGGGCCTGGATATTGAGCTGCAGAAGGAGCTCAATGCCATTATATAAAATAGGAAGGCTAGAACAGGATGACAGAATAAAACTGCTGGGTGGCACAGACTGTATTCACACAATCAGGTGTTTTTCTGCATTATGGTTTTGGCTAAATATCCCAGCCCTATAACCCTATTGCTACCATAATGAAAAACAAAAATAACTGATAGAAATCATCTCTCTTAAAAGCTTTGCTTGATTTCTCCTGTTATGTTCCAAATTCACATTTCAATATCTCTGCAATAATTAGACATAAATGGACAGTGCCGAGCACCAAGCATCATTGATCACTTAGTAGAGAAATAACCCATGTGATCATGTCCCATGGCCAGACCACCGAGTTTTACACTTCTGCCATTCTCATTTCAAACAGTCTGTTCATTAATATAACTAAATACTTGAAAAATGAATCATGATATTTTTTAACAGGGAAAAACAGAAGTGTGAAGCTGTTTGCAATGATCCGTGCACACCTTTAAACAGCCCAGGTATTTTGCTCAGTGGAAGTATGTTGAGGCTAGGACTCTTAGGATAACATGAATAAAGCATCTGGAAAACTAACTTTGAGGAAGCAAACCCTCTGTATTAGTTACATAGCTTTGTCTGTCAAAAACTGCGAGTGATCGCCAAATGAGAGGAGCTGCTACAAATTTCAGATGATACAACTGCCCTGTTTCCATTTCAACTGGCAAAGCCTACTGACCTGGCTGGCTCTAACATTACCTGAGGTGAGACCAGAAGAGATACAGTGTTGGGTCAATAGATACTGATACCTGTGGATCCAATACTGATACCTGTGTATCTAATTCAAGCCTTTGCTTTCTGAAACTGTATCCACCTGCATTGCTTTTTATTAACTGTCCATTATGAATGTGCCTCTGGCAAATTGGCTGCTAATGGAAGTGTAGACGTGTCCCTTGACGCTATCTAAAATGATTTATAAAGAACTGATAATGAGACATGTGCCAGTGAAGAGGTCAGAAGCAGTGTAAAAAGTCACTTGCCCAACATTCCCTGTCATTAACAGGCTGGTTTTTCCCAAACTTCTTTGGTAAAACAGGAGTCTTTCCCATGCCAGCTCTGAAAGCACAGGCCACTGTTTTTAGGAGCATTTGGCTCTTCAATCAGCCTTTATTCCACTGTGAGGAGGGATGGACAGCTCTCCTGACATCTTTGCAGCAGACACAGTGGAAGACACTCCACCCACAAGAGCAGGGGAGTGAATTATGTCTCTTCACACACCAGACAAACCCTGCACCCTGCCTGCTACCAACGCTGAAAAAAAAAACATGGAAAGAACAAGGTTATCTGAAGAATTGGCTCAGGAGCTCTTGCTGGAAGCCTTGTCTTCCTCGCCCATGCTAAGATCAATGTCAAACAGTTTTCTGGGCTTCAGTCTAGCTCTCAGTCTCAGGAAGACTGGACATATACATCCTTACAATCTTTAGGTGACACTGCACCTAGACAATGGTAATTATTCCACATTTGCAATGGAAAAGTTCATCTAAGTGAGAAGTTTTGTGCAGAGGAAGCCTTCTTAGAGATGAAATAAGATGCAGACTACTCAAAGCTTGTAGAGCTTTTGGGAAAACTAATGAAGTTGGGGAGGAGAGGGTGGACAGAGATGACACAAGACATGACACAGATGGCATGACACAGATTGGGAACAAAACTACAGTTTGGGAACAAAACTTTTTGTCTACAAGGCAATAGTCATGGCATTCCTACTTTATAAGCATCATATTTGGACTGCCCAGAGCTGCTAAGTTAGGGAACTCTAGTTTTGTCTAAGATTCCTCAGAGAATTTGCAAGAAGACATAAGGCAGTAGAAAATAAAGTCCAAGGATGTAAACAAAAAGAGCAAAAACATAACTGAATGCCCTATGGTGAAATTAAATTTGATAAACTCTCAGCTTAAAAGATAGAAGGACACCCAGTCAGAAATAAGTCTTTCTGCTGACATACAGAAACATGATTGTATGACAGAGAAAAAACCCAAGTGTTTCAGAAGACAATTTATTTATGGCTTAACGACAATTAAACCAACTATTATTAAGTTAGCTGAAATGAGAAAGAAATCACTGGCAAATTGGAAAAGAACAACCCTTAGGTCAATATGACAAATTTGTTATCCTGTGTGTGGGAAAACATCCCTTCCAAAATTTGAACTTCACAGCTGGATGAGAACACATAAGCAAATTTAATGCAGAGCATAAACTGTTGGTTGTCACCATCCACAACAATGTACAATCAGAGAACCCCACATAAATGAGAGACAATCAGCCTCTCTCCATTTAAAACTGCATAGAAATCTGGATTTACCAGCAAAACTAGGGTGTCTCCTTGTAATGCCAAGCCAAAGCTTTCTTGCATTTGTACTCGAAGCCACCGAACATTTGAAAAGGGCTCAATGGCAGATCTGAGAATCCCCTCGATCTCTCCGTAGCCTCTGCCTAGCAGCATTGCATTTCCATTTGAACTACAAATGACCCTGTACACACAATCGTGTAATTCATATTTATATAAACAGAGGGTACAGTATGTATAATTTGAAAGATTTCTGGGAGGGGATGCATCATAACTAAACTCCTACTTTTCCCTTGGGGAAACAATCCCATTTGGTTTTAGTTAACTTCAAAGGACAAAAGTATTTTTCCTTCTGTGTCAATAATTTAACAGAAATTTGTCATTTCTGTCCACAAATCCAGCTTTCAGAGTTGCCCTATCTCAGTGACACACACACCCACAAGCAAGCCTGCAAACCGCCCCCCCCCAGACACAGAGAGCACAGCAACTGCAGCACAATGAAATGCTCCTGCAGCAATTTCTAGCCGTGGAAATTGAGTTTCGTTTCACTGACTTGCCAGAAACCTCTCCGCACTGGGGAGTTGTATTTCCAAGCACATACCATGGGACCAGGACCTTTGGTGACACGTTGTTCCAATTTGATTGAGGTTGGGTTGCAGGCCAGGCCTTTCAAATCATAACCAGCACAGAAATTACCTCCTACAAAACACTGCAGGAAAGTGAGACTGCTGCAGCAAATTTGGGAAAACTTCATTTTGGGGTCAATGCAGCTTTAAGCATTGATAACATTTTTCTCCCCTCAGAATTTGTCCAAGAACTGTTTTGGAGAAGGCTGAAAGGACACTGCTTTCATTTGGAGATTTATATGCCCTGATTGCCTAATTCAGAATTTGGGGGAGGAAAAAAAGTATGAACAAGGAAACAGATTTGGATTAGAAAACATTGCATATAAATCTCAGACAATCATCACTTTTTTCCAACCCATTCACTGTCTTCAGCACAGAGCTAGGAAGGCATTCTTTTAAAAACAAATTAATAAAAAAGTGCAGTGATGTCTATTGTCTATAATAAAGCCTACAGTTTAATTCATAGCAAGTCAAACTGTCCCAATATTAAACACCTGCAAATACATTACCCAGAGATGCAGCTGTGCCTCAGTGGGACCAGCCTTAGCTCTGGGTGATGCCAGGTTGATACTCCCATGGTTTCAGATCCATGGCACTCGAAGCCTCAGCATGGTCACTGTCCATCTTCTCCAGCTGAGCCCTGCTCAGGCTCCAGGGCTAATTCTCCAAGTGTTTGCTTCTCTTCCTCACTTGTGAAACTGATTTTAGGTCAGACTACAGCATTTCATAAAGAACGATAATGTTTGATAGAGCTGCAAAAACATGGTAGGAAATGTTAACGGCTAGAAACATGTTCTTAAGTGTGTCCTAATCATGTATCTTGCTTTCAAGTGCTTTAATTTAGAAATTATTTGAATTATAAAATTCCACAGGGCTTTAGGCCATATAAATAAGCCATATTTAGAGATACAGAGCCAGTAGGTTGTTGCAGTTTCTTTGACATATCATTGAGATTACACCAATTCAAACTCTCTGGAAATCTGACTCATAAAGTAGAGATACTAAATGGGAAGTAACAGTTTTAATATGGCTCACTCTGTCAGCTGTACGAAATAAAAGCAGGAGAAGATAAAAGTGCTCCATTCTTACTTACATTAAGAAGGGTTTACACAACCATGGAAACACAAAGGTCCTTATAAAGGTATGTTATATCTCAGGACTGCAGGGAAAAGTTATAGAATATTTTGAGCAGCTTGCTACATTACTCCATTTCTCACTAACAGCACAACATGCTCAATAATATCCATTTCCTTAAGACTGCAATATATTAAATATTCGTGTTAGGTTTTTCTTTTTTTTACATCTATTAAATAGCTAGTTGGAGAACTAGTGTTAGGTAATTAAGCAAGCTCTAAGCACTAATGGATATACAAGAGGGCAGAGGAGGAAGCTGCACAGGCAGCCTTAATTCTTAACTCTCATAGCCTAATAGTTCCTCTTTCCAGTCTTCATTTCAGTGCTCTCTAACCCAAGGCAGCAATGAGGGGACAAGCCTCTTCCTTTATGTGCGTTTGCCAGATGTTCTCCACCTCCTAAGGGCCTTTTTGGTTGGATAAGCACATGCCTCAGCATTTGTTACAGGAGTCATGAATCACCACTCCTAAACTTTTGAATTAACAACGCTGCCTTCACCCCAAGCAAACAGCTCTGTGCATGGAGCTAACACGAGTTTTGTATGAGGCCCTGCCCCGGCAGCAGCCAGAATATCCCCTCTACAGGCATGGGACAAGGCACACAGAGACAAAATCTGACCCACAGTTTTCCAAGCAGACAGGTCAGAATCCATGATCTCAAAAACACAGGATGGATGATGGATGGAAAAACCATATCTCTCCAAGGAATGGTAAACCCATCCAAACTTCATTCACAGATAAATGGTGCTCTTCCTCTTTGTTGGGATCCCTATTGCTCAGCTACTGCTCCTATGGTATAACAGTGAGAGAAGAGAGTGAGTCCTTCATCCTCCCCCAAAGAAGAAAGCATCCTTTCCTGATATGGATGCATAGAGGAAAGATGACAGAAAAAAGCCCACATGGGCTACTATCTTACAGGTCATCTAAAGCCAGGTTACAAATATGGATAGAAACAACTGATTTCATCTTTTAAAATAATTTTTTTTTAAAGTGGATATTGAGCTGAAGCATTGTCATGCTAGGTATAATATCAAGAAAAGAAGATTAAAGAGATTTTGCTTTCCTGCACCATGACCGATGCAAAGCCGTGTTGCTCTTTAATGAGCAGTGAGGGCTGGTCTACTCCAGGACAGGAATTCTCCTGGAAACACAGTCAAGTGAGCTGGTTTGCCTGCCGATAGGTTAAGAATCAATTCACACCTTTGAGCTGTCTTCTGAACTCTTCTTGGGCATGTTGTGAAAGATGAAGATGTATTCCCCTGAACATAGAAAAAGGCACTTATATTGGAAGTGGAAAACCACATATAAACAAGTTGTGCTGATTCTTTATCCTTGAGATGATCAGAACAGAGTTCTAAAACATCCCCAAGAGAAGAGAAAAATATCTCAGCATACGAGCTCATTCCAGTGCTGTGTCAGATTAATAAATGCATATGCAAATCTCTCATGGAACTTTGGAAGACATTAAAAAGGAGCACTTCATTAACATGATGCTGAGAGTCAGCAACAGCTGTATAAACCTAAACATCTACTTGCATTCCAAATTGAGAACAGATTAAAAGATAACCAAGATTTTTTTCATCCCTGAATGTCAAAGAGATGCTGACACAAAATTAACTTTTTATTCACTTTTACAGCAGGAATGAGGTAAAGAACATAAGGGGTGTAGAAAACTAAAAAAAAAGAAGGAAATGGGGAAAGAAAGAAGAAATCGTGCATATTCTGACTGAGTCTCCAATAATTACTGTTCAAGAGTATTAAATCTGTTACTGTGAAAACGCCATGATAGTGTTCAAATAAAAACCTGGGTAAGCAGGTTTTTTAAATGACTGTGTCTGAAGGAGGCTCTAGGACTACAAAGCCACTCACTGTGGACCAGACCTAGCAATGTCCAAGTGTATGTCCTAGCCGGGGCTTTTAAACTTATAAGATTCCTAGGGACATACGGGATCAGGCAAAACGCACGGGTTTAGAGATACATGCATATATATATATATATATATATTCTATCCATGTTTGTAACAAAATACGGTATATGGTAACACTTACGCAGGAAGGGAATGATTCACTTTCCAGTACTGTGTCCAATGAACCATGGAATATAACATTTTTTATTTCTTGGTGGTAACTGTCAAAATGCATTTACTTTGGGGAGATGAAGAGGGAACGCACAAAGAAGTGTAGAATAATTATGTGTTGAAAATTAAACCCAGTTGTCTGAACTGGGAAGAACAATATAATGTACCAAAGGAGGTCTAAAGTGTTTTGGCCAACAAATTTAGAGGTCATCCAAGACAGCATACTTTGTAAATGAGAGGCAAAGGCAGCTCTCTGTAGTGTACTCCTTACCTCTGTTCTTGAGAGTTTAGACCTACATTTAACACCACAGAATTCATAGTTTAGTTCATTCGTATTATAGGGCTGTTTCTCTCACACCTATCCAAAAAGCTATGGGTAATGTCTAAGGACATGGCGTCAGGCCCACATTCTTTGTTCATGGATGTTTGTATGTGCAGGACTCCAGAAATAGGTTTTAAAGAACAAATTCCCATTCAAGAGCGGCATGGAAAAAGGCATTTTCTTTCTGCTCCAGAACAACAGCAGTGACAGGTTTAGAAGAACTATGAAACTCTAACTTTCCAGGATGTCTGTGGAACCAGGGATGTACCGGCCAAACTTTTAACTCCCAGTGTGTGTCCTGAATAAACCCACAGGACAGGCTCTCTAAGATCCAAGGGGTCTATGTCCACCATATGGAACACCTGAATTACAGTCTGCTCTGCCAGAAATTCCTGCTAAAGAAGCAGTGGGAAGACATGATTGTCACTGTGGTGTATCCATACAAAAACCACAGCTCCCTGAAAGGTCCAGAAGTTGCCAAAAGTCTCAGTGCTTCAATGACCAGAGCTGTGTCAAGACTAGAGAGGTACAGCATACACTCACTGTGATTAAGACATTGCTTCCCAAAAAGCAAATACAGCAATTAAATGAAATAAGTTGCTTGCTCTGCTGATGGTGGAGATTCTTGCCTATCAGCAAGTTATCAGCATTGCAGTGATTTTTCTGTTAATCTGTCCCATATTCTTTCCTTGCACCCTGACTGATTATGCCCCGAAGAGATGCTACATTCCACAAAGATGTTGAAAAGAGAACAAGCACAGAGCCAAAGCAAGCCTTGCAATGACTCGTGCCAAGATGAAGGGGCACCCAAAGGGAGGTGAGGCAAATGGTGTAATCTGAGCATTCTGGACAGCAAGGGAGGATGGTATGCACTTCTCAAGGCTGTCCATATACCACAAAATATAAAGGGAGACTGCAGGCATGGAACAGCCATGTTCCCTGCATTTTAAGCATGGATACACAGAATGAAAAATGAATGCATCTCCAGAGACTTTTGACAAGGTAAACCAGAATTATATCCCCTCCTAATCCACAGCCATATTTCCTCATCACTGGGGATAGATCTCCTCTGTCCATGCAAACAGGCCGGAGAGAGGAGACTAAATTCATTTCTGGGTGACTAAGGTATCATTATTTTTAGGTGCTGCAAGAAAACTGAGCTGCTGATTAAACCACAGTGATGGAAATCAGAGCACACCATATGCTTTAGTACCAGACTGTATGACAACACAAATGCTCCAAAACGTACAAGGAAAGCAGGAATTTACTTGCATAGTTTAACAGACAGAATCATTGCAAACGGCTGCAAAATGCAATGTTACAATTTTCTCACTTTAGATCATTTCTGTGCTATATATAATTCATATATATGCCCAAAGAAAATAAAGCAAATCACGCACAAGTTTCTCTTTTTTCCCACCTTTTCTTTTTTTAAGTTTGTTACACTAAATTACATAAATTTTTAGGACTTGCCATACCAGTGCTTTCCAATTCCTTTCTTTTATGTCTTTTCCTTCTGGATAAGAAATGGCGTGGTTTTGTAATACGCACTAACATATTGGTTTTGTGATCATGTCATAAGTATTGTAAGATAGAATAGGCAACAGCCTGGAAACTGAGGGAAAAAAGTGAATAGTTAGGCTCAGGAGGAAGTTTTCAAAAACTACTTGACATTCTCAGTGTTTTTGTTTCAGAATGCTCAAGTTATGTTAGAAAGATTTTTGCTGTTTTACGATTAGGTGGTCAATACTCCTTTGCATTACATGTGTATCTGTAAGGTATCTCAGGCCGTGCTCATCCAGACACTGCAAAGAGTTAAAGGCTTTCTCTAACTCACTCCAAGGATGACAGAAACTGTCCATCCCAAAGATGCAGACAGCAGCTCTGCCTGAGCCAAAAGGTCATGATGACGGACTAGTTCAGAGTACAAGCAGAGCAATTTTGCATTTGTTGACTTCAGACTGTGTTAGGATGCCATCAGCATCCAAAACCTAAGAAAGAATTTCCCACAAAACAAAATGTAAACAAACAATCTTGTGACTTATCTTTTTAAGGTGGCAACATCAGGAACACAGATATTTTTGCAATTAATATAATGTCATTCTGAATTACTGGAATATCTGTGTTTTTCAAGGTTTTGGGGTTAGCTAGCTTTGCAGGAAACAGAAAAGAGGTTGTGAATGTCACCACAGGAATCATGAGACATGAGGGAAGAGGACGACAGCTAAATTCACAGAGTCTATTATTCTATGGAGGTAAATGAAGATACTGTCTGCAGATATTTGGCCCATCACAATTTTCTTGGAGTAAAGGAACAAAACCATTCCAGGGCTGTGAGGGGAGCTGTTCTTCCTGAAGCTCCACACTGTCTCCTCTGACATTTGTGGGATGACAAACCCAAAGGCTGATGCACGTACATTTTCGTGTGTCTTTGAGAAGAAGAATGACATGGTGAATGACCCAGATAGCCAATATGGGAAAGCCAGCTAATGTAACCTTTCTGGATTTCAGTAAAGATTTTGATGGTGTCTCTCACAGGATCCTCCTGGACAAACTGTGCAGCCCACAGCTGGATAAACAACACATCATGTGATGGGTGAACAAATGGCTCACGGGTCGGGCACAGAGGGTTACAGTGAATGAGGTGACATCAGACTGGGGATCTGTCACTGCTGGGGTTCCACAGGGCCCCATCCTCGGCCCTGTGCCCTTCAACATCTTCATAAATGACTTGGATGCAGGACTGGAAGGGACACTGAGCACGTTCACAGATGATACAAAACTGAGAAGAGCTGTTGACTCCCTCAAGGGCAGAGAGGCCCTACTGAGAGACCGTGACAAATCAGAGATGGGCAAACCTCAACTGTATGACGTTCAACAAGGGAAAGTGCCGCATTCTGCACCTGGGACAGGAACCCTGGTTATATATACAGATGGAGGAATGAGATTCTGGAAAGAAGTGCTGTTGAAAGGGACCTTGGGGTCCTGGTTGATGGCAAATTAAACACATGTCAGCAGTGCCCTGGCAGCCAGGAGGGGCAGCCATGCCCTCAGGGGCATCAGGCACAGCATCACCAGCCAGGCAACGGAAGGGGTTGTCCCACTCTGCTCTCTATTGGGACGGCCTCACCTCGAGTCCTCTGTGCAGTTTTGGGTGCCACAATATAAAAAAGACATTAGAGACTGTCTGAAGGAGGATAGGAAGGGCCTTGAGGGGAAGCCGTATGATGAGTGTCTGAGGTCACTTGGTCTGTTCAGCCTGGAGAAGAGAAGACTGAGAGGAGATCTCATTGCAGTCTACAACTTCTTCCCAAGGGGAAAAGGAGGGGCAGGTATCGATCTCTTAACTCTTACGACCAGTGACAGGATTCAAGGAAACAGCATGAAGCTGAGCCAGGGTAGGTTTAGGTTGGTTATCAAGAAAAAGGTTCTTCACCCAGAGGGTGGTTGGGCACTGGAACAGGCTCCCCAGGGAAGTGGTCACAGTGCCAGGCCTGTCAGAGCTCAAGAAGCGTTTGGATGATGCTCTCAGGTACGTGGTGTGACTCTGTGCAGGGCCAGGAGCTGTAGTCAATCATCCTGATGGGTACCTTCCCACTCAGCATATTCTGATTCAATGATTCCATGACTTACATCACAAACGTGTCCCTTGTTAGTTGCTATACTGCCACATACATGACTTCAATCCAAATAAAAATCCTAGAAAAGCTAAGATCCCAGCAGGCTTCGACTAGCAGGGTATTTCTATCTGCAGTCACCAGGTAATAAGCTATTATACAGTGGACTACATTGTTTTCCAGTATAAACCAAAGTAAAGACAGATTCAAGTTTTCATTTGCTTTTTCATTTGATTCACTAAATTTAGCAAAATGAACTTCACGGGAGAATACTGGTTTGCAAAAACCTGACCATCTCCAAACTTAGAACTGCAATGTTAGGTTGGGTGTTTGATCTGCTGCTTTCCTGAAGCAGATCTGTTTTCTCTCAAAACTGACATAAAGATTTTATTTAGACTTTCACTGTTCAGAAATACTGAGTTCCACTCATTCAATTCGTATATATAAAGTCTGTTGAAAATTCACCATATAAAAATGAATTCCTCCATTTTTATTCATGATATTTCAAAGGCTAATAATCCCTGTTTGATGCTCTAAGGTGCAGATGTTATGAATATGTACTTATGCATATCTTTAGGAGTATTATAAATTACAAAAATGAAATTCAAATGCTAACTTAGTTAATTTGGGGGCACAGTATGCCTTTAATTTACCCTCTGTGCATTTACAGCAGTGATAAAATCAGCTCTTAGGCTACTTTCTAAGGTAAACCAGAGGACAAGAACATACACGCCAAAAAAAGAAGTTAATATAATAATAAAGGCAATTAGTTGTAAGTGCTGGTCCATGCAAGGTGTCATTCCTAAGATTTTAACCCACAAATGTAAATAACCACCTTTGAACTAACACTGCAGAAACTTTGGTAAGCATTCTTAATACTTCAACGACAAACAATAGATACAAATGTCTCCTATCTGAACAACAATAGGACACTTACTTCTAATCAGCAATTAATAATGTCTCTCCCTGTTTTGCTGTCTTTTGACAAAACACAAAAAGTTCTTTGATATATTCTCTGAAATGGGGTGCAAGGTTGCAGTTTCCAGACCTGGGGTTTGTGTATCACCTGTCCACTATTCCTCTGCTAGATTTTCAAGACAATAAATATAATATGAAAAAGATGTACACATTAAATAACATGCAAACTCTTCCCCTATTTTGGCTTTCATATTTCATGAGCCCCAGGTTGTGGCTGCACTAACAACTAGAGCAGCCCAAAATTGCTGGGGCTAAGCACGCAATGTCTGCACCAAGGACATTTCAAGGGGGGTTACTTGCCTTCAGTTCTCATGTGCTCCCATGGGTGGAACCCCAGTTACAAGGTGGAGCACAGCCACTAGAGAGCATCTTCCAGTTCCGTGGTGAGGAAGCAGCCTTGTAACTTGTAGACATGAAAGAAAACACAGTGAGAGAGGACATTCAGGACCTGGGCTTTAGAAACACAACCCTGCTGCATAAGTAATTTACTGTTTTAGATGCAACCTATGTTTCACGCTCACAGATGTGCCGGCATGGAACAGAACAAGTCACCAGAGTTTTCTGCCATGCCACATGGGATATGCCTCCATGCAAGGACAAAAAACACTCTCAGAAGCTGTACAGTTCCCCAGTCACCATAAATACAAGAATTTCCAGATTAGACTCTTTGTGGGAGACAGTGAAGGAAGCCACAAGTTTTAAAATGGATGAGACTCAGATACTGAATTTTCTGATTAACATGGTGCTCTACATGATTAAAGAGAACAAAAATAAGATTTACTAGCTCAAAAGAAATAAAAGGTGCATTTTACTGCAAACACCAAAGAAAACCAGTGTGGCATTTAAAAATGTTTCATATAGCCTCAACTTTAATATGTAATTTTCAATTTCTAAGTGGACTTCTAAGAAAAACATTGAATATTTCATGACCTAAGCTTTTCACATGCCCATTTTCATCCAGTTGTTGAAAAACATAGAGGATTGAGAAATTTTTGCCTTAAAAATATGCAAATCACATTTAATTACTCATTTATGCAATCACATTTTAGGAAGGGCAAGGAGACGGTAGAAGCATAAAAAAAACCCCTCATTCGGGAGTTTTAATTTCCTAGTGCACAACCATTTTAGTATCTTCAGTGATGGGAAGACCAGAGGGTTGTTTTGTTGCGGTTTTTTATACTGGAAAATCCAAATTTCAATTGCCTTAGGGAAAAAAAAAGAAGGAAAAAAGAAAACTAAATTAGTCTCACAGTGTTTCTTTAATTTTTTTTGTCCCTGGAGAAATACCATTCACTGCGTGTTAAGGCCTCCCCTTGACAGCTAGTACTGCCAAAGTAAAACCAAACGATTGTTGGCAAGTGCCAGATGAATGGCTCTGCCACAGTGGAAGACAAAGATTCAGCACTGTTAGAACCCGACTCTCTGCCCAGCTATCCCTAAGGAAGGGCTGGTACAGTAAAAACTCCACAACAGAAAACAAGAAAAATAAGTGTATTCACAAATAGACACCTTTAAGTGCAGATGCAACCTAAGGATGAGAGCTGGCCTGGGGCTGGACAGAAATCAAAACTCTGAGGATGCAGGAACAATAATGGCTCTGCATATTTTCCTCAGGCATAGTGACCAAAGCCCTCAGAAGCTTCAGGAGTTGTAAGGTGAAGGCCGGGAGACTATATTCCCCTGCAACTCACTCTTTAACTCTTTTACATGGCTTATGAGAAAAGCCTGTGTTTTTAGCAAGTTCTTTTGCAAAGCATGCACTTTGTACTTTAACTACGATTTGTTCTTGACCAGCAGGATGATAAATTAGAGTGCTCAAGTAATAAGAATTTTGGAAAAAGACAAGCACCAGATGGGAATGTGCTAGGAGAAAATCAGTGTCTGCTTTGAGGCCTCAGAAATGCAAACTAAGAGGATCTCCATCACAACATAGAAAGCCAGGCACGGTCCCTGCAACCACACACACTTGAGAACAGAGAAGCTGAAACTGGTTTTTAGGCAGACCTACCTGGCTAGAAAGCACCCAAGACCCTAATGAGCTCTTGTAATTATCTGCTGATCATTCATTTTCAGAGTTGACAGTCCTAAGAAACTTCACCTTTTCAGGAAACACACGCAGAGCAATCCACTTCAAAGTTTGGAACATGAGTAAAAACAAAGCATCAGTTTCTTGAGTTTTGGCATTATTAACATTGTCTTCTGGACTGTTAATTCCAACTGTCATAATGCTCGATGCTTTTCTGTGCTGACATCTCTCTTCCCACATAAAGTCAAAAAGCGACAGCCAGAATAAAAATGCATTTGGGCTCATGAAGGAGTGCGCCTGGGATGCTTATGTTCTCTCGTTACATTTACCATGATATTTCAAAATAAACACCAGAGGTGAACCTGGGGTATTACTTCTCTACCCCAACAAAAGTTACTTCTTCACGAATGTGATCCACCACAAAGTATGATTTCAATTTTTCCACTATTGTTTCTAAATTAATTTTGCTCAGTTTGTATTTAAAAATCACCAAATTAGAACACAGGCTATTTCCCAGGGATTAATAAGAATGGCCAGCTGTGAAGAATGGATGGTCTCAGGCACAGCTGGGGACCACTAATCTCCCTGCACAAAATGAAAAATATTAAACTTTTCCTTAATGCCTTAGAGAGATCTAGTGGGGTCTGTAGGCATGCACCATCTGTAGAGACTTAGTTCAAAACTCTGCATGCTTCACATTGCTTGAAAACTCTCTTGGTAGTCCCCCTTCAAAAAACATTAACTTCTAATTAGGCAATAACTGGGATTAAAAGACAACAGAGAAAAATAAGTTTTCTTGAGATTCAAGAACTCAAATGTACCAAGAAATGAAATCCAGGAATTAAATTCTATTCTCAGTAAAGAGCTAGCCTGCAAACCTTCTGGGGAGGGATTGTCTCGTAGTACATATTTGAACAGCATCTAGCAAACACAGTTCAGATTTCTAGGCACTATTGTAACACAAAACAATGAAAATAGCTGCAGGAATTTACACAGAACTACTCCGAGCAACTCAAGCATAATGATGAGTACCAAAGATGAAGGTACATTCCTCGTAAACGTTTTCACCGCATATAATCAAAGATAAAATATTTTGCCTTTAAATAGAACTACAGAGGGAGATGATGGTTGAAATTCAAAAGAAACAATATGGCTGATTTGCATTCTGTTTCATCTTACTTTCCTCAACACAGCCAGTCACATTTGCACAAGCTAAGGTTTTGTCCTTGTTGCTCATTTCTGATGGACTCCCGGACAGACTCATCTCTCTTTCTGCCTTGTACTGGTAGAAATATTAATGTTAAAACTCTTCCACTAGAGAAGGGGCAGGGAGTCCCAATGGCAGGACAGTGAAGAGGTCTGTCAATCCTGCCCAGCTATCTATTTGAACACTTGGGGGTAGGAAGGATAATCGTTGTGGGAACAGAGAATTTTGTCGTATATTATTATTCTGGATCTAGAGTGAGGAAAAACTGCTGGCTCTCCTTGTAAAGTTATTGTATTTTCAATTGCTCACAAGGTCTCCCAGAGCTCAGCGAGGTATTCTGTTAAACACAGAAATAAATAAAAACTGCTGTCTGATTGGCCAGAGATGAACAATTTCTACTACCCCCAGATGTATCCATCTAGGATGTGCTTATTTGCATGATATGTGAACTAATTGTTTAACACTACCCCAGAACACAGCATTGTTCACTCAGAGAAAGCTACACAATAGAAATTTATTGACTCATCACACTACTATTTTTTAGCCAATTATGTGCCAGGATTTTTCCTTCAGATATATAACAATAGCAGAAAGATGCTTCATTTCCTTGGGACTATTACTCTCCTGGGTGGCAAAATTAAAATCAGCCTCTATAAAACACACTTGTGACAGCCTACAGCAACCCCAAACGGCACGAAGGGTGTACTTTATGCTTATACATTATAGGCAGCGATCTGGAAAACTGCAGTGGGAGTAGAGGGAGTGCCGTACGAAACTGAGTGAGGTGTGGACCAGCACAAAGCCTTTTCGCCACCTCTACCCCACCAAACGCTTCCACCCGGGACGGCAGTCGTCACAAAAAGCGGGGTCCAGAGGGGATAGGATGGGGTGGCGGCAATCGTGTAAATCACTTTCAAATCAGATGCTCGGTAGAAAATTCCCTTATAAAACTAGAACTGACGTATTCGTTTTATTTCTTTGGAGACAGCTGCCAGGTGGAAGGAATTGTAAAGCCTTTCCCTGCGAGAGGATGGGGGCGGCCGGAAAGATGCCGCCGCAGGTCCCAAATCTGCCCTTGCCCTCCCGCCCAGCCCTGGGCAAAGGGGAAGGAATTCTCGCCACCGCTGTACCCCGTTAAACAGAACAAAACCCAGCAGCTTAACAGGAAAAAGGCACGTAAAGTGTGCGCGAACACACGTGTGTGCAGTAGGTGCCGGCCGCCGCCGCACCAGCGGCATCAGCGCTCTCTGCCGGGCGCCCGGAGCCGCCGGCAGCCGCCCGGAGCAGCCGGGACCGGCACCGGAACCGGCACCGGGACAGCGCTCCGCAACCCCCGCGCACGGTGCCTCTGCCTGCCCCTGGCTCCTCTGCACCGGCCGCGCTCTGGCGGCAGGGCTGTTGCTGGCCTCTCTGACTGACAGGGGGGTTCCAATGAGCAGCTGAGATTATAGAAATATAGATATATTTGCTTAGAGACAGACAGACACATCACTCCCATCACACAGTCAGGCAAATCCCAGTCCTTAGGACACGCCTCGACACGTACAGGGTGGAGCAGCAGATGTAATAGGCTACATAATTGAGTAGATAGTAAGATGCCGCTGGGAAAGAAACTGGTGAAGGGTCTGGAGCACGAGTCTTATGAGGGACGGCTGAGGGAGCTGGAGTTGTTCAGTCTGGAGAAAAGGAGGCTTAAGAGTGACCTTAGCGCTCTCTACAACTGTGTGAAAGGAGGGTGTAGCCGAGTGGGCGTTGGCCTCTTCTTCCAGGTAACCAGTGACAGGACAAAAGTACACAGTCTTACACTGCACCAGGGGAGGTTTAGGTTGGACATTAGGAAGAAATTCTTCACAGAAAGGGTGATTAGACATTGGAATAGGCTGCCCAGGGAGGTGGTGGAGTCACCATCTCTGGAGATGTTTAAGGAAAGACTGGACATGGCACTCAGTGCCATGGTCTTGTTGACAGCATGGTGTTGGGTCACAGGGTGGCTTGGTGATCTCAGAGGTCTTTTCCGACCTAGTTGATTCTGGTTCCGTTTAATGGTGGTACACTCTGGGCTAAAGCAGCACAGCTGGTCATTGAACTGATCCACTTGCACAGCTTATGAAATATGAAAAAGCGAGGAGGGAAAACTTTTCATAACAGCACCTCAGTGACTGTTTGAATAGCACAGCAGCCCAGCCTTACACACAGACAGCACTGGCAACAATCCCCAATAGCAGTCTAGACAGGTGTTTTGGTTTTTTTCTAAAATTTCTATCAAATACATATAGCAGGCAGCCTGTGCATTCCCTCAGAGCAGCTGTAGCTGCTATACCCACTAATCCAGGGACAATGGGTTTAGCAAAGGTGCAGCCCTATGGAGACATGTTGGGCTACCTCATGCTAAACTCATGCTGCTGTTTTCTACATGCCTTCACAGAGGCAGTGCTGTGGCTGAATTATCCATTTGGATAACCTGGAGGCCGAGCTGTCTGCACAGGATCCTGCTGCTCGGGGTTTATGGTGATTATCGTCCTGGCCTTACAGCTTAGGCAGATAACCTACGACTCAGACAGCCCAGCAGGAGCATATCTGCAGCTGCAGACATCACATAATAGCATGTCTCTGCAAGGGGAGCTCTTATGCCTTCTACAGATATTCCTTGCTTGATTCTTCCAAATTCCTCTCTTTCCTAAGAGAAACCCTTATGAAAGTCCTTTTCACTCCAAAAACATCCTCTTTACCCTTGGATTCTCCTAGTCTCAGCTCATATGAGCAAAGCCAACTTTGCTCTTAACTGGTGCAGCAGTTTTCAAAGTTAGTGCTTTGAGCATTTTCCTTTATGAAATCTCAAGCTTTTACTGGTCTTCTTCTGGCCATTTGGGAGTATTCTTGTTTGCTTTTTCTCTGTACTCTCTTACTAGATAAAAGAAACACTTCCAAATAATAAACATTTGGAGGTCAAAACACACGTGTCTGAACACCATTATCAAGTGTCTCCCCGGGCACTGCAACTCAGCTCTGGTTTGAGGCATGAGCTCTTTACTCCGGTTTAGAGTAGTGCTTTGGAGCCTGACACAGGCCCGTCGTGACTCAGAATCAGCTATAGCACTGCCTCTTAGTAACACACACTCCTCGCTTTGCATCGTGCATGTGAAAATATCCATATGTTCAGCTATCATTTTTAAAATGTGGTTTCCTGTTTGCTTTTTCAGAGAATGCTCTTCCACATAGATTCTGCAATCCGTAAGCACTCTGCAGCAAGTCTGGACTTAATTTGAAACACCACTTCCAGGTACCATCCTTATATCTGCTGTAAAACACGTGCTTTTCTTATTTCTATCCTAAGCACATTTTTAGTTCTTAATGCACCAAATACTTGTTGCACTCAATCTGTGCCTTTCTATCCTGTCAACATA
Source organism: Melanocharis versteri (assembly GCA_013397845.1). NCBI lineage: Eukaryota > Metazoa > Chordata > Aves > Passeriformes > Melanocharitidae > Melanocharis > Melanocharis versteri. The sequence continues at coordinate 366,337 of VZTG01007226.1, read as the reverse complement.
TGAGGAAAGTTTTAGAGAGAAATCATCTAGAACTCATTATATCCAATTTGTTAGATTTACTTTCACCTCCTGAAGTTTTATTGAACTGTTGTTGAACTTTTATTGATTCTATATTCTCCTATAAACAAAACAAGAGGATGAAAAGGAAAGATAGTCTTCATTTCACAAGCCAAAATTTCATCCAGTGTTGAGTTTCAGAATGACTAAATAGTGCCATTTCCATATACAACTATCCCTTTAACTTTTTGGCAGAATTTGTAGTCTTCTAGACAGGTAATCAATAAAAAGACTGTTCTTCACACAGCTATCGATCTGGATACATCATTTAGCAAACTGCAATGCCTTTTTAATTGTTTTCTGTTAGGGAACGTTGTGCTGTCTCCACAAAGGATATTTGGCCAGTCATACAAGTCTCCAGGTTTCCAGTAAATTAGCTGATGAGTAACAGAGGTGGTTACAGTAGCCTCTCTTTACTGCCTGTAGAAAACCTCCAACAATTTCTTTGCAAGGGGCTTGGCTATGACCCAGAGCAGAGCTCTGAAAGCAAGGAGGCAGCTGCATACCCAACTTGGACTAATACCTGGGCTTCGTGGAAGTGGTTTAAGAAAGATGTGTACAGTCATGTGGTATTTAAAAGACTGCGAGCAATTTTTGAAATAGAAACCCTGAAAACAACTTTTTCTAAAAAAACAAGGGAGGCAGAAGCTTGGACTTTTGTTCAGGATTAGTGATGCTGCTGTTTTTCAGTGACAGTCCAATGTATGGTGTATGGCAGAGTGTTGTATGATTGCCCCTCATTCTGTGGCATCGTGAGGGAAAAATCCATTGGTTAAGGCTCCCCAGGGCAAGGCTGTGGCTGGAAACTGTGGCTACAGAGGGAACCTGAAGGAAGAATGTTTTCCTTGTTCCTGCTTGCTGTGGCTAGAAGAAATAAGAGTCTCAGCATGGAGGAAATTGGACTCTGCTCCTCAGGTACCTTCTCTTTGGGAATAGGTGAGTTGGGAAAGGGCGTGAATTTTCTCAGAGGTCCCTCTCCCACTCTGTGGATGCGGAGCAGGCAGGCAGTGCCTGGGGGTACTTTACATCCCCTGGTAAGACCTGCCAGTCACTCCATTATGACACAGTCCACCAAGGGATTGTCTCCCTCCTGAAGCAACCTGTCCTCACACCACATCATGGCTAAGGAGAAGTCTTGCCAGCTCCAGCAGAGGCTGTGCACAGCTATTACGAGACCGAAGGCACAAACATACTACAGCTGTAGCAAAGGAAGGAGCAATGCCTGGGCCTTATTTGAGTTTTAAATATCAGCTTGATCTAAGACTTCCCCTACCAGACTAAAACTATGAACCACGCAGAAACATGAAGATTAAATAATTTTACAATTTTGCAGTACACCAATTTCCTTCTCTTATTTGTCAGTGAGGGTGTGCTGGCAGTTAAGAGTAGGGTCCAGACTGCAGAGGCACTGGCAGATGCCTGAGCAGAAGTTCTTCAGCAACAAGAGATTAAACTCTGATGTTCCCCCAATCACCCCTCTAGCCCTCCCTCTGCTGAGACTGACAATTAATGCAACAATTAACAGGGACTCAGACGGCGATAGCTCAGTATAAGATTTTGTATTGACTACTTTTTTTTCCTTTGCCAAATACACTAGCTAACATAACAAACTCTATCAGTTCATTAACAGATCACCTATAGGCAGAAGAATCTATACAGGCAAAGCACCATTTCCTTGGTCATCTTGAAGACCAGAACACCAGACAAACAGTTTGATAGTTGTTTGCTTGAGTGATTTACCTCTGAAGGGTTTGTTTTACGAATTTAAAAGCTAAGTACAAACAATAAATGACAAACTTCAAGGCTAATTAGCTTGCTGACCACGTACCTTGTTGCCTTTGTCCCTTGTCTCTCCAGAATCCCATTAGAAGAGAAAATAATTAGAAAATTGCATTTGAAATTACTCTCAATGTCCTTAATGTGATGCATTCTATTTTTCTCCTCACCATATTTCAACCACATGTCTCAAGTTTCTGTTTCCTAAATGACTCTGTCAAGCTTCCCCCAAGCATGTTTATAGGCCATGTTTTAAAAAGAAACACATTTTAAATTAAGGGTCGTATGACTAGAACTTGAGGAAGCATCTGCAGTTTGCTTTTGCAAATGTTCTGTGGTGAGGTAAAGAATTATTTTTTTCAAGCTTTACAGAAAAAAATCTTTTCTTTTTGAAAATGTTTTCTGGGAAGAATTTCTTTCATTTGATAATGCTTTTGACTAGACAATGAATATCCAAAATATTTGTGTGGGAGAGGCAGGAAAACATCAAATTTTTAGCATAATTTTATGCATCAGTAGAATTAGGAAAAACACAGCCATTCTCCCTAGCCTCATGGTTCCTTATCACTCACATATTTCTCATTTCAGGGGACATAATTTGGTTTAATATCAAAATATCTATCAAAGCCAAGAAATTGATGTTCCCTCCTAATGTTCCAGATGTAACTAATTTCAACTCTAAAGATTGGGAAAGTATAATCTTGAATTAAATTAACAGACTTATTTCCATGGGACTTAGATATTCCTGTCTGGATGGTTCTTTGTGGGTTCTTTTCTTTTTGGATTTTTATCACATGTTATATCATTTATTTGGGCCTTAGAAGATTAGGAAGTATGTCTAGGCCTCAACACCACAGTGCCTGAGTGTCTCCTAAATTATTAAAAACAGATATAACAACAACATGAACATCTATTTTTATGTATAGTGCAATCATTACTACTCTGACCCCAGTTCAGAAAAGGATGCATAGTCTGAAAAAACCCCAAACAACAAATGTCTAACTAAATATTTGTATGAAGCACATCGAAGTGGCAAGTTTAAGAGCACAATTGGAGCTAAATGAGGTGTTTCTGCAAACCATATATTTCATCATATATTCAACTACCAGTGCCACATGAAAATAGAACTGCAGAAAAGCACTATTGGTATTGAATGAAATATAATTCAGGACCAGTTTCAAGACAGTTATACTTTGCCTTTAAATTATACATTAATATAAATTTTCTGCTTATCTAACTGCTTCTTGCAGAGGTTTTATCTTTCTTCAGAGTGTCAGTCATTCTGATAGATGCATGTAAATGGAACTAGGAATAAATAGTCTATTTATTCCAGCCACTGGAGCAAAACCCAGAAGAAAATTTGAGGCTTAAATCAGTCACAAGTGAATTAAATTATAACTTCCAAGAATAATTTCTGATCTTCTGAAACTGTTAAAGAGGAAATCATACATTGATTTATATTGGCTCATAATGCCTTTTCCAGTTGCAGAAAAGGATCAGTAATTAAAGAGATGATTTCTACAAGGAACTAATACCAAACTAAGAACACCAAACTATACAGTAATAAAGCTACCGAGAGCCTGTATAGAACTCAGTGACTCTCAGGGACCAAATAATTCAGTTTGAAGTTGTTACACATAGCTATGAAGCTTTCGGCTTTGCAGCAGCAAAATCTGGTGGAAAACAAAGATTGGTTTACTTTCTTCAGTTTTCTAGTTACAAAGCCATGCACTCCATCCAAACAAAACTGCCACTGGTTTGCTAAAAATCTGTTCCATCCAGTTTGACTCAGTTATTTTGTCCCTATGCTTCTCAGGAGATAATGCGCATCCGTGATTTTCACTCTGCTTCTGGAGACCCTTATAGGTCTGCAGTCAAATTTTAAGGTATTTAAGAACAGCAATTAAAAAAAATATTTCAATGACTAATCACCTAATTTGGGGATTTAGGGGCTGTTGTCTTCCTGGAAGAAAACCTGATGGCCTGCCAACAGTAAAAATAAATCTCAGTTATTTCATTGTGCCTTTTATTTGTATTTCTCCACATATACACTTTCATTTTCCCATCCAGGTGCAGCAGTGAAATTCGCATTCCCATTCCTGGGACATTTGCACGTGTTTCCCTGTCACGTCTTCTAGCTGAGCCAGGTTACAGCGTTTGCACTTCTCATTGAGGCTGCAAATAGCTACCAAGGTCCCACCGCTGACTGCCCTGACTCTGAAGCCAGCATTGGTCTGATCCCAAATTTTGGAGAGATGAACTTCATTTTCTGACACAAACCTTCCACCCGCCCCCCCCAACCCACCGCATGGAGCCACTAGATGGCACTTTCAAAACATGGTTTTGCACTCTGTCCGGCTAGTTACCCAACTGGATCTGAATCCCAAGGTGCACTGTAAACCTTCCCATTTATTTTACTTGTTTGCTAAATAATAAATGCTGCTCTCTGAAACTTACAGTGATTGCCCTTAGCAACAGACATATTCAAAAGGTAGAAAAAGCAAAACTACTCTTTCACGAAGGACAGAGATTCTCCTCCTTTTCTCCATGCCATCATCCTCTTTGGAATGCAAGGCCATCAGTATATAACTGTGGGCACGCTTATTATGACATCCAATAGCCCTTATAGCATCTGTAGGGAGGGAAAAAACACAACTTCACAACAGATGAGATACATGGTATAGTGGAAGCAGCAGGTTCCTTCCTTGTTTAGAAACTATCCAAGAGCCCGGGTTTTCCAGCCATGAGACTAGAAAATCCAGAAAAGCTAGAAAATCCATTGTATTTTGAGTATATTTTGTATGCTTCTTTCCTCTTTTATCCCTTCTCAGGCATCTATTCCAGAGGCAACATCGGTGAAGGAACTCAGTTTTAAAAAACAGAAAATGAAAAAAACCTACTTTAGGCAGTCAGCTCTTCAGGGCAGGGCTGCCTGCCTCTTTTTATGTTTCCCTAGCGCTCAGCACCATGACAGTGCACGTTCAGTGAGGTCTCAAAATTTTCGTGTAGATGATTACATCAAAAATAGCCCCATCATGGAACATCACAAGATGTTGCTAATCAGCTATTAGAAGTTTAATGATTAATTCTTTTACCCCAGGGCAGAGAAGATGGAAACATGTTACCATTGCAACAGAGGGTCACCACTTGCTTAGCGTCTTTATAAGAGGGTTTCAAACGAAGGTAGCCTTGCAACGCCTGACATAAAGAAGCTGTTAGGTTGTGTGCTGCTATTCAGAATTCAATCCCACAGATTGAAATTTTCTAGTTTTACTTTCATCACTCATTGCCTACTCCCGTCTACCAACAATCTGTCAGGAGACACTTTCAGTCCTTGAATCTTGTTAATTTTTAGATCTATGGACACACAATACATGGAATTGGCTGGGGCTTCGTGGTTCTGGGTGGTTTTGTTTCCATGTCACTAGAAAGACTCCTGTTATAAAAGCTGTATGACCTCAACTCATGAAGCATTTTCTGCAGATGGAGTAAAATGGATAATCCATGGCAGTATCTGTACAGCAGTATGCATTTTGTTCTTTGAGATACTGGAAACGTAAAGCTCCGGGGCAAATGTTCCCATAGTTCAGACTTCATGGTCAAGAAAAGGGAACGAGGACAGCTGTGTTTGTGAACCTCACAAAGCTTTCTTCCACTGAGCTAGATTTTTGGATGGCATATAGGAATCTTGTTAACTGCCTAATCTGCAAGGATTTGAAATTTTTGTTAGCAAGGAAACCTTTTAAGTGTCTTCCAGAGTATTTGCATTGTGCAAACATGAGGAAAGACAGGTTTTATGAAAATATATATGTCACACATAGAAACAAACAAACAAAAAAGCTAAAAGAACCTCTTCAGGTGCAAAGTTGAGTAAGTCAGCATCAAGAAATACCAGAATCAAGGCTACTTATGGACCATTAATTTAGTTCCTTTGAGTCTACAAATTCTGTTAGTCTTTAATTTCATTATAATAGGTTGGTGGTATTTCTTTCCATGCCAACCCTGTTTTATTGAGAATATGTAACAGGTTATCACGTTGCTATCAATATATATTCTGTCTGCTGTCATTTGATGTATGATCCTTACTTGCTGCACATTATTTTAATCTTTCTAAGAATTGGCTCCCCAACCTTTCTGAAGTATGTGTGTTTTAAATAGCTAAAGGTTTAATAAATAATTTATTGTCATAAGATCTGTATAAATAGAAGGTTAATGAGACAAGAGATCTTACAGATTGGTTATGAAGCAGAGGTTAAAAACATTCCTTTTGGCTGCTTAGCCAGAATTCCTACAACATGATTTTTGCATATTTACCATTATATGTCAGTTTACATAGGCAGGCAGGGCTCTTCTGGTGTTCATGTAGTAAATGAAATAGAAACCCTTTTTTTTATGAGTTCTGAGCGACTCATTAGCGTCAAGACTAGAAGAAGCAAACAATTTCTATGGAGAATCATATACATCACAATCTAATGATATCTTTTCCCTTTCTGCAACCTTTCACTGGATTTCCTAATGTGCATACGCGTGACAGAAGAGAGAAATGCAGACATAAAATCACATCTTCATTACATGGCCTTAACCATAAAAATGTCACAGTAGCAAAGCTGGCATTTTCTTTGTGGATCAGCCCTAAAGGGAACTGCAACATGGTACTTTGTCTGTAAAACAGCAATCCTCTGAAATGACCTTTAGGTGAAGATACAGAGTCCTTTACCCATTCAAAAAGAACCAGTTTCGTTCACCAGTCTGTATCATACCCTTGTCCTTTTTTCTCTTTGCCATCTTTTCTGTAGACCTAGATTTCTCAACTACTAAGACTGCTTTTGAGTTTTCATATTGGTTCCTCATCTCCTTGCCTCAAGTTTCTTTGCCCAAACTTTGCCAAATTCTCCTGTTCCCACTAACTTCTCCATTCAAGCTGCCTCCTACATCTCACCAATGACTCCCAATCTAAGTTTCCAACACTAGGCTTGTTCAATCTCAGTGACTCTGCCTTTGGAATGCATTTATTGGTATACTTCCCTGTATTTCTCAGGGAAAATATTCCTCTAATGTATGTGTAAAAGAGAAACACTGTTTCAAGATTTTCCGGGTATACCCTGCAACTTGGGAGAGTTGGTCTATTGTGGCTTTTAAAGTCTTATATTTTAGGTAAACTATGTTCTACATGCGTAGATTATTTTTATCAGAATAAGGATTCTTTAATTTAGTGCTCTATACTTACTTCAAATTCACATTTGTCATGAATTTATATCAACTATCCTGACTGTCCTTATGTGTAAAGGAAACCTTAGGAGAGGGATCTTTGAACACAGAATGAGCTGGTGCCCTTGAGTCATCTTACCACTTTGCATTGTTCACTAGCTTAACCCTCGACTTTTTTACACACAGAATAGGATATGATACAAATCAAAACCACAGTACCTAACTGCAAAGAGAAAGTACAGAGAGTTCAGGATATCATTAGTATGGAGGGGAGAGGAATCTCTACAAATGCATATTTTACTTATGCAGTGTTTTCATGCAAAGTTACTGATGACACTGTATATCCTTTCTAAATTGGAATTTTCTCTGTGGAAGTCATCAGACTCAGAGCAATGTCTTAAAATTACCTCATCTGCTCACACTCTCCATTATTATCTTCTCACCAGTGTTTTTGCTGTCAAGACAGTTATTGTGCAGTTTGATAATTTAATAAGACCTATGATAATTAACAATAATAGGAGATGACACAGGATAATACGGGAAAGACAAAAGTCTAAAGAGCAAGGAGTCATTTTATACAAGACACAAATTACGGTACCAAATATAATTTTTATTTTTCCTGTCATATGATTCCTATAGGCAGAATTAAGAGATCAAATAAAATGACGCAAAGAATCAAGTTTTAGGGTTTTTTTCCTCTAGAAGAGTGCAAATAGTTTTGTTCACTTGTGGTTTTGTTGTTTGGATTTTTTTTTTTTTTAAGAAAGAACTCACATGTTAGTTAGACCCTAGTATAAGGGGCCAAGTTAAAAAATGCTTTCCAGACTGAATGGCTAGAAATGGCTGAATTGCTCCGAAATTCTGCTCTCTCCAAATCATACTCTAGGTGCTGAAATGTTCTGCTTATTCAAGCACAGAGTTTGAACAAACTACTATTAAGAAATACTACTACATAAAGGGTATAACTAGCATGTCTCACGGAAAATGCTTTGGTGTGCAGAATTGCTTCATTGTACATGAAAGACTATTATTTTAGCATGAATAGCTGTGACTCACAGTCTGACTAAGAGTCTGAGCAAGAAACAAAAAGCAAACTCAGTGAAACTAGTTTTTATCTGCTAAGGAACAGGCTATTTTGGTTCAAGTTTTGTTTATATCATCAGGTTATCAGAGGACACAAAGCTCTAAAGATGCGGCGTGCATGTTCCAGCGTATCTCCTGTTCCTTCTCTGGATACCCCTCTGTATTCGTTTCACTCACGACAAAAGGAATTGCCACATCCATTCCAAGAGACAAATTGTCCAGTGAACAACACAGAAACAAGGGCGAGCACTTCTCACAGCAGCCCTGGCATGTGCAGTGCGTCAGACTGCTATCAGCCATGAGGACACCAGCGTCACATCCCGTGAAGGAAATGCAGGAATGGCGTGTACCCTCTGGGGGGGCCGCAGCTCCTCGGGCCGCGCTCGGGGTCAGCACCAGGGACAGCGACAGCGCCCGCCCCGTCGCCCCCGCGCCCCTGGGAACGGAGAACTTTTCGTGCGTCTACGTATGTATGGGCATACATAGACATATGTTTGCAAAATACGTCAGAAAAGTAAGAAAAATGTTTTATATCTGAAATAAGGCTGGATTAAAAGCATTCTAGGAATCTTAAAAGTGCTTTGTCATTTCAGCTATCCAGTGGGATACGGGCAATATTCTTCTGATCGGGGTGTTTATGCTTTCGTCTTACCAGAAACAATAACGAAAAATACAGAAATCATATGTACCAGTTAAATCCCGGACTACGCTGAGGTGAAGTATGGCTGAAGGGGGAAGAGCTGAGCACAGGAGCTGAGAGGGTCAGATACATTTGTATTTTGGAAGAAGGTATGTCTCACCATTTTGAGACTTGCCATAGGCTTGGCTGGACCGCAAAGATCAACACACAACAGTTGCCAAAACTCCCGTGAAAAAACATTATACCAGGGAAGGGACAACCAAGGAAAACAGAAAATATACCCAGAAGTGCAGCTATGAATGGCAAGTGTTAAAAAAGAATCGTTACCATATGTGGAATTACTGATGCATATCTGACCAGTCCCTTTAGGGGCCAGTAACTGCAAAATTACCTCTAACTTGAGTGCAAATGTATAATAAAATTTCTGTTTTCCCTTTTTAGTATAATTTACTAATTATAAGCCTGTTTATATATCCATTCTGAATATTACCCTCAAAATTAAATATAGAAGACTGTGTGGCTTTTACATAATTTACCCTAGTGACAGAATCTTGCAAAAAAATCTTCCTGAAGTGCATTTAGGCTATATAATTTTCGACTGATCTTTCATTCTTATGGGCATCTATTTCCATGTCATATGGCAAGCTGGTCATGCTCATTTATTAAGCTAATGTTTATGGTGTGACAGTAAATTAGACACCTTGTGTGACTGAAAAGAACAAAAGTATCACATATTTTGCATGTGAAGAGATGGGCAAATGCGTTTATTCTTCTAACTTCCAGCTAGAGAAAGAAAAGTAGAGGAGAAAAAAAAGATGCAAATAATAACTCATCCTACTGTTCTGTAACCACCTCTAATTAAGGGTGGACCTGCTTGCACAGTCACCTGTGTGGGACAGGCTCTTCTCCTTCCACTGCAGTGGAAGCTAGATACAGCAATAAGTCTTGGTTTTCTAGACACTGGCAAAGGTATGACAACATACAAGATAGCTGATGAACTGTCAGCATGTGAGTAGACTTGCTGAGATTTGCACCTGGGAATATTCAGGTAATTTTTGATTAATTCAATTGGTGGGACTATTCAAGAACTGCTTTCACTTGGAACCATGGTTAGGGACCGCAAACGATCCGTGAAACAAAACTGCTGCAACAAAGCCTTGCCTACTCTAAGAAGTGATTCCAGTACTGCTACCTCAGTATTGATTTTCTGTTTAACTCTCCACTCTCTAGGCAAGTAAGAAATTAAAATTTAATTCACACACTTTCCACCAGAGCCACTGCACTGGACACCCTTCTGCTCACCCGAGATTGGCTCCTTCAACTTTAATTTCAGCTGTTCCCACATCAATGCAAAGTGCTGAGTTTAACAGCCTGATTTAAATAGCCTTCTACCAAACACCCTATTCAAAATTAATGGAAATGAAATGGAAATCTTTTCACATCCCAAGGGAGAGTACCCAGACAGATTGATAATCTGCAAGGCAAAACTGTACCTCAAAAATTATTTCTGTGACATACACACCTGAGACATAGCACAGATTACTACGCCCTGCTAACTTGGGTGGCCTACTTGTGTAAGCACATGCTCCTCATGTATTACAAAAGCTCATATATATACGCATATATATGTATATACATATGTACATACAGAAAACATAGATATACATGTATGTATCTCTTGTTAGGACATACATGGCAAATGAAAAAAAAAAATATCTTAAAAAGAGATTGTACAAATCAAGTAACTGCTACAGAAAGCTATAAACTGTTGGCTTTTAGGACCTCTAGCCTAAAAGAGTAACCTGTTACCAAATAGTTACAGGGTCAAAAACGTTATCAGCCTGGAACAAAAAATTGGGAGACAGAAAGTCACTGCTCAAAGTTGTAACAAACCCTGTGTCTTTCCAACATATCAAGGTAACGGGGAAGTTGATTAAGTTGCTGCCATTTCAGAATTTTAAGCAACCATGCCTGAAATAATTTTTTACAGTAAATTTTGTTCCACTTATAAAGAAAATTATTTCAGAGAACCACTGTATCATTGAAATTGCTTGTTTTCATCACCGTGTTGATCTGTATTCATTCATGCTCAAAGGCAACAAAGCACTTAAACATGTACATAATTTTAAACGTCTCCAAGATCCCTAATATCTTAATTCAAAATTAAAACTGGAAGTGGTTCAATGAATCAGTGCTTCCAACAAGAGACAGCTCCTTTCTTCCTCCCAACCTTTTAAGAAGAAAACAAGGCCACCCCTCTTACACTTCAGAAGGACATTAAAGTAAGTGACAATCAAATAAGAGGCAAAATAGAGCTTCAGTTATGAAACCTGCAGAGCAAAGAGAAAGTCACTTGCAACTTAATGAAACAGCAGAAAGGAGTCCCAAAATCCACAAAGGAAGACTGATTTTGCAGAAGACAGGGATTAACAGTGATGAGGCAAATTGTCCATGACACAAGATTATTTAGAGCAATAAGAATTAGAGATATTTTTGGAAATTTCAGGGGTTACTTTAAGAGATCAGGATGCACCAGAGCTGTTACAAATCAGTGTTGCTAAAGTGTGAGATAAGGCACATCAGGAGAAATAACATGCCAGAGTTGCTGGGCTCCTATAGCCATCTAGAGGAAGAGCCGGTAATTAACATAAGTCTTGCTTCCACTGAAACCATATTAAAATTTCTTTTTAGAATGTATTATCAAATATTTTCACATTTTATCTCATAAGGCATTGAAAGTTATCATGTCTTGTGCCTCCATTGTCCAGTCCTGTGCTCCTTAATACAAGAGAGACATGGAGGTACTAGAGAGAGTTCCATAAAAAGCCAAGAAGATGGAGGGTGTGGAGCATCTCACACATGAAGAGATGCTGGAAGAGTTTGGACCACTCAAACAGGAGAAGAGAACCCTCAAGGTGGGATCTCACCAATGTATTTAAATACCTGCAGGAGGGTACAAAGAAGAAAGAGCCAGGCCCTTTCCAGTGGTGCCCAATGACAAAAGCAGGGCCAACAGGCACAAAGTGAAACTTGGCAGGTTCCCTCCAAGCAGCAGGAAACAGTTTGCACGGTGAGGGTGACCAAGCCCGGTCACAGGTTGCCCAGAGAGGTTGTGGAGCCTCCACCTTCGGAGATACTCAAAAACCTGAGCGTGGCCCCGGGCAGCCTGCTGCAGACAAACCTGAATGATTTGGGGTGTTGGACCAAATGATCTCCAGAGATCCCTTCCAACCTCAATTACTCTGTTATTTATGTCATTAAATGAGTGCTAGTGATTGAGTTTAACCTGAACTTGTTTGTATATACTGTAACTAAAGGGATTTTCATTGAGATTTCTGGATGCATTTGCCAAGTGACAAACCACTAGACAGAAAAAGCAGGCATCAAAAATTACCACGTCACAGACCAAGAAACCTGAAATCACATTTTACCTGAACCCATTTTCTACTATGCTTTGCATTTTCTAGATGTTGGAATTTCGTCAAATTCACTCTTCATCTGTATCTCTGTATATAGATAAAAACACTGCTCAGTAAAGGTAATGAATCAAAAGCAAAACTAAGATTTTAAACTTGCCTGTTGCTTTTCACAAATTCAAACAAAGAACTCATATATCTCAGCAACTTTCAAAATCAGACACTCTTCCTCTGTGTTCATAAAAGGTTCTGTGTAACTTTCTCCCGTGGACAGGAATGTCTAGTCTTGCTGCCAGTTGAACTTGGTTACTCACATTCCTGACCAGATTTACAGCTACTAAATACTGGGGAAAATTGTAACTCAATTCCTTCTTTCAACTTAAAATTTAAGGAGTGTCTTCAACAATGTTATTTTTAGTAAATGATCAAGAATTAGATAGGCAAGCACAAAAATAATTCATAAAGAAAATTATAATAACATGTTTTTACATAATATATTTTCAAGCTTATCTTATTAAATTTAAAAAAAAAGAAGAAAACAAAACAAAACCCCTAAAACCTTATTATTAGGCACATTGCTGAAACAATAAAGGAATGCATGAGGGGTAATATTTTTTCCTAACCTTATTCAGTCACAGAAACCATTTCGTTTCTGAGAGTTCTTTTTTTTAATTTTATTTTTAATCTCACGGTACTTTACTGAACTATTACACTTTTTCTAAGCAATCTTCAGGTCTCACCACCGATTTTAAAAATAGTTGCAATTCAGGTAAATGCCTAAGCCCAGCACTTCCCATTGGCATGCACCCAAGCCCTGCTTGTTCCAGATATTAAAACTGAGATGGTAGAAAAGCTTCCCTCTCTGGGGGGAGCAAGCAACACGGCTGCCCCGGGTGGGTGGGGGCAGCACTGGGGTCAGCGGTGCGTGTCCCCTGCCATCCCTGGTGGCTTCCCAGCAGGAGCTGTTCCCTGCCTCTATTGGGAGCAGGCATGGCCGAGGCCCGGACCTAAGCATGTTTTGCCTCAAACATTCTGAGTGTTGCTACAGGAAAGGTGTGAGCAGAGGAGAGGGGCCCTCCAGATGTGGGGCAGCGCTGCTCTGAGCCAAACTGTCGCTCTGCCTTGAGACTCCTGCTCAGTCCACCCCCTGACTCACCTCCTGGAGAAGGGCTGGCTGTCTCTGTGCGAAAAAAACGTGTGAAAATTCTTGTTTATGTTAGAGGTGGGCACCAAGTTAACTATAAAAGGGAGTGGATTGGGCCCCCTCGCTCTCCCCTTTCTCATTGCCTCGCAACTCCAGCTCCGGACCATCCATGTGGCAGGACAAGCCACTGGGGGCTAAGGACTGGTGATATTCTTTGTTTTCTTCCCTCACTTTGCCCAGGTAAAGCACAGCTATCATATTCTGCTCTGTGACCAGTGAATATTGGTGTGTTGTGGTGGCAGTGACAGACTCTGTCATCCAGTCCCTCTAGGACCCCAGAGGTTTCCCTCTGGTCCCATTAACACCATGGTACTCTGCTTGGAAACCTTTCCAAATCCATCATGGTGAAGAGAGGTGGCGATGCAGCAACAGCAGACACCTCGTTGAATGCCTGGAGACTCATGGGAGGCTGGAGCTGGGGCCATTCTTGCTGTGCCCTATCACCGTTGTGTGGTGGGGGGAATTTCCCAGGTGAGGACAAATGCAGCTTCTCTTGGGGGAAGCCTCAGCAAGGGGTCCATTTCTCAAATAAGCCTGGGGCCAACATGTGCTGAAGGGGAAGTCATCCCACAGGCAGCAGGACAGGGAAAGAAGGACAGTCTGCTCAGGATGCTGCACATCTGAAGGACACCATTGGTTTGGGGCCAGTTGTTCCAACTTCATGAAATGACAGCTACCCTCCTTCTGGTTCTGGGCACCAGCAGCACAGTGCTCGCAGGATGAATCCTTTTTTTCGCTGAACCCTTGGACTCCTCAGGATGCGGGTCGTCTGAACTGCCAGGCTAGAGACAGAGGGATCGCTGTCTATCTGCAGGAGCTGAAGGGCTGTGACCGAAATAAACAGAACCGAGATGAAATGCCGCGTTCGCAGAGACCCCCAGACATTCCCTCCCGTCCACGCCCCCACTCACCACTGCAGATCTCATCCAGCTTCTCCATGCTTTGCAGGTGCTGTGCAGCCAGCCCTAGGCACAAAGCTCTGTCAGCTCCTGCTCTCTAGCATGCTTCCAGCAGCCTGGCCCCTGGCCCTGCCTTCTCCCTTAACAGGGGTGACCCCAGGAACCACCAGTAGTCCAGGGGAATGGAACTGAGCCAGGTGGCCACCAAGCCCACCCACATGGACAGTGGTGGCACAGGGAAGGCTGAGGCCCTGCACACGGCAGGGACAGGGCAGTGCAGCAGCAGGAACGGGGGCCAAGCTGCCCAAAGGGGGACTCCAGGGGCTGGGGCTCACCAATGAACACAACAGCCACCTCTCGCACTGTGGCCTGAGGGTCCTTGAGGTACGGCAGGCTCTGACACAGGTACTCTTCAGCCCTGCTCCTGTCCTTCCCCAGCTGGAGAGAGCACAAGGTGATGGGCATGTCACATAGCCCCCCAGCTGGCTGGGGCAGTCCCTCCTGCCGGCACTCATCACTACCGAGAGCCCTCCCTCTGACTGGGTGCAGGGAAGGGAAAGACCCCTTGAGGCTCTGTTCTTGAGGACAGGAACAAGGGTGCAGCTCCAGGCTGTGGGCTCGGGGCTGCAGCAGGGCCGGTGGGGCCTTTGGGTGCAGGGCAGCTCTCACCCCACCTGCAGCATGGGGCTTGTCCTTACCAGGCACTTGCCAATCCTACATGTCTGCTGTGTCTCCAGCAGGTGCTTGAGCTCCTTCCATTTGAGGAGCTTGGCAGCAGCAAAGAGGGCTTCCCTGGAGGCCTGCACAACAGCAGAAGCTGTGAAATAGCGCCATGGCTGGCAAAGGAGACCTCTTGGCTTTGTTCCTGGGGTGATCCTGCCTTTAGGAAGCTGGGATATGCCCTTGCCAAAGCATCTGGGCATCTCTTGGGGACAGCCCTGAGGTACAGGGATTGAGGCTCAAAGCCCTGGCCTCCAACACATGCCAGGGACAGCAAAGAAATGCGTGGGGAAACACCTATTCAGGCTTTGGTGGCCGTGGATTGCTGCCAAGCCCTGCTGGAGCAGGTAGGGCAGGTGCTGGAAATGGCCATGCCAGCTTCTCCACCCCTGCTCACACTGGTTCTGCAGGGACCCTTCCCACAGGCTGTGCTGGGGGAGCACTGCTCGCTGCCAGCAGCCCAGCCCTGTCTGTGTCACTGCTCAGCCCCGAAACCTGTACCTTGGCCACGCCGGGGCTCTGGTCACTCATGCGAAAGAGGAGTGGGATCAGTACACTCCTTATGTAGCTGTTCCTCTTCTTGTTGCTCCCCACCATTGACTCCAGCTGGTCTCTGAAGAGGCAGATGGAGAGCTCTCGCAGCTGGCTGCACTCCTGGTAGGAAGGAGGAAAGATAAGCTGTGGAAACAGCAGCTCCCTGCCCACTGTGATAGGGGGTGATCGTGGCTGAGGTGAGGAGATATGCTCCAGGGTAAGGTTCCAGAGTGGGGAGAAGTAGTGCTGGGCTGCAAGGCCACAAGAACCCAGAGGAGCAGTCTGCTCCAAGTATTTCTCACACAGCTGGGCTGCAGGGCAGCTGTCACTGCCCAGTGCCTGTCTCAGGGATCACGTTCCCACATCAGCCTTACCGAGTCAAAGAGGGGCAGGAGATTTTCCATCAGCTGCCCAGTGATGAGGCTGCCCACAGTCTTCTCCAGGTTTTGAAATGTGGTAGTTTTACCCATCACATTTTTAAAGAACATTAGGCCCTTTATCTTGAGGTCTGCACTGCCAGCCTGCAGGACCTCCATCATGTCTGGCAGGAGGACCCGCATTTTCCTTGCCTGTATGAAAGACAGTTTCTGTTTTGCGAGAAGATTCACACCTGGAAAACTCAGGCAGCCACCAGGCCCCACTGTGGCAGGGAGGGTGTTTGGAGCAGTCACATCCCTGCCTGACTCCAGGACCAGGTGAAGCCAAGCCAAGCCAAGCCAAGCCACCACCCCACCCACAGCCTCAGACTCCAGCTGCCAACGTGGCTGCCCCCGACACCACCTGCTCACCATGTCACGCGTTTCTGACAACATGTGGAGGCCTTCAACCAGCAGGGAGGCTGTCACCAGTCTTGGATGCCTCTGACTGCTCTCAGTGTCAGGCGTGTCGCCCAAATCCTTGGATGGAAACTGTCTGGAGGACGGCTGCAGGAGCAAGCGCAGCAGTGGGATATACTGGCAGAGCCTGCAGGCTTGTGGCAGGGGCTCAAGGCCTTTTCTGGTAACTCACAGCCAAGTCAGGGGTGCAGGTGCCTTCTGCAGTGGAGCTGGGAACACTGGTCATCCAGAGGGACCGGAGCAAGGTAACGAACACCATTAATACCTTCTCCCGAATGTGGGGCTTGTAGAAGATCTGACCCCATAGTTGCAGGGCTGTGCTGCAAGGCAGAGCACTCTGTCAGCAGGGCTGCCTTGGCCACAGCCTGGCCTGGGCCAGCCCCACGGGGCTTGGCGTGCCTGGGGGCCCTGCCCAGGCAGGCAGGAGGGGACTGAGGGGGTGTTCCCCAGAAGCAGCATGTTGGCTCTGGGATGGCTCAGCCAGCTTTGGCTCCTGCAAGCCCGGACAACACAACAGGGATGGAAATCTTGGTGGGATGGAGAATCTCGCTCCTCAAAGGTGTCGTGCAGCATTCCTTGGGTCTGGAAGCCAGAGAGTCTGGAGGTCTCTCTCCCCACAGCAAACAAGCCCTCGGGATTGTCAGGGCCGGTACCTGTCTCCTTGTGGAGCGACGTTCAACAGTGTTGTGACTACCTCCTCAGGGTACTCGTCAGCCATCTTCATAAGCAGGGAGTCAAAGCAGTGCCGAATTGCTATTTTCCGGATGTCTTTCAGGCTGTCATAAATGCAGCTCACAATCTTTTGCACCTGGAGGGGACACAGGGGAGAGTGGTGTTGCCACTGGAGTCAAGCCGTGTCCTCAGCTGCCCTTTCCATCCCTCACTGCTGCCTTAAGGTGGCTTCAGGTTCCTGAGACAGCTGGGTTTGGGAGGGAGGGATGGACAGAGGAACAAAGCCTGACAGGGCTGAAAGGCAGGGCAATCCAGCCACAGGCCACTTACATCCATCAGCCAGAAGTCTGGGTCTCCCATGGCTACTTCCAGAATGTGTTCTGCCACCATCTTGTCAAAGCCAGTGGTTTCTGTCATTACCTCCATGGCTGAAAGGACGATGTGTGTCCTCTCAGATGGCGTGAGGTACCTTTCAAAGGGCTATGCCAGGAAGGAATGGAGCAAAGACATGTCACACCAAGCACCCTGATGGTGCTGCTTAGCTGGGGAGAGTGAGCTGTCACAGGGTGCTGGCCCTACAGAGAACCAGGGCTCACTGGTGGGCAGGAGGGCTGGAGCTGCTGCTGGGACACCAGAGTGCCACCCTCAGATACTCCCTGCTTGGGGGCAGCAGGAATCCTCTTGTCAGAGACAGTGAGGCCACATCAGCCCCTCTAATTCTGGGTCCCTTCACTCACACAAGTGCCTTGCCAATGGCACAGACAAGAGTGCCAGCAAGGGAGGAGCTCATTACCTTGATATTGCGCAGGTTGACACAACGCAACAAAGAGGTGGTGTCACCCTCTCCGTGGAGCTTTGTGTTATCCTTTAGCCTTGACCTGCCTAAAGAGAGGGGCAGATGCAGAAGTCAGTAAGACAGAGCAGCTTTGCCAGCAAGCTTTCCAAACGACCCTGAGATCCGCTTGTGAGATGGCGGGAGAGAAGCAGTCAAGGAGATTCTGGAGGCTGCCATACTGGGGTCCACAGATCAGCAGGGTTGAAGATGGTGAAAGGAGGGAGGAAGGAGAGCAGCAGAGAAAAGATCCTGGACATGAGGAGAGCACTTGATTTCAGCGGCAAATGACTGCTGGATGATACGGGAAGGAGCCAAAGGAGCAAAGATGGTCAAGCAGAGAGGCAGAGCTTTGAGGAGATGTCTGTGTGCAGATGAATGAGGTCCACCACAATGTCCTTTATTGTTTTGCTTACAGATGAATTCACTGAGGTGATGAAGAGCACTCAAAGCTGTTTCCTTTTCTTCGGAGGAAGTTTGTAAGAGGAGGAGACGTCCCAGGAGCTGTCCGAGGATTGAGATCTGGATGTCTTCATAGCAAACAGTGCAGTCTTTTTTTCTAAAGAGGTCCCAGTCCTGTGTGAGGGAGGCAGAAGAGCAGCAGGGCTGACAGCAGGCAACTGATGCTGAAGTCCCACACCCGAGAGTGTGTCCAGGGCTGGATCCCTGGTGAGTCCAGGCTTTGCAGAGCCTGCATCCCAGAGCAGTCAGCTGGGCAGCAGCCCTGGCAAGGGAGAGTGGCATGGCCCCTACCTGGGCCTTACCTTCTGTGTGGAATAGTTGTGCAGGAAACGGCTCAGTGTTTCAATCCTCCCCAAGGCTCTTGACCACACTTGCTGTATCCCAGAATTGGTGAAGTCCAGCAGCACCTGAGCAGAGAGAAGCTGCTGGTGAGTCCCAGAGCAAACACCTGCTTCAGCAGGGCAGGTCTGGTCCTGTGTGGGACTTGCACCATCCCTCAAGGCTTCCTCTGACCTTGAGCAAAGCCTATAGTGAGGCTATTTCCCCTGGGCTCCCTTGCGGGTCTGGGACAAAGGCCCTGAGCCAACCGTGTGGCCAGGCAGGAAGGCAGGTGCCACCCTCTGTGCTCCTGAAGGAGCCTGGCAATGGCCTGGTGACAGCCTCTGCTTCCCCATGAGAGGTGGGCACCGTCCTGGGGAGATCACTCACCCACAAGTGGGCAACACCTCCCCCTCAGGGTGGAGCAGCCCTGGGACCCCCACTCTTCGCACAGGCCATACCTGCAAGATATTCTGCAGCTCCTCACTGATTCTGGAGGGAGGAGAGCTGAGCACTATTGCCCTCAGCATGGAGTCCATGCTTTTCAGGGTCTGCAAGGAGGACAGAAAGTAGTGGCAGTGATTCTTCGCCTGATCTGAGACTTATCTTAGCTGCCAGTGTCAGGATGCCTGTGCTGCCCAGGAGAGACATAGGAGCTGGCAGTCTGCTGCAGGCAGAGCAGCCTGAAGCACTGGACATGGCTGGGTCCTGAGAAGGGGATGAAGGGACGTGGGCAGGAAAAGCTGAGACCCTACCCTGCCTTGGACCTCTGGTCATGGCGCAGCACAGGGTGGCCAGGAAGCAGCCCAGAGGGACTGGGAGCGTCCACAGCTCACCCAGAACTTACACTCTTTAAGAGGAGTTGTTGATCTCTGTTTAAATGAGAGCATGGAGGAAGCCAGAAGACAGTTCTGAAGCATGTCTCTAGGAGGCTTCTCTTTTTGTCTTCCAGCACCACTTGCACTGTGTTGCTGAAAGACAGAGCCTGCTGGACGCTGGGAGGAGTGGCTTGAGGCCTTGTGCAGGGGGATGCTGTCCTCTGGGGAAGGGTCCCTGGGAGGGATGGGCAGGTACCTCAATATTTCAATGGTGAGCATGGCGACCTGCCGCAAGTCTGTGCACAGCTGGTACCAGGGCTCATCCTCCAGCAGTACCTGCAGGGCACAACTGAGCCGCAACCTGGCAGGTGCCAGCACCCAGTGCCACCAGATCCTAAACTCTGCCCAAGTGCTGCCCTCACGGGGTGCCAGCGCCGGGGGGCCTTGCCCTCTTCCCTCACCTGGATCCTCCCTACCAGGTCATATCTGCGGCAGAAGTCAATCAGGCGCCGTGACGAGCCAAAGAACGCGGTGTTTATGCACAAATCCATGATTTTGTAAAGAAGGGTGATCTTGCACCTCACATCCTGGCGGCCAGGGGACAGATAGACAAACAGAGAGCATGACAAGGGGGGACACATGGCCAGCAGGACTGGAGCCCTGAAGGGCAGCACCATTTGGAAGCAGCAGCTCTGTCCAGCCAGGACACCTCCAGCAGCCCAGCAGCAGAGCCTCTGCCAGCAGATGCTGGAACAGTCACCATCCAGCTGGCCACAGTTACCTGGCTGAGGTTGCTGGCAAGGATCTGGATGGACTCCACAACTTCCTCTTCCTCTTTGGACATGTGTAACCAGCTGGCATCTAACAGAAGGGTAGAGCAGAGAGGGCTACTGCACGTCTGGCGACAGGAGAGAGCAGAGGAAGATCTTCTCTCTGCCCAGCCCCACACACGCTCCTGGCATGACCTTCCCGTGTAGCCCCTGGCTGAAGGGTGACCAGCAGAGGAGCTGCCATGCCAGAGCACAGCGTGGGGGGGAAGTGCCACTGCCCCAGGCTGAGGAATGTGCTGGCAGAGAGGCAGGAAAGGTCCAGCGTTCCACAGCATCGCTGCCTCCTGCCAGCCAGCTGCCCTTTGCTGCCCACACCGCGGAGCAGGAGCTGGGGCCCCAGCGCGCCAGGGAAACATGATCCTGGCATTGCGCAGGGTGTGCTGGTGGCCCCAGTCCTGCCCAGTCCAACAAGGCCCCCTCACTCACCCGTCTGCAGTGGATCCACCACAACCATCTGGCAGGGCTCTGCTGGAGAGCTGCTTTGCTGGGGAGCACTGTCCTCCTCCCAGGCCGTTCTGGGCTGGCTAGGGGGTGTCTCCTCCATTCTGCAGGAGAAAAAATGAAAAGTGGGAAAGGAACAGGTAAGAAGCTTTGGGGAAAGACCTCAGCATGATGGGGCTGCTGAGGCAGCAGGGAGTGTCGGGCTGTGCTTGGAAGCTCCTCACCAGCTCCGTGATCTCGTCCTATCCTATCATCCTGCTGGACACGGCAGCTGCACTGACCACATGTGCTGCAGTGGGGTGTCACAAAGGGGCCCCCCTGTGACCCACCACCTGCCCCTAGCACTGCTGCAATGTTTGTAGACATGGAACCAGCCTCTAGATGTGGGTGCCAGCAATGAAGATAATCATGCTGATGTGTTTTTACATAATACATTTTCAAGTTTACCTTATTAAAAACCACAAAACAATAAAACCCACAAAACTTTATTATATTGTTAAAAAAAAGAATGTATAGGGGTAACATTGGGGTTTTTTTCCTAAGCTTATTCAGTAACAAAAATCCTTGAGTCTCTGAGATTTACTTTTTTTAAACTCACAGTAGTTTACTGAATTGTTATACTTTTTGTAAACAATACTCAGGTCTTACTACTAATTTTAAAAATAATTGCAATTTAATGCAAGTAAATGCCTAAGCCTAGTACTTCCCATTGGCACGCACTCAAGCCTTGCATATTCCAGATATTATAACTAAGAGAGTAAAAAGATTTCCCTCTCTGAGGTGAACATATTCTAGTACTGTAAGTGATCATTTTAAGCTCTTCCTGAGGGCTGCAACTCCAGGTGCTAGAGGCGTTTTTTTTAAAGAGCAAAAGACTAAGTTCTCCCTAGGAAAAAAGCTTTCTGCAAAAGCTGTGCAATGCAGCATTTTATTGCATCTGTATACCAAAAATACTGCAGTATTTTACCTAGCAACAAATGTCAGACAATATACATTAATGAGGTTGCTAAGCCTCCCTGAAGGGTAACTGTTCTTCTCTGCAGATTATTATGTTGCCTTGGCTTAATGCATCATCACAGGACCATTGGATCATTCTGATTGGAGAGGTCATCTGGTCCAACTCACTCATCAAATGCAAGGCAACAGTATGAGCCCAGAACTTTAAAAATCCTGAAGAGTCCACAAAGACACTGTAGATCTGCCATGAAAGTTTGTCTTTCTGTGATTACACAGGTCCTGAGTGTCTTTGGCTGTACCAGCAGGTTGTCCCTGTGACATGGATAACAGTGGGGGCCTGGACTCTAGTCTGCCTTGCTGTGAAGCCATTCCACAGCAAAGGAGAAGAGCTGTCTGGACACAGTTCAGTTACATGATATTAGATCAATTAACTTAGTTTGACTAAAGGCAAAAGTAAACAGAGGGCATATCTATTTTTATTCTTTCCAGTTAGTTTATTGATATTTTCTAGTAGGTTTCCCAGATCTAATATATTATAACATGAGAATTACATTATTTTATTTCACTCATTTGCCTAGGTATTTCTCCGTCCTTAAAAGTGTTACAATATATTTAAAGCCCTCTTTGGTACATTTATTGTCCTTCTACTCACAGCCATAATTCCCTGTGACAGCTCTCATTAATGGAAAAAAATATTTCAAGAGGACTGCAGGGACAACAAAGAAGAAATACTTCTAAAATTGTCCTGTAGTTTTTTTCTAGATTTGTTCTTCCTGAGGAATACTCCATTGTCCCTGCCTTTCAGAAGGAAAGGGAACCTTTCTAAGATGACATGGGACCCCTGGGAGATAAAGAACAGAGATGAGGATGACCAGTTCAAGCTTCTTCTTCATGGGAATAGCAAGGCAATTAATTTCTACAACGCAGCTGAAGAAGGGTCTGGCAGTGAGACACCCATCTTTGAGAACATGAGACAGGTTTTGGATGGAGCCGGGCACAAACTCACAAGGGGAAGCCCGCTCACTGTGTGTTTAGATGGGCAGCCAGCAGGCACAGCCCCTGTCAGTCCCCATAGAGCAAGGAGGGCAGATGGAGACGGTGCCCTGGCAAGGTAAGCCCAGGACAATGTTGCTCCCTGGGTGATCATCAGGACCTTGTGGTGTATGTAGATCTCCACTGGACCTTGGCTGCCAAGAGTTAGCCTATGCACGACTTTGGTTGTGCGTTGTAATAGCAGGAATTTATTACTTCATCACCCTTGGGATTTCTGTGCACTAGAAATAGAGCTGCAGTTAGTGGTCTGAGAACAGTGTTTGTTTTACTTCAAGTGCAAAGGATGTGCTCCACAGTAGCTAGAAGTGACTGGCTCAAAAGTCTTTAAACCTTCTGTCTAACGAAAGGGACTGATGAGTGTGTTCTGCCTTTTGCTTTGGTTCCTCCAAAATACAGAACAAGTCTCTGTTCCATAGTCAAAATAACTCTGGAGACTGAAACTGGCAGTCATAGCATTTGTCTTCCCTGTGCAGCCCTGACTTGCTACAAAAAGCCACCACTGAAACAACACAGGGCCATCCAACCTGGGAAAAGCAACATAGGATTTCATACGCAAAAAAAATTCTAGAAACTCACTTCCAGCTGAGATTACTTCAGACCTTACCACACTCGAAACTAAATGCACAAGGTATTTCCTTGATGTCTAATATTTCCATGGTTAGCTCTTACGATGAAAGCACCACCACACCAGAAATCCTCTCCATCCCATGCAGACAAATTCACAAACCTACCAAACTCCTTCTCCCACAAACTGGGAATTAGTTATTACACTTAGTCCTATATTTGGGAAATGCTCACTATGCTAGTGAAGGTGTCTATGTGGATAAGCAGTGAGACTGGACCTAGAGAAGGTGCCTATATGGATAAGGAGACAGACCGGACCTAGACTGTAGCTGTTCCGAAAGTTTAACACCTGTCTTCCTCTTGACTTATCCTATATGTTAATGTGCCACTGCTTGAACTTCTTGTAGATCATAACATGGCAGCAGAGGAAACCTGCTGTGAAGTTCCTGGAGTGGTAAGCTGACGGATAACAAATAAGATATCTTCGTGATTTCTTTTCCCCGAGGTTTTAAATTAATTTTCCTAGTTTTCACTGTTGTTTTTTTCCTTCACCTCCTCCTTACAGGAAGATGAGCAGGCAACTTTCTTACTTTATCAATTTGTAAATATGGAAATTGGACATATTTTTTACAATTTGCTACACACAAGGGAAGTGTATATAAAGTAATGCTTAAATGAACCATATTTAGCCTATCTGTTCTCTAATTATTTGCTTTCTTTGTTGCATTTCCTTCCCTTTACAGAAAAGAGTGGGAGAGAGTGCTAGTTTGGGATATATGGAAACTCCCTGAAGATTGGAGCAGTGCTTTTCAGAGAGCCAGGTCATGCCAGTTTTCCTGGTAAGAAGGACAGACATTTACATTATAAAGCAGAGTAAGCATCTAACAATACATGAAACATTAGGGGGTTGCAAGACTGTATTACTCATTTGCTTAAAAAATTGAGTTTGTTTGAAAATATTAAAGGACTAAGATGGAAAACTGGTCCCACTGGAATCAGTAGTCTGTTCCCTGTTTTTTCTGTAGAGCCAGAATTTCATCCTAGATCTCCAGGATGCAAAGCCTCCCTTCTTATAGCTGCAAATCAAGTTCTTCTAATTCCTCTTAATTTACCTAAGATTACAAAGAGGTGTGGTTACCCTGATTGGGATCTGTATTTGAATCCAAGTGTAAATTTCAGCTCTAGACCCACTGCAAATTTAAATTTTCAGAAGATAGGCTTTTCCTAGTCTCTGAATATTTTTCTTAACTCTTCACGGGCACATTAGTTTTTACCAAGAGTGATATACACTGGATTGGGAGAAGAAGTCATAAATATCAAAGACAGTGAAATGTTAGTATATTATATATTATTCTGTAATTCTACGATTGTAGTGAGGACAATCATGTAGTCACACCTAAGAATAGCAAATAATACTTATCTGTCAGATGTTTAGAAATGAAATATTTTCTTCATGCTCTAAATTTATTCTAGATATAAAAGACAGTATCTTACATTTGAACTGCATCTACCTGAAAGTGATAGCACCTGTTAACAGTGTGAAATGTATTAAATGATAAGAACAGCTATAAAAAACTAGACCCTACAAGAAATCGGTGGTTGCAGTGAGAATTACATTCTTGATACAGCTGCCCACTTCTCCACCCCATGACCCACAGATCCCTCCAACACCTTCATAGACTTTTATCTGGACAGCTTTTAATCCAAAATTCCTTCCGTGTTTAGGTAGCGAGTGCTTTTTTAATCAGACTGTAATCCTTATCTTCTGACTGGTAGTACTAAAAAGGAAAGTCTGGTGGCTTGGCTGAGCACCAAGAACATCCACAATCAATATGTCAGATATGTTTCTTACACAGACTCTCTTTAGAGGATCATTATGGTTTAAAGAAAGGCGCTTCCTTTTTCTATTTATTTCCCTTCCCAACAACCTGCTTTTAGACCAGCCTAGTACATGCATGTACATAAAATCATCAGGCATATGGTATGTATGAGTTATTTCAAAGCACACTACCGCTGGGCAACAACTACTGTAGAACTACCTTTCACAGAAGCACTTTTATCTTTTTCCCATCTTTCAGGTACCACAATATCAGCTTGAAGGTTATTTCATCTTATCAGGGATACCCCTGCTCCAGGGTTGCCAATCAGTACTTGCTTTACAGTTCACAGGTTGTCTCAGACCCAGCAGACTCTGAAAGATCCTCTGGCTACTCCGACATGTGGCAAATGATCAGCATCCTTGAACACCACACATAATTACAAAGCATATACCAGTTGCCGTGTTCTTTTGTTCCCTTCATTAAATATTATCCTTTTTCTTTATTAGATACCAGGTACCAGTGATTAGGTAAACCACTTTGCTGGACTTCAATAGTTTTGTGTTTGTGTGGTTCCAAAAGAGAGAGATGTTTTAACACACTTTACACAGGTTTGAAAGTTCTTACTTGTATTAAAAAAGTCCACATGAATAACTGTTTACCTGAAGAAAAAGGTCAAGTTGGTTCTCAAGGTGGGAAAGCCAATATTTTGCATTGCCTCATATCTCAACTTTAATACTAAGTATGTTATTAGTACATAACCATCTCACCCTTGTTCAAGTGTCTTGTTCACTTGCAAATGAGTGTTCTCAATAGTAACATTTCACTACAAGCAGACATTTAATCATCATACCTTTTGAAAATGTTATCTTTAGGATAAATTTCAGTCCAAACACCAGCGTGTTTTCACCTCTATGCAACTGACAATCTTTTTAACTCCTTCCACTGGTTTAATGCACTGAGACACATCACTGCTCATTAAGTACCTATAACAGCCACTGGGGCCCAGTATAGCTGCTACATATTTTCATTAGGTGTGGCTTACAGTCAGCAGCAGCCAGTCCTAAATCCACGTCATTCCTGAGCAGATACACCTTTTCTATGCCTCTTTTTTTTTGTCTTTTTGTTGTAGTTGTTGTTGTTTTGGGTGGGGGGCTTAATGCATTGGTTTCCAGTTGCATCTCTTCTCTGCTCAGGGTATATAAAGAAAGTCAGCAGAAGCGGGATAAATGCAGGATTTATCCCAGTGCTGGTGCTCCCGAGAGGTGCCAACAGGCCCAACACATTCTAGACCCCACCACAAAACAAAAATGCCTTACAAATTACTATTCCTGTAACAGTCATGGAAATACCTTTCCCAAAAATGGGTCCTCCTGGTTCCAGCAGGATTGAGCATTCAAGCTCTGAGAAGACTGCAAAAACCAGGTTTAAGGAAGATTCAGTGATTTTCAGGAAGCTTATCTGAATGACTAGGACCACAAAAACCTGCCTACTTCTTAAGGTTGCTATTTCTGCACAGATTACTTTGGAAGGACACAGAGCACTTGGGCAATCCCAGTTCATAAGCCAAAGGACAGGATTCAAATATACAGCTACATGGTAGGAAGAAACACTGCAGCCTTGAGATTATTTTATACATTACTCTAAAAAGTAAGGAAATTCTTACTATACAGGGTGATTAGTACTGACCGTGGTCTTTGCAAAACATTTTCTAATGTTTGTTATTCAGAGGACCACAATCTTTCTGACGTCATACACTCTGTACCACACAAAATTTCAGGCAACTCATTGACAGCACAATTCCTTTAATTTTGCTTTGGTTAAGATTATATAAGAGGTATGGGAGAGACTGAGAAGGTGAGCAAATTATTTTAAATGAGGTCATTTTGAGCTTGGGCCTACATAATTGATATCAATGGTGCCAGAAATTTCTGTAAAAGCAAAGATAATTTTTTTTAAAAGTGATTTTTAGGCATCCACAATGAAAAAAAATTTCCCTATTTTTCCTCTTTTTGGAAATAGCCAACATCCTTGCTGTGAAACAGCACCTTATTCTTACTCCTGGAAGTGCAATACTTGGACTCTACTGCGTAATGGCATGCAGAAAATGCCTTTCCCTGAAAGGCTATCAGGATCTTTTCTTGGGTGACCATGAACCAGAGAAGCAAGAAACTGTTCCATACATTGTTCAGGTGGCCTGAAATCAAAGTCATACTCTTGTTTCTGAAGATGTCTAACTAAAAGCATGCGAGTGGAACACTATGGGCAAACCTCCAGCTCTGAAGCAGTTCCTGATTTGTGTTGGAAATAACTATCTAGTGGTATCAAACAAGATTATTGGAGACCATTAAATTCACCTATATATACAAACAATAGCAAAAAGATCCTCTGAAACACCAAGAAATATTGAGCAAGATGAGGAGCTTCAGTTGGAGTGCTTTGACATTTTCAGAGTGACGAAGGATATGTGGGATCTCAGGACTGCATGGCAGCCGAGGGAAGTGTGTGAGTTAGGGTTCACTTCAAAATGCTAAAGAAACCAGTTTTCAGGCAAAAAAGGCTTTTCCTGGCAAAGATTTCATTGTTTGCTAAGGGTCCCCTGAGGAATCACAGCATAAGGGGGTAAGAAAGGATTTCTGGGTCCCAAAGACAATATGGTGTGGCTGGCGCATTAAATCAGTTTTGTACTCAAAATAACTGGGATGAAGAACAAAAAGAAATAAAATTATAGCAGAAAGTAAAATCTTCCAAAACTTTACTTTCCAACACTACACAACTCACTTTACTGCAAAAAGCCTTGCCAAAAATCTGATAGTGGCTAAAGAACTCCAGATGATTTCACAGCCTAATTTTTTACTATGATTACACCAAGAGGCTTGCCATGCAATCCAATAATATCCTTGGCTATTGATGCTGCTTTCTAAGCTTCTCCCTTCCTGCTAGTCAGGGTTGCTGTAAAAATGAACTAGAAATAGATATTTTATTGTTCCTCCAGAACTAAAAAATAAATAAAAGTTTCATAATTCATGATAATTCTGGGTTTAAAACTCTCTTAAGATTCACCTTAACTGCATAGTGAGCTTGTATCAAAACCTATTGCTGTTAACTGCCCTTTTCTAGGAATGAATGATCGCAGATGTTTTCAACTGCCTTTGTAGGAGGTAAGAGTGAGCAGGGTCAGGGTCAAGGATGCTCCCCAAGAAGACTGGACTTTATTGTATTACACAGCACACACAACCCTCATCTTCAGTAGTGGAACTTGGGTACCAGTTTTAGGACCCAGTGTGGTACCAATACACGTGACAGTGCATCTGTCGTGTGCCAACATAGTAGGAAGCAGCATTTTAAATTTTTTTTTACTTCTTCAAATATCATTTCCAGTTTGCTGCAAAGCTCAGCAGGTGAGCCAAGTCTGGAGGAGAGCTGGCAGATGGCAGGAAAATGCCCTGGTGCTAGAGCCTAACTGCACCTTCTCAGGGAAACACACAACAACAATCTTCTTGTGAAATATGTGGATATCTGGGGTGTGGCTGGGACAAAGGGAAGCATCATGTCTCTGCTACAAGTAGAGTCCTACGTATCCCTGGAGCAGATGCACATGGCACTGTGCAACACTCAGATCTCAACAAGGGGTGATGAGAATTGTTAACAGAAGGTGTTTCCAAGGTTGCCAGCAGAAGGGGAAAGCCTTGCTTGTAAGAGCCACTTTTGTTTCCAGAAGCGGGGTGGAGGGAAGAAAGATCTTCATAAATATTTCTGGAGACCTGCTCACCAAAACTTTGAGAGAGTTCAAGATCCAAGCCTGAATTTGACTTTAAGACACAGATACTTCAAATACTAAAATAAAAGGACTGTAAAGCAGGCAAATATCAGAAAATCTGCTCAAAAAATGACCTTTAGAAGAAGGATTAGCCAAAAGTGTCATGCAGAGGGGAGTAGGGGGTAGCGGTGAAAGGCAAACTTAAAGACCTCTCACTAAGTATATGTAAAAATAACTAAAGAAAAGTAATGCACTATTAATGTCAAGTAAAATCAAGCAGATGTATAACTGACCTCTTATGCAGCCTCTCTGCACATCAGCGGAGAACTCGAGACACCACCTGCTATTTTATATCCTCTGGAACCAGTCTAATTTCTGGTTAACAAAGGACTGAAAATAGTTCTTGCTTGACTTGTGAATATAAGTTAAATGTCCACAGATGTAAATAGAGCCTGATTCAAACAACAGTGGGTAATCTTTGCTTGCTGGAAACTTGAGAGTACTAATTCAGCTAGTAGCCTGTAGTTGCCCTCATAGCACTTCCCACATGTTCCTGTAGGAAATCAAATTAGTTTTATATTACTGGCATTTACCACCTCCTGGACTTGCTCCTCCAGATGTAGAATTCTCAGCCACTGCATCAGCAAGTGGTGATGGTTTACTCTCGTATCTAACAGTTATGTCCATCAGAAAGGACTGACATGCCTTGGCAAGTCATGTTTATATAATTAAATATTGTGTTTATATAATTAACTTATATAATTAATTTTTATGGTCTCTTAAAAGTGACTCCTGATATATTAGCCATTTTTTAGCTTCCTCTGTCAATAGTTCACATAACTGGTCGTGCCTCTTTACCCTTCCATCTTGACCTGAGGGCAATACCCCCTTATATGTGAGCAAGACCCACTGTCTGCTTGAGAACGCCAACAGTTCTTAAGCTGAGTGTCCTCCCTACCCCTTGCCAGAAATGTGGGGTAGCTTACTTGCAACACAGTGATGAGCTTTCTGGGAGAAATGCCCCAATGATGCTCAACCCAGTTGTCACTAATTTTATTCTTTCCAAAGCTCGCAATCACACAGCCCTGCCCGTGTGCAACACGAGCAACTTGGTCCCATTCAAAAATTCCTACGTTTGCCAGTCTCAAGGCCTTGGAAAGATGAGCTTTGGCGAAGATATCTCCCATCCCAAGACTAGTTCCTCACCACTCACAAATTCCGAAATCACTGTGATTGCTCGGGGGTCCCAAATAAATGGAATTTTCTCTTAATTGCCACATGCCACAAGTCACAGTTATTCAAACTCTTCCTCTATACCTTGTCTATACCTACCAGATGACCAATCCTGTGATGTCATCTGACAGCTGAGCAATTTGGTGCAGACTCTGGACCTATCCATTAGGAACTACTCCAGAAGGTGTGGCAATACCCAGACATCCATCCCAAGTGCTGGAATACAAGATGGCATCACAGGTAGATAAGGGTAACCAATCCCGAATCCCTCAAATTGCCAGATCAAGAGTTTGTAGGTACATGGCTTTCCCATTAGCTCGGCCTGCTAAGTACATCAGTCATGGGATAGTACATCCTTCAAGATGCCCACTTTGTCAAATGGCTTCAGTAGAGCCTGCTCAATCTGCTTTTACCACCTGCTCAGTTCTTCTAGTAGAAGCATCTTAGATACTCCAGCCCATGGTCTATATATTGGCATACCAAGGTATTTTTCTGTAACTATCTGAAACAATTATATCGAGAGATGTGCCATTTATTGCCTACACCAGACAGCCACAGTTCATATAGGAGTCCTTTTCAGACTGGATGTAAAGCTGTGGCATTTCTCCTCCTGTGTTTTGAGATCTGTCAGATCATGAGAGACCTAAGAAATTACAGAAAAAAAAAATTTGCATTTCATCCCAAGATTCACATAATAGAAGCAAGTCATTTGCAAAGGCCAATGTTGTCAAATGCGTCTAACGATGCTGGGACTCATCCCCTTCCTCCTCCAGCTTGCACAGCAGAGGGTCCACAGACACACTGAATAAACTTGGCAACATTAGATTGTAATCTCTAACAGCAACCTGAACGAAATGGAGGCTCTAAAGTTTCCAGGCTATAGATAAGTGCATTCCTCCTACTCTCCTGCATACACTACCCCCAAACAATTTGCCAGAAAAATTAACCATGCTAGATCAATTACAACTATTTTGAAACATGTGCTAAATGCTGTGAACAGATTTATAGATGAAAAACAAGTTAGAGAGGTTTAAAGATTTTCCTGCTATTTCCTAAATGTAAATATTTATAGCAACATTTTAAAATTCAACGGAATTTATTAATCAAGTTTTAAAAATAAAACCATATGAAAAAGAAACATTGGATTATGTTTTTAAACTCCTTAGCTCAGCCAAGAAACCAAGCACTATCCCAATTCTACCCTTGGCTGCTTGTAAAAAACTTTCCAGCACTTTTCTTCCATAGGGAAAAAAAAAAATGAATAACCTTATTACTCTCGGCCTAATTAAAAAAAAAATTAAAAATCTGCAATATTTTAAAAAAGAGAAACCTGATCTGCCTAGACTGAATGGTGAACCTGGCCCCAGAGGACCTAAGGGATTTTTCAGAGTGAAAGAAACAGCTGGGAAAGCAGGTAGGAATCCAAAAGCCCCTAGGGTGAGTTCACAAAGAAGAGTTGTGTCCAGATGTGCTTCTCTTTTTATTTTGTGTCTTGCAAAAGACAAAGGCTGTGAGAGGTAAAAGGGCATTTTGGATAGAGGTCTCTCTGGCTTAGACAGATGCCATGGTCTTGGAGGTAATGTTCACACTGAATGACAGCCACCTCTTATGGAGTACTTTCTTCTTCTATTTACCCTCAATTCAGCCATTAAATGCAATGTCTTAGGAGTGGAAAGCTTTGTATACAGTAGGGGGCTTATTTGTCACCAAATAACTGTACTCAGCAGCAGCAGCTTCTATATATTTACTCTTTTAGCTGTGCTGCAATGTCAGCACTCATTTAACCTCTGTAAGGAACAGAGTTTGTCCAACAGTTCCCACCACGCAGGCAGAAAATGGGATGTGTCCCTAGGCCTTGGTGAGAGAAATGGCACGAGCGTGCCTGTTGAAGGAAAGGGACAGAAAGACGCTTTGTCTCCCAGCAGCCTTTTCAGTGCCAGAGAACCCAACCACTGTCCCTTAAGCATCTGCCACGTGGTGATTAGGTGATGATGACCCCGAAGCCCTAAATGTGGCCCTTAGGGACATGGTTTAGTGGTGGACTTGACAGTGTTAGGTTAAAAGTTGGACTCAAAGATCTTAGAGGTCTTTACTGTCCTCAGTGATTCTATGACTTGAGGAGGGTGCTGCACATACTGGAGAATTTAAGAGAAGGCATGTCCTTTCCCAGTACTTTGCTGCTGTATTTCCACTGACCTCCTAATCTTCACCATTTGCATCACTGGTATTTCTCATGTGCATGTGCTGGATTTCGATCCTTCTCAAATTTTACACTAGAACAGTTTCACCCTGTCTCACGGAGTCACTCCTGGTCAAAGCAGCAGGAATTAGTCTCATATTTTTGGGGCATGCAAAAAAAGTATTTTTGAGTGCAGCATTATTCTGAGAGCATTACACAACACGTGAACTCTGCTCATTTCAAAAGAGCCGAGGATCACAGAAACTCCAGCAAAGTAAACGACTCTTCCATATTTACATTATAAAAACGAGTAAAACTTGGAACAAATTCAAACCAAAACCCAACAAAAACCCACCTTCTGCCTAAATACTTAAAATTTACTAGTAATCTAAACATTGCTATACTAAGTCATATTGCTGTTATTCAGTAAATCTCCCCACCCCTCTTCCATATTCATAAGGCTGGACTACTAATTACCCATGGCATGTGCACGTTTCCAAACAGCCTAAGACAGACAAAACTCTGTCTTGAGCACTGCTGTGTTGTGCAAACTTTATGGTGCGTTGCGCACTTTGGGCCCTAACCAGCAGTCATTTCCCAATCTCAAAATGAAGGACAGCAAATTCACTACATCAAGGCCATTAAATAAAACCTTCGTGAATGAATTGCTATCCTGCTCAGAGCAAAGACCAATTCTCTAAAGAGTTGAGCCTGCTAATGAGAACCCTCCCCAGCCACCACAGCTGAGTCAGCACACTGGGCACACATTTCCATTGGACAGGGTGAGCATCACCTACCCCAAGGAACAAGGAGGAAGCAGGAGGCAGCAAATTCAGAGGAGTGGCTGGAAAGTATGAGGCTGCTAGTGAGTACACCCAGCTCAGCACTCCTCATGAACAGGGAAGTACTCACAGCTACAGGCTGGATCAACAAGTTCATTCAGGCTTTTCAATATCAAGGAATTACTGTCTCAGCAGCAGAGATCGTCCAAAGTTGCCAGTCTTTCTTTTTAAAATGCATGAATAGAGTTCATTCCACCTTTGGTGCAAAAGAGCTACAGATGTTATGGACGTCCTGCCCCAACTACTCAGCAGCAGCCCCCAACTCATATCTGTGCTCCTGCTACATCCCACAGCAACAAACCACAGCCTGCCTACTCTTCAACCCCCAGGCAAGGCTCTCCTAGCCCAGAAATGCTGAGCACTGCTGCAAACACAGTCTCCACACTGCCCCGCTGGGTGTGCTCACCTGTCACGCCTCTCTCTGCCAGCTGACCTCCCCACAGGGTTGCAAATGGAAAAAAGAGATTCTTCCAAACCTCCTTCCTCAGCACCTTCTGATAGTGGAGGAAAACTCCACTCATCTTTTTAGCATCCCACATTAGCAGTGTCCTGCCTCACCTGCTGCCTGCTCTGGCTCAGCTGCTACTCGGGCCTGGGCACCTGGGTCTCACACACCTCTGGCCACATAAAGCCACCATTAATACCATGCTAGAAGCTGCTGCTGGAGTGTGTGCAAGGAGAAAGCACTGTCACCATAATTTCTGTGATGCCATCTCTTATTTCGGTCACTATGAGAGGACAAAATGTTGACTGAGCAGTAAGAAAGGCAGTATGCAAAGATGGAGCTTTAAACGATGTAACAGAGATGCCAGGAATGCCTTGAATAAAAAAGGTAAGCCCAGTCTGTGTGCAGGATTTCTCAGCCCATGCAAACTGCAGGGGTGCAGTAATTTAGCAATGACCGACTTTACTCCTACTGTAGACCCCAGGAACTCAACAGTCATTTGCAGCTGCAGAAGCAGTGTGGGATTAAATAAAGCAGTGACTTTTATTTTTCTTAACAGAGTTTTTTCTCCCTAGCAGTCAGGAAGCCTTTCAGACATTGACTCCTCCTCTGTGGTACAGCTAATAAACTCAGCTGTATAGAGAAATCTCCAAAGCTGTGAAGATTCCCTAGAAGACAAGGATGCACTTTCTCACCTGGATTCCTTGGAGGTCTCCAACACTGACTCGTATGAGTCCCATTAATTTCTTAGTCCAATAACTGAAGATACTTTGTATAGGGCAGAGATTTTATACAGCCCTCATCTTCAGGAAACACTGGAAATGCTTCTCAAACTTTATCCAGAGACAGCAGGATCAGATCCTGTGCTATTCCTTACTGCAGAAAAGAAACATTCTGCAAAAAAACTAGGTAGCATAACTAACAGTGACTAACGTTTATGCCTACCAGATTCTTTCTATCTACAGCAACTAAAATTCATAGAGCAGCAAGGTTCCTACACGGTACACGGCTACAAGGAGGTATGTGCTTTGAACAACTTAAAGGAAGAAATTATTTCAGCTACTGGCGAATTATATTAATAGTTTTGTCACTAAAGCGCTGTATAAAACCATAGCATGTTACTAAAGCAGTTGTATAAAACCACACTAAATTTTTATAACTGACCAATCACTCTGCTGAGAACATCGTGCCTACCCAGAGGTATCTGCACTGTGTGCCACAGGGGAGAGGACAGGACAGCCTCCATGTATACAAGCCACCTTCTCTGCTGGCTAAGGAACAATAACTAGAGCTGAAGTGGTTTCAAATCACTCCTGTGTCCTCTAATACTGTGGTCATTTAGTCTTGCTCTGGTTTCTCAGCTCAGATAAAAGGAGTAAGCAGACTGCCAGCAGCCTACACAAAAGTGATGACAGCAAGATATCATGCAATCAGTGAAACACTACCATGATTTTCTCAACCTAGGCTTTCAGGAGCCAGAAGAAGAGGCAGAAGGACATTGCAGGAGGCAATCGCTCAGGTTTTGAAAGATGTTCCCGTGCCACTGTATTGGCCAGCTAAGCCAGCCAGTTTTTGTTCTGCTCATTGTCCAAAATTACAGGGATGTGTAAAGGAGAATCTGACTCAGTCCCTTGTATCTGCAGAGACAACGAGCTGGAACATAAGCAGAAGAAATATGCCTCCTATTATCGTCATCAGTTCTACAAATAAGTGTGCAAACAGGCATTCCGCTTCTGGGGCATAGCTTCCATTACTGGTGCTATCTTCATCTTCCTACTGAAAAACCAGAATCAGAAGCCCTCATTCATAAAAGTGATGGCTCAGCATCATGAAATGTAATGTGCCTGTACACTTTTTACAACAAAGCTAATGCTTGCTACTTTTAAAAATGGTTCTTTCTCTAACTTGCACCTCCAAGAATGTCCACAGATAAAATTAATAAGTACACACCAAATACTTTAAAACTTCAGAAGTTTATTGCCCAGAATAGCTCACATGGTACAGTTAATTTTTTTTATTTTCTTTGTTACAGGGAAATCAAGCAAACAGTAGAAAATGTGTACGGGTTAACAGTAAAACAAAAGCCCAGCCTAATAATAGCCCTTTACATCCACCAAGTTATACTTCAGAAAATGGCTAGCGAAATATAAAGAAATAGAGCATCTGGAAGACAGTTTCATGTTTATGGTATAGATTCTAAACCAGTATTAAGGGCATTTTCTGTCCATATTGTTAATATCTTTTTTTTCATAATAGCAAATTGAAAAAGGTCTATGTGAAAAAAGTTAACTACTGCAAGACTTTCAAACCTCAGTTATCACCTTATAGGTTGATAGTTATGGATAACAGGAGAAGGCACATGACATAGTATTTAAAATATACAGAGACCTATTAAAATCCAAAAACTAAGAGGAAATGGGAATCGAAACTCAAAATTCACAAATATTACTTTTGCATTCCCTAATCTATAAGTTTGCATTCAAGCATTTTACAGCTTTTTCAGAAGAAAAGTGTAACACACCCAGAAAAGACTTCAAGGCTTTGCTTTGAGTTACTTTGTTGGTGGTTTTTTTTCTTTTAGTAAACGGAATATAGGATAATCTAAACGATAACAAAATGCAGACACACTCCCTCACTTGTTATTAGCGCCCAATAGACCCACTGCTGAAGGTTGAGTATGAGTAAGAATATGAAGAGCTTGCTGAGGCATCAAAGCTTCCTCTCCTAGACCCACTGCGTGAGCCTGAACGCGAGCCAGAGCGAGAGCCAGAGCGAGAGCCGGGTGCCGAGGAGACATTGTAGGGACTGGATATGCCTTTAGAGGAAACGGAGGCTGCTTCCAACAGTTTAAGCCCGGTGATGTCTTCCACCATTGACCGATTCATTGCATCTTTGTAGGATATTTTCAGCTTGGTCTTGGGGCAGGTCAGAATTTTGGGATAGCTGTTGGTGTCTTGTAATTTCTGGGCAGCACGACCGTCAATCAATCCATTCCTAATGGCTTCTTCAGTAGTTATTCTTCCACGCACTTCCGGGTCCACGAGACCTCCAGTGAGGTACTGGAATTCGAGGAACCTCTGCCCAGCCTCATAAGGCAGCCATTTTTCCTTCACTGCTTCAGCTGCTGACATCCTCTTGCGTCCGCCCTTTATGCCTTCGAACCCTATGAAGGCCTTCTGGGCTGGTTTGAGACGTGTGGCCATATCCTGATCGATGATGCCTTGGCTAGTGGCTTCCTGAAGCGAAAGCCTCTGGCCAGTGGTAGGGCATATTATGCCACCTGTGCAGGCCTGGGCTTCAAGTAGCCGCTGCCCGGTGATGCTATCCACGATGCCCCGCTGTATAGCTTCTGAAATGGAGATTTTCTCCAAGTTTTCCGTGTCAAATATGGCTGCAATAGGACTGCACTCATCTGGGGTCTCTGAGAAAGAACCGCTCCTGATCACCGAAGAAGAACTCCTGACACTCAGCACGGTGGGAGACCGAGTCACTGACTCGTGCCGGAACACCTCGTCAGTGCCGTTACGGCAGGAAATCATGTCTGCAAACTGGGTCAGGCTCAAGCTGCCAGAACGGTACTGGTCAAAAAACTTCCTCTCCACCAGGCCTTTATCAATGGCATCCTGGATGTCGTACTGGCTACCTGTTTTTCTGTCAACAAGGACTACTCTACTGCTGCCATCCGACCCTGTGATAGTGATTTCTTCCCACTCACACTCCTGTTCAGCTAGTTCTGTGTAGGTGTCATAATCTATGAGGCCCTTGCTGTAAGCCTCCTGAACGGACATCTCCCGGTTTGTTTCTGGATCTACAATGACCACCCTGCGCTTCCTAAGGGTGTTCTTCTGTGAGGTGTGCACCACCTTCTTCTTCTCTCTCAGGGGCAGAAGGCAGAGCCCCGTTGCATCATCCTTTATGCACCTTTCTTTCAGCTGTAAGTAAGTCAAGTTTTCCTCTGTGTTGGGATCAAAGAACCCTTTGGTGTCATCACTTGGGTCACTAAGGATCTGGTTGAGCTCCTCATTGAAGTAGCCACGCTTGTAGGCCGTCTCTACCGGCAAGCGGTAGCTCTCTTTGGGGTCGATGATCCCTCCGGTAGCGATCTGGGCCTCCAGCAGGCGAATGCCATGGCCTCTCTCTATGAGCTCTTTGTTCATCGCTTGGAACAGAGAAATGATGTTTCCAGTTTCTGGGTCTTTGTACCCAGTGACAGCCCTTTCAGCAGAGAGAAGTTTCTCTTTAAATTCAATTCCAACAAGGCCTCTTTTGTAAGCTTCCTCAACAGGCAGCCTCACGTTGCTGACAGGATCCACTATGAACCCTGTGGCTGCCTGGGCTTCTAGGAGTTCAAGGGCTGTCCCTGGCCGAACCAAACCTATTTTCATAGCCTGGTAAATGCCAAGTTTCTCTTTAGTAGCCTCATTGTAGATACCAGCAATACAGCTAGAGCCTTGAAGGAAATCAATAATTCTCTCACTCACTTCTTCCACTGTAATTGCACCTCTTTCCAAGTCATTCCTTGTTGATTCCTTAATGATTCCAGCCTCGAGCAGTGCATCTGCTGAGACGGGCTGCCTGATCCCTTGGAATGACATACTCCTCTTCTGCACTGGAAGGAGGAGCAGACCAGTGTGTGGTTCAATCCTGCATTTTTCCTTCAGCTGCAAGTAAGTGACTGCCTTTTTGGTGGTGGGATCAATGAAGTTCTTTGTATTGCCTTGGCAGTTGTTTAGCATCCTGTACAGGTCTTTGTCAATCAACCCACGAGATAAAGCTATCTCTTTGGGTAGGAAAACACTGTTGACAGGATCAACAATCCCTCCTACAGCCAGCTGGGCTTCAAGCAGACGAATCCCAGTTTCTCTGTCAACCAAGTTTTTCTTGATGGCTTCAGACACCGGCACGGTTTTGCCTGAGAAAGGATCCTTAAATCCTGTAATAGCCTTTTCTGCTGTATAGATCTGTTCTCTGTCATCGAAGTCGATCAGGTCTCTGGCAATAGCACTGTCCACTGTCAATATCTCATTGCGATGTGGGTCTATCACACCTCCTGTTGCTGCCTGGGCTTCTAGGAGCAGGACTGCATTCTCTGCTGTAAGCAGCTGATTCCGTTTGGCCTCAACAAAAGAGTACTTCTGTCTGGGCGAAAGGGACACCCCTGCAATAGCACCTGCCCCTTTGAGGTAGGGTTCAATGTCAGCTGCGACCTCTTCCACCGACCTCTGCCCCTTCAGCAGTTTATCCAGGGTGAGTTTGTCTATCAGCTGACACTCATACAGCTGCATGGCTGTGATCTTCTTCCGCAGCCCACTGAACACCAGCTTGGAGGCATCAATACAAAAGTCTTCC
Source organism: Melanocharis versteri (assembly GCA_013397845.1). Taxonomy (NCBI): domain Eukaryota; kingdom Metazoa; phylum Chordata; class Aves; order Passeriformes; family Melanocharitidae; genus Melanocharis; species Melanocharis versteri. The sequence continues at coordinate 327,392 of VZTG01007226.1, read as the reverse complement.
TCGGTCTGTGTAGATCTGTGAGCCCCATATGGGCGCTGCTTGAGTTTCTCAATCTCTCTTTGCAGCCTGAGACGCTCTGACTCCAACTCTGACTGGTTTTTGACAGCGGTCTCTTCCAGTCTGCACCGGTATCTCTCCTCAATCCGTTTGATTTCCATCTGCAGCCTTTCAATCTCACTCCTCAGGCTGTTCTTCTCCCTCTCGCTCTTCTCCCTCTCACACTGGATCTTCCTTATGGATTCCTCTGTTCGGGAGTGCTGGCTCTTCCACTGATTGAGGTCATTCAGAATTTGTTGCTTCTCACTTTCCAGGCGTTGCTTCAAACGTGATTCTGATTCCAGGGTAACTTTCAAACGGTTCAGCTCCTCTTCTAATCTCTGCAGCCTGGCTTTGTCTTGCTCCAAAGCACTCATTTTTATCAGTAGGGTTTCTCTTTCTTGCATAATGTGACTATACTGATTTTTGGATTCTTGAATCCTACTGGATGCCTACAATTGTGGAGGAGAAATAAACCAAGAAAGGATGGTTAGAGTTTGTGCTGGTTAGAGTTATGCCCTCCGCCTACAATGCTCTCCAGCCTGTCATATAACCTGCAGCAAGCTCCCACTGGGAAACATTCTAGTCACAGCAGTGCCTTACCCAAGATCATGGATACACATAAACCAGAGAAGGCACATTATCCCTTCACTTACAGTGTCGCCAGTACCGCCAGACACTCAAGAGATTCCTTCTGTTACCCAGAGCCTCGATCTTCAGCTGATTTAGTTCTCTATAACTTTTTGATACATCTCACAGTACACTGACAAATACACAGAGCATTCAAGATTCATTAACAGTCTGATGCTCAGCAGGTGTCCTGGCAGTCCTACTAATCCAGGGGAATTTGCATCAGCTAAGGACTGGTCATACATGGATAAAAAGGAAACATATGACTCAATTTTTGCTTTCCTGTTAGTTTCCCATGTCACTCCAAACAATTTTGCCTGCGTTGCCTTCCATTTTAATTCATGCAATGTCTTCATATATGCATATGCACGAACACCCACAAGCATGCAGTTTTGTATGCAGTTCATATTAAACTGAATACAAGTTTATCTACTTGTAATACATGCATATATATATGTGTGTATATATATATATGTATATATATATATGCACAGGTGCTATATTATCCTAAAAGTCAGTATTTTTTAAAAATTAGTATTAGGATTTTTAGAATAAAGAAAAGAAAAACTGAATAAAGGAAAGAAAAACTGAATAAAGGAAATGAGAAAAGAAATATAAGGGACAAGTCTAGGAAAAAAACCATTTTCACAAGTGCTCACTTGTATATATTTAAAGAGTAGCTCTTTGTACAAGAAACCAGGCAGAAGAACAAAGTATCAAAAAATGTTTTCTTTAACTTGTTTTTGTTGTCACCTCAAGTTTAAGAAAAAGGGGCCGACAGTAAAATTTGCAAATGCCCTTAGTGACTTAGGAACATAAATCCCCAAAAGAGTCTGTGAAAGGTAGGCTTTTAGTACCTTAGGTACAGCTGACAACATGACTTTTAATCTTCACTTGTAGTCAACATCTTACCCAGCTAATCAGCACCTTGACAGCTTGTTGGTTCTGGGGTTTTTAGCCAGTTTAGTTTGTGACAGCACTCAGGTCAGCCTCAAAGGATGGCTTTAACCCATCCTGGCTGAAACAGCCTGGGAAACACACAGCCAGCAGGGAACTGTTAAAGTACAGTGGTACGGCAGGTGCTCTCGTTTTTCCCTAGGATGGTTTGCTGGAGACTGGCACAGAACACAGACTTCTTCTGGGGCAAGGCCTGAGGCCAAGGCTCTCCTTGGTCATGAGAGCTTATGGTTCCCTAGAACAGGGAGTAAAGAGGCTAAGGAAGTGGCCAAATCCTGCCATTTTTACTTAAAACTTAACCAAGAGGAAGGGTCATAAACGGGATGTTAGTCACAAGTACAGTGACTTCAAACAGCAAAGGGTGAATTAATTTGTTCAAATCAACACTGCAACTAATTATATATCTGAGAAACAGTAAAGCCGGGATCAAAATATGTGTGAATACCTCTAGAGCTTGCTTTTGGAATTTTTCAATTTCCTGTCTCAATTTTTCCCTTTCTTTCTGTAAATCATTAATCAACCCCTGAAGTTCCAGGGTTTGCTTGCTGCTCATCTGAAGCTGATTCTTTAGTTCAGCAATGGTGGTATTTTTCTCATCAACTTCATTTCTGACCATTCTGAGGTCATCGTACTCCAATCTAACATTTCGCAGCTCCTCCTCCAGTAACAAGTGTTCCTTGGTAAGGTTCTCGGTGAGAGACTGAAGCCTTTCGATTTCTATTTTGCACTCATTCAAGGCTTTGCTTTTTTCCTCAGAGGTTTTCTGTAAGTGCTCATATCGTAGGTGAGCCTGTTTTAATTGCTCCTGTTCTTGGACCAACTGACGACGTAAAGTCTCAATATCAGATGTGTATTTTCTTAACTCCTCCATGTATCTTTGCTTCTCTCTCACATGACCATCTAATACTTCTCTTTGGTGTCTAAGGTCATCTTCATTCCTCTTCTTTACAATAGATACTTCCTCTATCTGCTGTGTGAGATTAGTTATTTTAACCGATTGGTCTCTCAGAGATCGCCTCATGCCTTCTATTTCCTCCTCCAGTTTTTTCCTCCTGGATGTCTCCTCCATTAAATTTTTGTTCTGTCTGCAAAGTTCCTCCTCCAGCTTATGTTTCTGGATTTGCAAGTCTTTTACAGTGCTCTGGAACTTCGCACTTTCTTGATCCCTGCCTTTTTTCTCTTGTGAAACTCTTTCATAGTCAATTTTCAGTCTGGCCAGTTCCTGCTCTTGGATCCTCAGTTTGTTAATTGTCTCAGTAGCACTCGTGTTTGCTTTCTGCAGGTCAAACTGGACTCTTTTCAACTGACTGTTCTCATCCTCCACTTCTTTCCTCTGACTTGTTTCTACATCCAACAACTTCCTCAGCCTTTCAATCTCCTTGTTTCTTTCCTTAATGGTCTTAGAAGCATCATCAAGTGACTGTTTGTACCGCATGCTTTCATCAGAGTGCCTCTGAATAACTTGTTTTAGCTCAATCTCCAGCTGCTGTTTCTTCTGAGAAAGCTCTGAGCCAGCTGCCTTCTGCTGCTGAGCATTCTCTTCTATTTTCCGTAGATTATCTGTTGTCTGACTTATTGTATTCTTCAGTCTCCTAATTTCCTCACACAAATTCCTATTTTCTCTCATGGCATTATCAAGCTGTGTTCTATAATTATTTGTCTCCTCTTCTTTTTGCATGGTGACCTGGTGAATTGTGTTCTTTGTGATATTAATCTCAGTTTCATATTTGTTCTTTAAACTAATAATTTCCTCATCATAACTGTTTCTTACCTTAGCCAATTCATTTTCAAGTTCCCATCGGCTTTTAGCCTCTTCCTGAAGCTGAAGCTTTAGCCTTTCCAGCTCCTTAGTTTTATCCTGAATAGTTGAGGCAGCCTCCTCAAGAGCCTGCTTGTATCTCGAGTTATCTTCCCCACGAAGCTGAATGATCTGTTTCAGCTCCAGCTCTAACTGGTGCTTCTGCTGTGACACCTCTGAACTGCAAGCCTTCTGCTGGAGAGCATCTTCTTCTGCCCTCCGCCGTTGGTCTGTTGTTTGCAGAATGGCATCGTTCAGCCTCACGATCTCATCCTTAAGGTCTCTGTTTTCTCTTGTCAGTCTGTCAACCTGGGCTCTGAGGCCTTTTGCATCATCATCTTTTTGTGCAGCTATCTGCTGGATTGTTGTCTTCTTAATATTAATTTCTGTTTCATACTTGTTCTTTAAATTACTCATCTCCTCGCTAAACTGGTTTCTTACCTTAGCCAGCTCATTTTCATACTCCCTCTTCCGTGTGCCTTCGTCCTGAAGAAGAACCCTTAATCTTTCTATCTCGTACTCCTTCTCCTTGATGACCTTCTCAGACTCTAACTTTTGCCAACCAAGGCTGTCTTTCTCATTTTGCCTTGTTTTTTGCAGTTGGTCATAGTCATTCTTCTGCTGCTCATATCTATCCTCCAGCAACTTCCTTTTCCTTTTCTCATCCTCAGTCTCATAAGTCAACCTGGTTATTCTGTCATTGAGATCCTTTATTTGGGCATAGCATTTGTCTAGGTTTTGCTTAGCAGAATTTCCATCCATTTCAGCTTGTCTTTTCATTTCTTCCAGACTCATCAGCTTTGCCTTGAGCTGAGAAATGTCCATCTGGTACTTCTGCAGATTTTGCTCCAGGAATTTATGTTTGTTGCTTGTCTCTGAATTTGAATCCCTAGCAAGCCTGAGTTCTTCTTCCAGGAGTTCAATTTTGGTGTTTTTCATCTGCAATACAATAGCAGAAAAACAAACAAACAGAAAAACTCCCATAAATGCTTGTGACAACCGTTTCAAAATCATCACATGCAACACAATATTCATTTGTAACACTTTTTTTCTCTGCTTCAATGAGAGCTACACCCCCTTTTTTATTTAATGTCATCAAGACAAATTCTGGAATCTTTATTTGGAGTCAAACCTTATTCAGAAATCAGCATATAATAACTTTCAGAGGGGAAAAGATACTTGATAGGGGGAGGGAGGCACATTACTAATAGTAAAAAGTGGTGTAGCAGAAGTTCACCAGCGAAGTGTGAAATAGCCACCTTCAGAACCTCTCTGATTTTCAAACAGGTGAAAATCACATTCCATATACGCAACTTCTTAAACGGGCCCCTCTGTTTCACTGAGTTGTATCAAATTAGGAGTTGCTTCTTTTGAAACACTTTGGAATATGGTCTAAAATGAGGTGCCCTTAATCGTGAGGAGCAAGTTTTCAGCACTGAGGTAGCTGTGCTCTCACTGAGGTCAAGGCTGGGATGGGCAGGGAAGGATCGCTTGTGCGCCTCGATGAGCACCTCCTTCTTTACCAAGGAGACCAGTTCTCTACCTCACTTCACACACGACCTTGGAGGTTGCTTTGTAAAATACTGTACTCTTTCACAAAAGATACATGACACTGCTAATATGCCTCCTTTGTAGGCCACCTCTGAGTTCTGGATACAGTTTTGTGAGCTATTTTACACTGTACTTTCTGCCTCTGATCAGTGATAGTTTTCTAATCTGTGATAAAAATGAAATCTAAAGAAAATAAAAGAGTTAGAATACCTTCAAATCCTCCATGCTCTTTAACATTTCACTCAAGAATCTGTAATAATCTCCTGATCTTGTAAGAAGCTCTATATAGCGGGACTGAGCCTCGTTTGCCTTGAAAAGAAACAGAATTGTTAGCAGCTAGTACTAGAGTTAGACACAAACATACCTATGTCCGGATCATTTAAAGGATTCCAATCTACTTGAGCAAACATGTCACTTGACAAAGTAAAAAGCAGATTCTCCTCCTCACAAATTCACACGACTCTCTGAGGAGCCTCAAAGTGTAAATTCTTCCTTACGAAAAATTCACACCTTTTTTTCTTTTTCAAAATTGTTTTCCCCCCATGGCTGATGTCATATATAATTCAAGCCTTCATCCCCTGGTTCATCATGCTCTTCCTGTCTGACAGTCACAAGTAACCCAAGTTAAATTTTTAATAGCAGTTAATTCCCAGGCCGAAAGTGACTAAACCACTCAGGGCACCAATCTACCTTTCTCACAATATTCATGCAGTGGACACTGCATAGGAATGAGGTAAATTCCTGAGGGCTAATCTACTGTCCAAACAAGCCCAGGTCTGATTTACAGCACAATGACTATTCTGCACTAATTCCTTGCACTTACGTGCTTAGCGCACATTACCAGTGATGGTGCTAAGTATTAGAATACAGCTGGGTATGACTCACAAGGGCTCACACAGACAAACAAATGCATTCAAAAGATTGAAGGGGAGGAAAGAAAGGTACCTCTTGTAGAATCAGCACTGCAGGAGACTGAACCACACTCTTCTTGATAGGTATGTTGAGCAACGTTTCTAATCCTGAACTGTAGGAAGCAACCTGTAGTTCATAATCCTGAAAAACAAGAGGAAAAGCAAGACCCATTTAGAAACTGCCAAAGAATTCTCTGGGAATCTATCTCAGAAAATGCAAGTTTTTGGGGTTTTTGGTTTTGTTTTCTTAAAGAAAAGCTACGTTTTCCCCTTAGTTTGTATTTCTGACCACGTACAGATGATCCTCTGTCACAAATAGCTCAGCAATTCAAGTACCCTTGTGGAGACTCATGGAGTAGAATGACAAGGGAAAAACAGAAAAAACATTTTTCAAAAACAAGGAGACAAATGTTTGTGTTAATTTAAGGCTCCATGAAAAAGAAAAAGATTCATGGGAGTAACTGGTCTAAGTACTATAATCAACCAAAACTTCATCAGAAACAACAGTCTCTGCATCTCATTTGTATCACATATGCCATGTCACATATATGGCAAAATCTTTGTTGCAGAGAGCAAGACTGAGCTGGAGGAAGCACGGATATAAAGGTGAGATAAAAATGAAGGACCACAAAACCATTCCCTATGGTACGCTATTGGTTTCCATGGCTATTGCACACCATTCCTCCTGCTAATCTGAATTTGTCTTGCCTCATAGATCAGATCCTAATCAGACCTAATTTGTAAGGTACCAATCTGTTCCTGACTTCCTTGCGATTTTTAACGTGCGAACTGGAAAGTTTGGTCTGACTAGAAGGAGGCTTTGATTCACCTGAAGATCCCATGATCCCATAGTCTTCAGGGGGCAAGCACGCAAATTGCTTTCATTGTGTTTTGTACTCAGAAGTACTTCACCCCAGCAATTTCTGTACACACACATCAGGGAGCTGACTTTTCACCCGTCAGCAGAGCAAAGACAACGGGATGTGCCTGACCATGAAAAACCACACCCCACAAAAATGCTGAGATCCAAGTACCTTAATTGCAGCTGAGCACTGATCTGCATGCTTGAGAAGCTCCTCGACTTTGTCTCGCTTCCCACAGATTTCACTGTGCAAGTTCTGTCAAGAGAAAAGTGAGCCGTGAAACACTCCTGCAAGATTTACCAGTATTTCCTCCTGTACATGCTGCCCCCATCAGAAAGCACCTGCAGCAGGAGACTACTGCAGCCCCTGAGTCTGAGACCTGAAATGACCTGTAGCTGGGCATTTTTTTCCAACAGCAAGCTCTCTGGGCATGAGCAGGCTATTCTCAGAGAGAACACCCAGCAACTGAACCCAGAGCTGGGTAGGGAAAGTTCCTTGACTTTAGATGTATTTGCTTGCTTTTTATTTCTGTGCTGTAATTTGCCCAACAAGTTGCACCATCTTACAGTCTCTTGAATTAATTCAAAGCTGATGTGTAAAAGTGTCAGTGAGTGTGTAGGAGCCAAACGCAGTCTTGCTCATAATCTGTTGCAGTGCTAACAGAAAGTAATGAGGACAAAAATATTTCCTCCCTCCTGCCTTCTACATATGTGGTGTTTTTTGGTAGCCTGCATACTTTATAATTCAAAACAGGCCACTATACTGCAGACTGCATTGATACTTTTTTTTTCTGTATGGCAAAACAATTTAAAATCCAGATAATTGAAGACAACTCATTCAGGTGCTGCATACCTTCTGATCATGTAGATATCTCATGATAGTGTTGGAATCACACAGCTTTGTGGACTCAATAGAATCCTGCCGGCGCTTGGCATCACAGATCCACTTGCACAGAGCCTGGTAGAGATCTCGGTAAGTTTTCAGCTGTTTGATCTGCCTTTCTAAATCCCATGATCTAGGAAAAAAAAGGCAAAAATGTGTCAAAATGGAAAGCGCATTCTTCTCCCTCTTTACACAGTTTTCAGAAATACAACACAGAATAAACTTACGTAAAACTACGGGAATCTCTGAAAAGGAGATTCTGAACAAAAATTTTAAATAAATTATTATTGTACTGGTTATTAGTCACCCAATATGGGTTTTTAATACCTCACTTTTGAGTAACTCTGTAATACACAGAGGTTGGGCCTTCCTGTCAAAGTGAGGGATGGATAAAACTGCAGTGATAAAAATCAAGTTCACTGACTTCAATACTCTTGTTCTCAATTTTCAGTGAACAATCAGAAACCAGTTAGGACTGCATTTTGTCCTCAGATAAAAACAAAATAAAACAAATCAAAACAAGCCACACCCCAACCTCCACCCCTCCCCCCCAACACAATCAGAATATGCCTTCAGTTCAAGATTCAGATGCAAGGTTTGATTTCGTTACTTAATTCTTAGTGTTACTTTTTTAACCCTCAAGTATAGGGTGTTCAGGAATAAGCGTGGTTGCTTTTTTTGAGGGGGAAAATGCTGACTGGAAGTACTTAATCCAAGAACATTAGCAAGATTAAAAAAAAAAAGAAAATCAGAACAACTCTTTAGCACATAGGTTAGATATTTGCATGGCTAACTACATTTTTCTGCTTGGTCTTACACAATTCCTTTTGAAGTACGTTCAACCTATTCACAATTGCTCAAGTCTTACTGCCCTGAAGTCACCATTTGTCCTTTGGCAGCAAAGATCAGTGCACATCAGTTCTTTTAGACTCACTGCTGAGATCTTGGTAGCAATAGCAGCAAGGAAAACACTATGAAAATATGAACAAACCTGTTATCTATCTGCTTCTCAGCCCTCTGCCAGCGGTCTATCAGCTGGGTAACTTTGTCACAGTACTTTCCAATGTCCAAGTCATATAGGGTGTATGACTGGCAAGACTGTGAGTGAATCTGAAGTGTTCTCTGCAGCTCATTTTCCAAGGTATTCAGCAGTGACTTCTTCATATTTAGGTCTGCTTTCATTTTCTGGAGAAGAAAAACCCCAAAATGTTGTCATTTAATTTATTCTTGAGAAGATACTGATATTTAACCAATTCAACAGCATGCACAACATGTTGGGATCTAAAGATGCTGTCTCTAACTCAGTAAGGCATGTATAGTGATGTCAGCTGGACTTAACCTATTTAAAGTGAAACACCTATTTTGGTAAACAGTTTGGCTTAGAAATGTGTTTAAAGTTAGACTAAATAATTTGCTAAACCAAAGCCCTCTACTATCATACTCTGAAGCCAATATTTCAGTTTCTCAGAACTTTGCAGAGCAGTCACCAGAGCAGAACAAGAGCCTTGCTTGCTCCTAGAAACAATGGACTAGAAAATTTCACTGAAGTATAAAAGACTCCTGCACTTCCAACAGCTGTGGAATCAAGCCTCAGGAGTGGCACATCCAGTTTTCAAACATCTAAAAATCCGCGAAGATTTTTTTTTCCTATATACATTTTTATAAACGTCTTCCATGGAGATGTTTCTGATGTTTCTTAACACACACACACACACTTGTTTATGTGCTCGCATACTGTGGGCATCATCAAATAGAATATACAGTGCAGGCAGTCTGCCTGCATCCCCCAGTCTGCCTTGCATACCCCAGTCACAGGGATGGCTACAGCCTTCAGTGATATGGTCAAGCTTGCTTTTTTTTTGCTTTTTTTTTGCTTTTTTTTTCGCATTTTCCTGTGCAGCTCAAATTTACACTGGTTAAGAACAACTCCCAGCAACTGAACTGCAGCTCTCATTTAACGTGAGGTAAATAACAAAAAAGGTAATGCTCCATTTGTGCCACCTACGCACTTTTTCCCTATAAAGGTAAGAACAGAAAATAATGAAAGAGCTCTTGTTCTCCCAAATGCATTCAGTGCACAAAAGGATCAGCAGATAAAGTCGGATAAAAGACTGGATCTGCAAGACAACTTTGCACTCAGCAAAGCAGTTATTTCCCTTTTCCCCTTGTACAGGCTGGGTAGTTTTCACTTTAAGATTTGACATAGACTCTGTAGCAAAACCAGGACAATAATACTCAAATTTACTTGTTACACCTAGAGGACAACAAAGGCAATTAACAAGCCTGTATGCAAGAAAGGAGATACTGCCTTCAAATTTACATTCACAAGTGATACAAATAAACACAGATAATAGCATACAGAAATGGGTTACAGAAACCCTCCATGCAGCTGCCCTTGCTGTGGGGGCAGCAACAACCAGGGGGTGGAAGAAGGAATAACCTGTACATTCCTTTCAATAATTTAATAGAATCACAGAATATCCTGAGTTGGAAATAACCCACAAGGATAACCGAGTCCAACTCCTGGCCTTGCACAGGACACCCCAAGAGTCACACCGTGTGCCTGAGAGCATTGTCCAAATGCTTCTTGAGCCCTGTTAGGCTTGGTGCTGTTACCACTTCCCTGGGGAGCCTGTTCCAGTGCTCAGCCCACTTCTGAATGAAGAACCTTTTCATGATAGCCAACCTAAACCTCCCCTGACACAGCTTCTTGCTGTTCACTTGGGTCCTGTCACTGGTCACCACAGAGAAGAGATCAGTGCCTGCCCCTCCTCTTCCCCTTGTGAAGGAGCTGTAGACTGCAGTGAGGTCTCCCCTCAGTCTCCTCTTCTCCAGGCTGAACAGACGAAGTGACCACAGCCACTCCTCATACGGCTTCCCCTCAAGGCCCTTCACCATTCTCGCAGCCCTCCTTTGGATGCTCTCTAATAATTTTGTATATTTTTTATCTTGTGGCACCCAAAACTGCACACAGGACTCAAGGAGAGGCTGCACCAACGCAGAGCAGAGTAGGACAATCCCCTCCCTTGACCAGCCAGCAACACTGTGCCTGATTAACAAAACATTGTACGTCTATACATAAAATAGAAGAAGATCAGCATTTCTGTCTCCTGCGGTTTTGGAAGGGTTTCCCCAGCTCAATAGATCTGTGCTGGCAGCTATGACTTTTGCTTTGCTGTGTCCTTGGGTTTTGGCCTGGTCTCTCACCTTCAGACAAGCCCGATAAGCCTCCACTTTATCAAGATCCAAAGGAACAGTCTCCTCTTCAGACAGTCTGACTTCAAACACTCTGATCACATCTTCTGTTTGCAGAATAACCTGGAGCAGACACCTCAGTGCATTCAAGCTAAAATAAATTATACAAGACAAATCCATTATGGACTAAGGAAGGAATGGTAGTATTTTTAATTAATAGCAGATGATTGGCTAAACAGAACAGGCAACACAAGAAATTTCTGTGATACCCATGCTTCTCAATTTCTTTTTTTTGAAGTCTTCCAGAAAGAGAAGAAATTCACGTGTCTGTTTCTATCAATATGTACATAATTTGCAGAGAAGGTGTAATTTTACAATACTAGTAAAAAAAGGCAGCTTTCTGGACTAAGAATTATGTGAGAAAGTGAGTATCTATTGCTATAGCCTCCATTTACTTACCTGTCTAAGTAGCCAGCAGAAACACCATTAATATTTTCCAGTTTTTGAAAGAGGGCATTTATCTCTGATTGCAAGTACACATACTTCTCACAGCCTCTGAAGTTAGGCAGCAAGTCCTTATGCTTATTGAGGGTTTCAGCCATTATTTGAGAGTCATTCTGCACCCCCTAAGGAAAAAGAAAATGCCTGATTTACACATTTTTGGTTGGCTGAACGATCCTTCTACAGCACATATGGAACTAGTCTCCTTATCCAAGCAGTCTGCTGTTACATAACTAGCTTGACTGAGGACTGAAGAAGTGGCTGAGCTTGCTTTCTTCAAGGTAAACAATATTGAGCAGTTTCCTTTTTGTCCACAATAGGTCATATGTCTTTTTGAGCATCAGAGTAGCAAAACTCAGCTCTGAAGCTCTGACATGCCAAGGTCCTTCTGCTCTTGAGACCTTTGCAATCTCATTGCCCCACAGGAATTCCTCATATGTTGAGCCTGTAATCTTTCTGTACCAATCTTCTCCCCATGGTCTCCTACAAATCTAAAGAACTAGGAGTGGGGTAGTAAGTCTCGTGTATCCAGTCTGTATCCCACAGACGGCACTTTACAGGTAGTTGGTTAAGTGAAGTCCTTGGAAAAGGATTTTAATGGTGCTTTACTCTGGATGAGGCTTAACATGGACTCACAGCCATTTGACATCAATCTTTCTGTATTCCTTGCCTGGCACAATTTGATTTCTAAAATTCAAGAGTCAACTTTTTCTACTTGGAAGCTAAATTCTAATCCAAATCATTATGGTTAGCTTCCAACTGAGAATTTTCTGCACGGGATGTGTGTCTTTCCCACCTGATCATAAACAGAACTGCAGTATGCTCTGCAGCACAGAGATGCTCAAAAGAAAACACCCACAGTTACCTCTAAGTCCTTTATTCTGACTGAAAAGTCATGCATAGCCCCTTGATCCACTCCAAGGGGAGCTCTTTGAACCATCTGAATCTCAGAAGCTTCAATCTGACGCCGAAGTTTCTGAAGCTCCATCAGCAGCCAGGCCTCCTGCTTCTCATGCTCTCGGTTTCTCTCATTAATGATAATGGTGTTTGAGGAACCCCCGGGACAGGTCTCCGGTGGGACCACTGTAAAATGAATTGGGTAAACATCAACTGCCAGAGAATTGAGCACTCACGTGTAGAAAGCCAAGGCAGTGCCCAAGTGATCCAAGCACTGAGTTGATCTGTAGAACTGAGAACAGGTGGAAGATCTGGGTCCTTAGGCTGCTGTTTCAGGGAACGAAATCTCTCCTTCACAAAAAAATTAACTTGCTTCCTAAAATGCAGCAGTGAGATTTTGCTTCCTAACAACTGAAAACGTATCAGACTAAATTCCTCTCATTCTCCCGGCAAGTTCCATGAATTTTGAAGCACTACTCTCAAATGCCCACCAAGGGAAGAGAAACAAAATCTTCCCCTGTGCATGGCCAGTTTCGTTATGTTGGGTGGCAGAACAGTTCTTGAATATGTCCCCATTCATATGTTGAAGAGAACATTTTCACATAAAAAGAATGTATCACCCATCACCTCTGGAACAAAGAAACCCCAGCAGTGCAAACTCTGCAAAAGCCAGGACGACAACAAACCTGTTTGTGGCTGCCGTGGTTGATTAGGCAGTTGTATGATCAAGGTTTGGTAGTGCTTCTGAGCATCAGTGAACTGAGTCTGCATCTTGCGTTTGTCCTCATCACCAAACATCTCTGAGCCTTGGCTGTTCCTGAGGAATTCTTGATAATGGATCTCCAGGTCAGTTATTATTTTTTGGTAATCTTCCTTACGCATTGTTTTCAGCTGAAATAAGGAAGAAGGGAATTTTGAAATAAAAGGGAAAAAAAGCAATTGGGGAAGTTTTATGACTAGTTAATCATTAAGGTGCAAACTAATAAACCCATAAAAACCCCAAAGTAATCACATTTTAGAATAAATCCTAACTAGGCTGCCTCTAAAAGTGTAGTGCTAAGAGTACCATCTGAGTTAATCTATCCTTGTTACCACCATTTCATGACTTAAGAGCAATTTGAAATTCTACCTCTTACTCTGTTTATCCATGCCTTTGTACAGTGGGAACAAGTATGTAATAAATTCCCTTAGCTAATCTTCCTGCTCATCTGTATTGTGTTTGAGTAGGAAAGCATTTTGTTTCTCCTTTAATAAAATTACAACTTCCATATGTGCGAGTGTTTGTGCAACCTAGCAAAAGGAAGGCCCATGGTTTTGTAGAACATACATCTGCACAGGATACTGCAGGGTCTGCTTGAGACAGCAGACATCAGGTCATGGATGTCTCTGGTCTGCAGGCAAGGCCAGCTGGTGTCTTACCTTGGCAATAGTCATGGCTCTGATTTTCTCAATGTCAATCATGCAGTAATGCCAGGACACCAGGCTCTTCATGTTGATATACAGCTGGTTCCACAAAGCTAAAATAGCTTCATAGTATTGCTCAATTCTGGCATGAGAAAAAAAAAATGCATGATCAAAATGCATCTGTCCTTGTAGCACAGCTACAAGACATCCCAAGAAACATTCACCAGATGTAGAGTGTGTTAAGGCTCGTTCTCTACTTGAAAAAATCTTGGAAATTCATTTAAACGTGACTTTCATTAGTACAGATGAGAAAAACCTCGTAGACATTAACGTTTAAACATTTCTAGGCCCCAACCTAGATCCCTGCAAGTTTCACTGAAGTGAGTTTCCTCAAGTCAAAAGTTTAGTCCTTAATACACCACCCTTAGGAGCAGGGGGAGAGCACTCTGATCAAGGCACAGAACATATTTTGTGACTGGTTGCTATTTCGAGTGAACTCCAATCCCTGTGCCAACTGTTCAAACCCAGGCAGCAACTCACTTGGTAGCAAGATCCACTGCCAATGGATTGGGGGGTGGGATGATAAGACTGACAGATGGCACCAGCATATCCACTCCTCCAGGGCCGGTCACCAGCCACTTGCTGCGCTCGTTGTTGTCCTTCAGGATACATTCGTCTCCCTTGCGCACCGTTTTCTGTAAGGGATGCAGAACAATGTTTTTCTTTACTTAAGTAAGGCGGGCCTTCCAGGAGAGACAGACAAGGAAGAGTCATCTAGATCACAGAAGCAGGAATGCTTCCCAGCTGCCAGGTCTGGGTGTGCACCTCAGCTTCATACTGGGGCAATAGGTCAGTACAGATCAACCCCTTCCCCCTGAATCTGGTTTCCACGTGAAGGAAACCCAAAAAAGCCCAAGAGTGAGCCACGGAACACTCTAGGCAGCTGCCAATCTGGTAGATCATCAGACCTGGGGCTTGCCCTGACAAACAGCAAGACTGAATGTGGACATGGCCTGGTAAGCTATGCAACCACACACGGCTTTAAGCCAGCGAGCTGGAGGCATAAGGATATTTAGTGCTGCATCCATATTTGCAAAGGGACTGGGAGTGAGTGTGGCAGAGCCAGATTCACCAGCTCCAACTGCCAGAAATCCTGACACCAGGCAGCCACAGGTGTGGCCATGGTGCAGGGAAAAGCACATAAGCAGAATGCACATCTAAGCTTACTGTCAAGGAAAAAGTACAGAAATAAACCCAAGCAGCGTCAGTACTGAGGAGGAAGCAAAAACATCACCATTCATTTCATAGCCCATGCAGAAAAGAAATGGGAATACCAATGAATAACTGTATATTCCTCATTTTTTGTCAGATTAATTGTTCACCTAAGGATCCAGAGAGACACTGGAAAGGTGAGCAATCACCAAAAAAAAGGTGTGGATGCTGACAGGCATCTGTACAACAATTTTAATCCTATTATCAACAGGACTTTTATGTTCTAATTTGAAATCTGGGTATTAAAGGTATTTAATAGTTTAATAACAGTAATTTTGACTAGGTTTATTAACCAGTAAGAACCTACTTGTTTATTCACAGTAGCAAGAAAGGCAGAGCTTCTTATGTCAAAGAAATTCAAGCTGACCAAAAGCAGACAAAGGCGTTACACCTGTCAGCTCAATGTTTTGCTTACTAAGTAATTTGCAATGTTCTAGTTTACACGATGTTCATTCTCAGCCAAAAAGGGATACAATACCAGATCCTGTTTGTAGTCACACAGAGCCTTGAGGATAATGGGCTTGTTACTCCGATAGTCTGGGTTACGTGGCTTCAGCTGCACGATCTTCTTGGATTTATTCACCAAACTCTGCACTTGCCTCTTGTATTCAAGAATTCTCTCTCGTTCATTCTGCAAAGAATAATTGTATGCTATAAATTCATTCCAAAAAGAAAAGGCATCTAGTTCCCACTGTTTTATTAAGAGAGGGATACATCTGGAGCTTATAGTAGGCAAAACTTACTTTAGCTCCAATGGGATGAGTATTTAGCCTACAATGTAAAACTGCAGTTTTAAGAAGTGAAGAAAAACATCAAACTAAGTATCTTTGCAGCTCTGGCAAGATGCAAAGTTTGTAAAATTTGCATAGCAGGATTTTGGTACTGATCTTCAATGTGGTTAAAGTGGTGTTTAAGAAACACAGGCATAAACTGGAAGAATCTAACAAAACGAATGCTAACAAAAAAAGGAAGCAACTACACTCTCAAACCTGACTTAATCAATTGGCCTTTTACACCACCGACCGTTTTTTCTCCATTTAGGACTGCAGTACTTAATTCATAATAAGCAAACAGCTAAAAAATCTGACTCATATCCTTTCAAGGAGACTACGGTAATAGAGTGACATGAAGAAATGCATTTATCAAATGCATTTATGCTTTGAGGCAAAATCTATTCTACCACCAAAGAATAAAAGAATTCCTTTTTATTTTTCATTTGTTAGCATGTCAGAAACTTGGGAACTCGTTGGACTTGTTCCAGACCTAAAAATATAATGGTCTCAAGTTCGTACTGTATATAAATTGCAGTGCACTTGGGTTTACATTTGGTATCTAAAGAGGGCAGCTGATTTCCCAGAAAAGCAGAACATAACCTGTCAGACGAGTGTGACAGTACCTCCAGCTCTTTGATCTGCTCCAGCAAAGTCTGCAGTGACATGCTCTTATCACAGATGAACTTCTTTCTGATAGAGTCTTGTAAGTTTTTCAGGTAGCACTCTGTGGCTTGGGCCTCTTCAAAGAACTACGGGAGAAAAGTTGTGAATTTGGCTGTGTGTAGCTCTTAAAAATGTCTGCTAAAAATTGACGGACTCCTTTAATGAGAAATCCCAGGTCATCTCTGGCTCAATGGTAGCATTTATAACAGGGCAACAGTGTGCTATGCACAATAAATATATCTGTGATGGGATTCACACTTTTTTAAAAAGAGTAGGATGAATTCTCCACATCACTACTCACCTGAAAGTAAGCCGCATTCTCCTTCAGATGAACATCAATACATTTGGTGATCTGAAGAATCCAGCTCCACTGAGTTTGCAATGTATCCATGTAGGCCTAAGAAAAACAGTAATATACACAACTCACGCCACCACACTGATCTCTCTCCCACACCTAGACTCAAGCAAAATTATCTACGCTCCACACAAATGCAAATGAAAAATCTGCTAAAACAAATTCACGCACACCAGAACAATGTAATTCATGCAAATGGCTTTGCAACTTCTAAGCATCCACCTAACCGAAATGAGCTAAATACCTGCTTGTGAGACACACAGAGAAATCTGTTCATGACCTGAATTTGTTTGATCAACATAAAGCCCCAGGTGTGTTAACAAAAAGAGGTGAAATGCACAAACAGGAGTGCAAATAAAGTATTTCAGCTGCAAATTGCCATATTCTCCTTCTTCCAAGGAACACCTCCAAACACGATATTTCATGCTGGTTGTTTTTAGATTCAAAATTCTCAAGCGGCCATAATGTACATTCTTTAAAAAACACTACACACAACTTTCACTTCACTGCTGGAGCTTACAAGGATCTTTCCTTTAAAAGAGAAACTGACTACAGGAGAAATAGGATTTTACACAATGTGATAACAGTTAACAAAGTAAACCCACCAAAAAGCAAAAAGGATTAATTTTTTTTCCTTTAAGCTTCTTCAGTTGCAGGGTTCTTACGAACTCTTGAAACTGCAACAACTACAGCATTTCGTAACAAAATGAAGTCTTCCAAATTGTTGCAACTTTTTAAATTAAAAAGTAAGTGTACACCAAGCTGTGAAAGCAAAACTGTCTTGGGTAAGCTGTAGAAAGGCACTACGAATTTCAGCTGCAGAAACTATTTGCACCTGGATTAAACATAAACCCCCAACAAAGGGTGTGGCTTTATTCAAAATATGCCTACTAAGACAGCAGAACAGCAACAACATGCCTTCCTACCATAAATTCTGCTGCACTGTAGTCAGTTCAAATGAGATACAGCAATTTCAGTACACTCAGATAACTCCCTAAGCTTAGAATTAATTTTTACATGCATCTACCATCACGCAGTTGTTAATGGCCAGGTTGGTAGGGGAAGGTAGTAACATTTATTAAAGCAGCTAGTACAGCTGGGTATAATGGACAGGATTTTGGGCAGGCAAACCCTTCTCAGGCCCAAATGCAGGACTTTGTACGTGAACTTTCACTGAGAACTTTTCCCATGTAGCAACTAAAGGAGCAAGTTAAATCACACTAAGTCTAACTCACCTCGATTTTGTCTGAAGCAGGATGCTGATTGAGCACTAGCTGGTCACTTTCTTGCTTTAGCTTGTTGAGCTCTTTTTCTTTAAGCTCCAGTTCACTCATACGTTTCTAAACAACCAAAACACAGCATTAAACACAGTCCAAAGGTACACTGCACAGGATGATTTGCTTAAAATTTCCCAGATAGTTGTGATAATGTCAAATTATCCCCTCTAACACTATAAAGTGTTTCCATTACATGTACTGAAGTTAATTATGAAGACAGTAGAATCAAAGAAGGTGCAATCATCTTGATTCTAGTCTCTAGGCTTGCCGTTTCACAGAGCAAAGCACACAAAGTTCTGCCTTTCTTAAGAATGATGAAAACAAAAATGACTGCAGCTTGCAATATCCAGAACAACTGAACAAAAAAAAAAAAAAGCACCTCCTTAATAGTGTGAACTTTCATTCCTTTTTCAATGTGGTGATCAGCACCAATGCTGGTTAAACAAACACAGATGTTCAATTTCCCTACACGCCCACAGACGACAAGATGCAGTGCAAACTACATCTGACTGTGCACGCAACGTGCTGCTGGCAGAACCATCAGAGGAAGGGAGCATAGTTCTCCTTCCTGGTGACAGGTAATCAGGGCCAAATACAGGGACCTCTGATCCCTGCATAGTCCTAAGACGGAGAATTAAAACTGCTTGATTCAAGTCCCTTAGTTTGGCATGCCAGCACAATGACTATGTGCACAAGCTGTAGGTGATCACTGGTCCACAGTGGACTCTACCAAGAGGGCCACATCCCAAGGTCAAAATAAACCATGACAACTCACTGAACGGGAGCAAAATCTTCCAAAAAATGTCCCATCTTGATTCAAAAGGTTATCACAAAGTACTTAATTGAAAAGTGTTGATAAAAGAAACACCCTGTGATGAGTCTCTCCCAAGAGAGGTTGTTTCTCCCTGACTATTCCAAGAGAGAGCTGGTGGAAAGCACAGGGAGGTTGAGCTATCTTACAGAGAAGGACTCCTGCTTCCTGGCAATATCAGTGTTCCTGTCACTCCAGTCATAGAGGAGCTCCTCTTCCTCACAGTCATTGATCCACATGATCTCTCTGCTGGTGGCCTGGATGAGGTTCTGGAATTGGCGAAGCTGATCCATTCTCTCAAAGGAATATTTCTGCAAGGAAGTACAGAATTGAGAAGCCATAAACACATAAATACCTGAGTTGGGTGGAGAAAGGGAAGCCAAGAGCACAGCACAGCATGGCCTTTTTTTTTTTTAAATAAAATAACAGTAAAACCCACACGTCTGTAAAACCTGTTGGCAATGGACAGCAGATGTGCCTGGGTTTATTGAAACCTGTTGGCAATGGACAGTGGACAACATGTCAGGATTTATAGAACAATGGGAACCTGGTGCCAGCAGCTTCTCAAAGTTATTTCAAACACACGTCTAGCAGACACATAGGCAGGCAAGCAAAAAGGCATGGAGGGAAGTACAAGAAATGTCTGAACATTTAACATCACTTTTACTTGCATTTGCTGCTTATAGTACATCCTTGATGCTGTAACAGAATCTTTTGCACAGCTGACACTTCATGAAAAAATTCTTTGTCTTCACATCATAATACACATCCTGTTGCTTGAAATCAGATTGCCAGGAATCAGATTCTGATCCCAAGGGTTAAATAAACCATTCGCAAAAGATTCTCGCTGTGTTTTACATGAAGATCCACAGCAGGGAAGATGCACAGCCCTACACAGAATTTGGTTCTAGTCCCACCCTTGAGTAACTTTTTAGCTTCACATACAGACTGATTTCATCACTACATTTACTCCCACTACGGAAGTACAGTTCAACTCTTCACCTGCTTAGTGACCAACTCCCTTCACCAGGTGCAAACTAGAAACTTCCTTGTGAGAATAAATCAATTATACAACAGGCAATGAATCAATCTCAAGTCCATGACTCAAAACGAATCTTCCAGAAACTACAAAGCACTTTCAGTTTACTGCTGGATAGAATTATTTAAATGTGCACCTGTCACTGTCAAAACCTGAGGTGTCCCTTGACAATCACGCTGGTGTTAATAAAGCAAACAGGGTATCAGAAATGACCACATCCCATGCTTACCAGCAGGCCTTCATATTCTTCCTCCAGCTGATGAACCGCAGCCTTCTCCCGCTGGAACAGAGACAGCAAATACTTAGTGAGCCTTTTACAAGTTGTCTATTTGCTGGTATTTCCTTTACAGTGTCAATATCACAATAATTTCCAGTAACCTGGAAATGCCTGCAAGAGACATCCATCAGTAGCAGATTTGCTCCACTGGATGACTCAGGAACTATAACCAAGGCTTGCACAAACTTATTACTCTCAGAGATGTTTAGTATATAACCAAGTCTGCACATAATCTGTAATACCAAAACAACACTCAAAACTGGATTTCTTTCTGCACCAAACTCCTAGACCAGCTAGTCCTAGAGCTAGCTTTGGAGTTTATGAACTAGTATAAATTATGATGTGAGCAGACAGCTCCAGTCTTTATCCCCATTTCCATGGCTGGGAACCTGCCCAGCCTTGGAACTGGTATTCCACAGGGCAGACTATCGCCTTTCCTATTTGAAGCAGAAGGGAAAACGGAGAAAAATCCTTTTCACTCTTCGGCTTGGTTGAAAGATCAGGGCTCCAGAACAGACTATCTTTTCTTTAGATTGAGCTCTCTCCTCCTAATTATGAGAAAAGATGAATGGAAATTAAATAAGCCTCTTCTCTCCTATACCTAACTGCTGGGCTGATAGGAGAGTAACACTGCATTTTCAGTCACTTTCTTATTCCAATCACAAAATTCAGAGGGCAACAGAAGACTCAGAGAAAAAAAATAAAAGAAAAATAATATCAACACTTAAGAAAAGCTTTAATCTTAGCCTAGGATTTGGGCATTTTTCACAGGAAAAAACCTGATAACTCAAGGCTGCATCTCAGCACCCACCTTATTCTTTCACTTTCTTGTTTAACATACTGAGACAGCAGGTGAGAATAATCATTCTCAGTCATTCTTCTCACAAAAAATATGGCAAGCCTTGGTGCACAACAACAAAAAGCTAAACAGCTACTAAATTTTCATTTTAAAATTCTGAGGAAAGAAGTGAAACACAAAATTATCGAGGAATTAAGAGTTGAAAGTGGTTGCTACCATGACACCAGTGCTTTCTGAAGAGAGGATGAACTTTTCAACATTTCTTTTTTGTAGTGGAACACCAGTAAGCCAATGCTATAAACCTAGACCAAGCAATGTGTAAGGGAGGACAGGAATTACCAGATCTGTTTTGACTTTGTCCAGGTGCCAACGATAATCTCCGATGGCATTGTGAGTTCTCCTGTGCTCACCAATTTGCTGCTCAATGGATGCTGCATCAAACCCCCACTTCACTTGCTCCATTTCAACCTAGGAGCAAGAAACAGGATTGGTGCTTTCATTTCCAACACTACTGCCTAAATTGGAGTATAAAGGAATTCAACTGAAGGAAACAAAAAATGTGGTAGAGAGTAAAACTGAAATAAACAGAAGTTCAGAATAGAGGGTTACAATTTCTCTAAATTGCCATGAATTTAACTGTGTGACAGGCTCCCAAAGCAGAAGAAACAAAATAGGAAAAATATTTCAGTTGTTTATAGTTAGACTAGATGAAGCACACTCAGTCGTGTATTTTCATCTGGTTTTCTTTGGACCAAACTGTTATTTTATGTTCTACAGTGAAATTACACTCTTATCACTCTGAAAACAAACCATGACCTTATCAAACAATGCTATTCATGCAATTCATGTGAAAATACCCAGTTAAGTTCTATAGCCCAGTACACCAGATTTCCATTTTAATTTTGCCCATGTAAACTTCAACAACCTCAGTTAAATGCAGTCACACTAAATGAAAAAAAAACTCCACAGAAGATAAACTGAAATGATTGGAAAACGTGCCGTTTGTCTTGCATTTTGGCAACATTTATTGTAGAATGCCAAGTGAAAATCTACAGAAACAGCCTTGAAAAACAGTAATACACCTGCTAATTACTAACCCAAAAACTGACTACAGTTCCTTGTTTCATTTTTTTCAAATATTAAAAGCCACCTAACTCTACATTCAGCTCCTCAAATTCCAAATCCTCTTTTATGCTGCAAAGACACACTACGACTCTGTCCGAATGCCTGTCTGTGCACATGCCCAGTAAAGAAACAGGTATCCTAATCTTGGGTTGGGACTGAATTTGGTAATTACCAGCCTGGAGTCAAATCTCTATGAGTCAACAGATGACAATAAAGCCAGAACTCAAGCGTAGGGGTTCAAAGGCAGCGTTGAAAACTATCCAAGAAACGAAACCATTTTTCATTCAGCCATTTAAAAGTTACAGGACTTTGACCCTTCTCGTTGTATTTAAACAGTCTAAAGAGACTGTAGCAACAGTGGCAGTCGTGGCTGGCTGCCACATGCGAACAAAGGCTGTCTGGATTTCACTGCACCTTCCCTAGTTCTGCACTGGAAATCTGACCAACCCTCCCTACCACCTGATTCTCCTATCAGCCAACCATCCAGACAAAAACCAGAAAAACAGCAAAAAACTGCGGCTGCTCAGGACTTTTCCCCATGTCTCACCACATTACTAGGGGAAACATTATCCTAGTCTCAATGTGAGCAAGTAATGGGACACAGCAAGGCACAATGGAAAGAAGCAGCATGGTGGCAAGTTTGAAATAAACGTTCCCAGCGCTTATTGGCCCCACCTCAGCTCTGCTGTAGGGATGAAGGGAGGCCAGAAAGAGAGAGACAGAGAGCCTTTTACTTTCACAGGAGGTTTAGTGTGGGAACAAAGCTATAAAGCACTTGCTTATGCTCCCTGTGTTTAGCGAGGGGTGTCTGAGCAGGGCGTCACGTGGTGTCTTTGGGAGGTGCAGCATGTTCACCATCTTTCATCGCTGGAAGCGTGCCCAGAATCTGTCCAACATCACTGCTCAAGCCATGGCAGGTCTGACAATCAGCCTTCTCTCCCACAGCATGTGCAGAGCAGTAACGTCGGCTGTTGCTGTCCAGGCACAATGCTTATACACATTACCACTCAAGGAGCACATCTCCACTTCCCCTTTCTCATCTAAACCATGCCACGCTGAAAGGCTAGACTGTAACTAGCACTCACTTGAAAATGCTGCAACTCTACAGAGCTCTACCCTCCTCATCTGGTTTGCATAAGAGCCACCTGGCAAATGCCGTACGCAGATAATAATGACAGAATCACAAAGCAACAACCTAATAAAGAAAGACAAAAATAATGCACTTCCAATTTACAAGGAGTCTGCAAAGTGTGACTTCAGTCACCTTGTTCCATCCTCCCTACCTGTCTCTCAGAAAGGGCCGTCCAACCACAAACACACAACTTTTACTTCAACATACAACTTTCACCTCAGCAGCACAAAACCAGAGTATGGGCTCTCAGTGTGCATTTTCCACTCCAGGTTACACCAGCAACAGCTGTGAATTGGCAAATTTGTTCTCAGAATGCAACAAACAGTAGCTTCAGCACTTCTGTGTGCATTTCAGCACTGATTTCTGAAAGCCTAGTCCCATGGCAATTGGCTCTACTTCTCTGTGATAAAGCTAGACTAGAAGGGGAGAACCACTGTAAAACACTGGACAATGGTTAAATCTGTGAAGATGGTCCTATCTGTGTAAAGGATTAAAATAAACATGATTCAAAGGAAATCTGTGCAAGGAAGGAAGGAGAGAAATATTGAGCGCAATAATCTCTAACGCAAATATGCCAATGCCTTTTGTTACATTAGCACCTGTGTTTCATTTAGCTTTCAAATCTAACTTCCACATTTCTTTCCTGTGCAAAAGAAGACCCCAATCCATGTTTGGATTTCAGTGAGAATTCACTATATGTACAATACTGGGGGGGGGGAAAAAGGAACTTGGAATAACATGCAAGCATTCATGTGTACTTTTACTTTTCTACTGGCACCCAAAACATTAGTACATATGAAGCGACGTTCATAAACAACACCAGGTTTTAGCATTGTCCCTGGGTTTTGCACAGGTTTACCTTCTGCTGCCTCATCCAGCTTAAACATTCACTTGTGACACGTTTCGTGTACTCATCCCAGCCCGAGCCGCTCTGAGAGGAGAAGCAGCCACCACCTTTGGAGCTGGCCCTCCTGGCGCGGGGAACGCTGATGGCTTTGTACAGGGCACGCATTTGCTCCTGGAGCTGAAGCAGCCTGAAAGGGAATGAACCACTTAGTGTCCGCAAGCAAAACACCCAGAAAACACACAAACAATGCAAACAAACAATGCAAACAAACAATCTCTCCTACTGGACCACCAACTACTCAAAGCAAAGTGCTGAAAGCAAAAAGTGGAAAAAATATATTGACGAAGATTTCACGGAGATAACCAAAGTGTGAATTTCTATCAGAAATATATTACTCCTTTCTCCATGTTAGCATGACCAAACAGATAGAGTTCCAGCTTATTGATTTCTATCACATCCTGCAACACCAGGGAAGGTGAGCACTTGAGGAACCACAAACTTTTATCAATCACATTCCCACCCCCAACCCTTCCCTGACAATACCTTTTCTGATACATGTCACAGGGCTGGCCCATCTGCCTCATCTCTCTGATCAGCCCATCCAGGATGTCCATTTGGTCATTTGCCTGTGCAAAACAGTCTTCCAGATCCCTGTTCCCTCTAAGTGGGACACCATCTCCATATTTCAATTCCTTAAAAAAAAAAAAAAGATGGGAGATTAAATTAAATATTCATCATCTAAGCTTCATTTTGGTTGTCTTAAAAGAGATGCTGTGAGGACTGATTTTTTTTTTTCAGGAAGCATGGTAAGTTTCAACTGCCAGATCTCTGACTGCCAGTTTGAACTGGAAGAAGGCCGACTAGCAAAGGATCCACAGTCACTGGAAAGTCCTTATTAAAATAAAATATGTAAGAAAATTATTAAAATGTAATATCAAACAAAGCTTTCCATAAAGAACAGCACATCCTGATGATTATTTCAATGGAGCCAAGGCTTCACAAGGTGTGCTAACTTCTTGAGACATTATGCCTTTGTGTTTAGAAGATGAGAAGGAAACACTGTCCTTGTAGGAGATGGTGGATATTGCTCCTGATTTTCCACAAGGCTCCCTGAGGTTCTAAAGACTTCCCTCTCCTGCAAAAACATCAGTGGTACCATCTGGCTGGGTCCAGCTCCATGCCCCACCACATGCTCCATGCATCCCACCTCATCACCCAAAGCCTAGGCAAATTCTCCGTGCACCCTCGCAGTGCAGTTGGACCAGCACGGTCATGGTTTTTCAACCAGCAAGACACGGCTTTTTGACCTCATCTCACACTGACACAGCCATGCTGAACAAAACATAATGCAGCTGTGACCTCATTTTGCAAATAAAATGTTATGGACCTCATGGCTGTGTCCCTTAGAAAGAAAAGAAAGAAACAAAGCAAGCAATGCATGTCATGGCACCAAGCTGGAACTAAACATCTCTTTCTTTCAACTTCACTGGAATAATATTAATCCTGAACAAAAGGCAGTATTTACTCTGGCATTGATTTTTATATAAACATGCTCACACGTCCTGTATCTCTGAAAAGGAAATGAACTCCTAACCACAGAGTTCATTTCTGAAAGAATTTTCTGTCCACAGAGGGTCCAAAAGTGTGCATTAAATCACATCTACTGCCAGAACTGTGAAAGCGTTTCACGTCTCAGTGGCCTCAACAGCAGGATGCACTCACCACCCTGCACCTCCTCTGACTTCAGCAGGAACAGAGGACACCCCATGTTTGCCAGGAGGGAATTTAGCATCAGTGAGTAACCCGCCCCCAGGCACTCTGGGTTTGTACCGGCGTAGCATACTGCAGAGATTATCTGTATGTATTTGAGCTGAAACAGCCAGGAAGACTTTAGTTTCTTTTACTTCTTTAGGAATCATCTGGAAAAATAAAATAAAGCTAATGAAGGTATTTCCTAAGGTGGCTCAGGTTCATTATAGGCCTGAAAATGATGACAGTATCCTACAGGACACACTAAGAGAGTGTAAGCAGTCATAACATTAGTAACAGGTCTTTAGACTGACAGTGGTCCTGATCTAAAACCGAAAAATAAGATGCAGTAGAATCTGTTAGAGCGTGGGTTTGGTTTCTTTTTTAAAAATCAAGAAGACTCCTTTTATTAACCAGACGCATTTCAATCAGTTTTACTGAACAGAGTACAGAGGGAAAAAGGAGAGCTACCAGGGAAGTATGTCATTCCACTCCCAGCTGCCTCGCACAAGCAGCTGAAAGGGGAGAGAGGAGATGAAGAAGCAGAGCCAGTGAGACACAGAATATGTATGTAATATTCATAAACACTTTGGATAAAAAGAACAAGAAGCACTCACAGGCTGTACTATGAGCTCAGCTCGTGTCAGGCAATCCGAACAGTTCTGCAAAAGCTCCTGGATGGTGTTCTGGCGTCTGGACATGGTACAGGTCCCATTCTGGCTGTTGTGGGGGCAAAGAAGAAGATGAAGTAAATACAGAGCAATTGCATGTTTTGAAGAAATACAAGAAACATAAATTAGGAACAGCTAAGGGAAGTTACATGGAATAATCCACCTCATTTAGGTTTGCAGAGACACACACACACATTAACCGCACTGTGAAATTTTAATGACAATTCTACGATGGCAGAGCCACTTTATAGTTCTGCAACGGCAGGCATGGACTGACTTTGCCACAGGATTGAGTAGAACGTGGAAACTGGCACGCCATAAAGGAGAAAGTTTTTCTTCCAGCACAGGTATTTGTAGCTTTGATAGACAAAACTTTGGCAGCATTGCAGTGAGAATGAATTATTCACAATCTTTGTTAAAGTCAATACATTAAAGCATAGCCTTTGTGTGATGCAATTGTTCGTGTTATCACACCAGCCATCAAATGTCAGGGCATACAGGGAAAGCAGGATCCTCAGCTACGCAAGCGCATGAGCACACAAGTCCACACAAGTGTAAGAAGGGCCCTTTAATCAGCAGAAATGCACAAAGCTAGCGCAGTGTCTTCGGAACGAATTGCAAGATACACAAGCTAGTACAAAAATAGATGTAGGGCCTGGAGTCAAAGGACATGCTTTCTTACAAATACATAAGGTGTGAGTTTGGAGTCTCCAAGTAGTCCAGAACTAAAAACACTAGTGGGGGAACAAAACAAGGCAGATAGTGGGGTCATTATTGTTGTCTTGCGCATAATCTACTGCATCCATACTGCCAGAAGGTTGCTTTTCCAGTGTTTAGGATTTAGCCACCAAAGTGAGCCACTGCGAGCTGAATGGGGGTGAGGTGCTTCAGGTGAGGAGCCATTCCTTGGTGATGGGATCAGACCTCCCAAGCAAGCCCAGGCAGCTCCTAAACCCAAACCCTTGCCAGTGAAACGAAAATAAACCACCAACAGACAGTAAGAACTAAGGTGTTTCCAAGCCTTGCCTAGTTTTCTAACTCCTGTGCTCACAGTAGGTAACCTTTTCCATTACAAATCACCGAAGAGCCAAACATTCCTTACAATACTAATGCCAACAAGGGTACCAGTGTGAACCTGTCCAACTCAGAGTCAGCAAGCAATCTGGATTCAATGGAAATCTTTCCACTGACTTGGACAGACTCTGACCATCCTTCACAAAAGAACTGTGACAACAAAAAAAACTCAGCAGAACTGTCCTTGGCAAAATCACTGGAGTGGTGAGAAACATTCAATATTTTTAAGGGCTCTTCTGTAGCATGTGCAGTTGATGCACCAGCCTGCCATTCTCCTATCAGCTCATCTGGAACAAATGGAAAAGATTTGATCAACTTTTCTGCAACTTCCCCCAACACTAGGGAACAGACCCTCAGAGATGTAGGGACAGGACTGGAGAGTCATTGGGTGACATAAAACAAGCTGTACACACGCAGCCCCCAGCCTGTACTGTGACCCTTTGGCTGCACAAACGCTGCGCCCCACTGCGCTATGTGCCCCTGAGTATCTTGGAAACGGCTTAAAGGAAACAATTATGAAAAATAACATATGGGTCTGATTTCGTGCCAGGCTCTGTGTCAGCTTCCTTTTCTAAATCATTCCTTCTCCTTAGGCATCACTGCTGTGTTTAGATACAGAAATATCTGACTGCATCAGAAATTTACATTTAATTACACCCACAATTATTCTCATGAATGAAACATAATAAAGAAGAGAGATGAACCTTATGAGCAATTTTCTCTTTTTAGAACACTGGAAGCGTATTTTTTCTTGAATCGCTTTTTCTATCATGTTCTGGCAGCTACAAATGCTGGATATCCATTAAAGCCAAATGAAGTATAGATGGTGACCAGATTTGTACTGTAACCAGTCAGTCTATCTCCACTGGCTGCTGTGTAACTTTACTGAACTCAAAGGCATTACTCTACTTCACCATGACAAGAGGTCTAAACAATAGCTACTACAGTTAACATGGTAAGAAATTGTGAAGAAAAGCTATTTTCAAATAAACCAAACCATTAAAACAAATTAAAATATAAAGAAGTAGAAATACAAGCATTTTGTGTTCATTCTAATTATGTTTGAATGCCACATCCATAACTATTGTCCAAATAATTAAAAAAATTGAAAACCTGATGATGGTTAAATATAGATACACAAAACTGTTCCAAAAGCAGGAGCAAATGCCTTGGAATGAGAGGCTTAAGCACACCCTATCTAGGTCTTCAAATAGAGATCTACAAGTTACTTGTTTACAGCCCACAGCGACCTTCACAAGAAGAAAGCAGCACATATTTAAGGCTCTCTAATCCAGTAGATAAAGATATAACCAAAATAATGGCAGAAGCTGGAGCTATATAAATTGAAAACAGAAAAGAGCACACTATTTTATGAGTGCTGCTTTTAACATCTTAGATGTTAGCATTGTTGTTAAAAAAATAACCAGTTTTGCAGTGAAAACATGGAGATCAATCCTAGGATAATGATAAAAAGGCCATGGCCTGTTAGAGGCATTGGCTTTCAAATCCGTCAGAAGACCAAACAGAGCTACATGACGTTATTGGGGCACAATCAGAGACAGCAGATGCCAGCACAGGACCTGATGTTTGATGGCATTGCTCCACCAAGCCAACAGGATTCAAGGACTTCAAATCTGAAGGGGATTTAACCGTACAAATATGCCCAAGGGCACAAATCAATCTCTGAACTTAAAAAATAAAAACACTTAGCGAGAAAATACCTCAACATACATATACTGATGTTGATACATCAGATGGCACTAGCACCATCTCACATGGACACATCTTCAGTACTTTTCATCCATGTGACAGGAAGGTACTTCATCAGCAGTTTCAAAGTTCCTCAGTATAATACACCTCTTAATGAAGCCAGCAGGCCTTTGATGGGGATGAGCAGATCAAAGCAGGAACTCCATTTCAGAGTAATAAGACAACCCTTCCTGAGGCAGTAGGAAACAGACAGCCAAAGTAAAACCGTATCCAACACAAATATGTTTATGTCCAGAAAATACTGGACCAAAGAAATTGAGGAAAACTCTGAATATGCTGGACAGCACCATAGCACAGATGCAAGAACAAAGCTGGATTTTTAAAGTAAAACCCTGTAACCTACATGCTACATAAAAATACACTTCTGTCCCTCAGAAAAATGTAGGATCCCAACAATCCTCGGAGAACACAGATCAGGTGGATTACTTTAAGTGGTGTTTTGTCAGTGTCTTTCTTGTCTTGTCTGATTTTGTTTACATGAAACTGAACACATTTAGAGTATTGTTGGGTCATTGTAACACCTACTACTGCTACGACAATTTGATTTAACTCTGGCGGCATCTAAACCTCGAACCTATGAATAGGATCCTGCTGTATCAAACACTGTAGGCACACCACGCAGTGAAAATATGGACAGATTTGTAATTTGTTTTACTGCACCCCTGTAAATACGGCGTATGTTATCAACCATTCCAGCAGAAATGGAAAGAACTGGAGGCTGGTCTTTTAGCAGGACTCATAACAAAAAACTGCAGGGTCTACTGCTAAAAAATATATACATTTGCAATAACCTGACTATTTGCTGTGCTGCTTTGGTTTTGTAAACCCCGCAGAAGAGTGCTGAGTGAAACAGCCTGGACTGCTTCAGACCTTAACTATGTATTTGTCCCTACAACTCATTTTGGACCATGGCACTTATTTAGAAGGCAACTCATGAATTTCAAAAAGATCCTATTACGCAGAGTTCTTTATTAAAATAACTTAGTAGTCATTAACTATTAAAGGAACAAAGGAAAACAAAAGGGGGCAGCGTCTTTGTTTTAAAATTATGAAAACACTTCAAAACACAGATGAATTGCTTTCACTTGGGATGTTGAAATGTAGGCCTGCTGCTCTCTGCTGTCAGAAGAGCCCTAGGAAAGGCATAGCATCTCCCTGTCGTCATTCTGTACAGGAGCCACCCTGTTCAGTGCATGTCAAGGCAGAACACATCGCTCCCTTGCTACACTATGCTCCTACTCTCCCTGAGAAATGAGAGGACAGCCCAACCCCTGCTGCCACTGGGATTTGGGCAGGATAGCAGCTCAGGCAACACCTCCCTGATGGAAAATACCCCAACTGAGCTAAATTCAGGCATTACTTTACTGTTGAATCCTCACTGACTGAACCAGGATTTGTATTTAACTGATGAGCAGTACCAGTAATCCTTACAAGATCCCAAGCTCTACTGAAACAAGAAAGAACTATTTCTGCTCTTCCTAAAAGGGACTGAGAAACATGCTCAAGGCCATATGATGAGTTATGAGAGTACAGACAGACATGTCAGCAGTGCTCACGTCCCCAGAACACAGCAGGGCTGAGTACTGCCACCACCGACTTATTCAAGCAGTCAAAAAATTATCCCAAGAGTTGCATTTTGAATAAATCAAATATCTTCTCTAAACACTCAGCTTGCACCCTCACAGACCAAGTATGGGAGCTGATATCATCACTGCAGAACCCAAGGGGCAAGGAAGAAAGCCAGCTACCTTCTGCTTTCTCATTTGCTTCCTGCTGCTGCTGCAAGACCTGCACACCCCGAGCACAAACGTCTGGACCGTGGGGGCTGCTCTGGTATCTGCCTTTGCTACTACACATCCAGGGGCTGCTGGGTTATCCAGGGGGTGATCAGTGCCCAGAGAAGCAGGGCAAAGGAGACACAGAAGCACATCCAGCAATTCTGAGGGGCCTTCCCGCAGCTTCACAGCTCCCTAAAGCTTTGGGAGCACGAAGAGGTTCCTCTTGCCCCGAAGATACTACTTAAAACAAATTAGAATAATCCTTGTTAAATTTTCCAAGCCCTCCACAAAACTTTTAGACTTTCAAAAATTCAAAGAGTTTTAAATTTTTTTTATTCGTTCAAAAAATGGAGGAAGCTTAAAAAGAAAGTCTTCTAGCAGATCCAGAATACTGAATGATTTCCATAACTCAACGAGAGCAAAAAAAATAGCGCTTCTTTTTCTTCACACTTCCCACCCCCCTCTACACAAACTTGTTTGAACAAGCAAAAGATTCATAAAGGGATTACCTGGTATGCCCAGGGTAGCCAAGTCAGAAGAAAAACCTGACCTGGAATCTGCATTCCCAGCACAGAGCCTGCACATACCACCGGGCTAAAGCACCACCCATCTGCCAGCTGGGTGTGTGCACGCTGGAAAACGCAACGGCATAAAGGTGGTGAATCACAACATCCATAAGAATATGACCAGGAATTAAAATGCTGTAGTCCAGCTTTCCCCCCTCCCGCCTCAAAGAAGGTGAATACAAACTGTCAAACCATCAAGAGTTTCATAACTGGGTTCTCCCCATATGCCTCTGCTCTAACTAGGACCAGTTTTGGCACACCACAGCCTCACCAAACTAGTCCCATCTGCCAAGTATGCACGTAGACCAGGGCATGATGGCTGGAAACCTCAAAAGACCTCTGCATCTGGCACAAACAGGCTCTAAATACCATTCGAAATGTGCAAAAATTCAGGAGTCACTAGTGAATTATGGAATTATTAGGACCCCCGAGGCTTCGTGCCTTCGCAGCATGCAGGGTTTCACAAGGGATCGTGCCACATCTGTTCACAGAAAGTCCTCACGCTTCTCCCCACTGGGATGAATCGCCAGGAGCAACAGAACCGTTCCCAAAGGCCGTGCCTGCCCGATGCAGCAGGCTGCTCGCAGCTGCCTCTCCCGCCCCCGCCTCTGGGAGAGGGAGGTGCCAAACACTGGGTCCAGCCCGGACCATGGGAATACACCTCTGCTGGAGAGCAGCCGCTCGAAACGCAGCAAAGCCCCTTTTCCTGACGGAGGCTTTCACACCTGCAAAGGCGCCGAGCTTCGGATCTCACGGGCGTCGCCACGGAAGAGCGAGCCGGGAAAGGCTCAGCCTGAGCCTCTTCTCACGGCGGGGCAGCGTCCCCATTTCCCTGCCAGCCAGAGCCGGGCGCAGGCTCTGCCGGCAGGGCAGGTATTCCGCAGCAGTGCAGACACATTCCTCCCTCGCCGTCTGAGCGGCTCAAAGGGCAAGCCACCACGCCAGCTCTACCACCACTCAGCTCAGCCAGGACTCCACAGATCCTTGCGAGACTGATGGGAAAGGCAAAAGTGGGGCTTTGAGTCTGTTTTCTCCGCGTTTACTTTGTTTCTTGGTTCCTCAAAGTAGTGTCACGGCAGGGAATGTAATTTTCTAACTCATTTTCTAACTTGAAGCACAGAAGTTACATCAATCCTTAAGCAGAACAGTGTAAATTAATTTGTGTTCATGTCACTCAGCGACCATGAATCCTAGGCTATTTTTTTCCTAAGCTCAGCAATGACAAACAAAACTGCACAACTTTGCACTTTTTTCTTTCCTCTCATGGTTTATCAGATTTTCTATCTCCATAGCAAAGACATTGATAAATATTTGACTGATGGAATTGGCAGTTCAGCAGCGTGTGACTCACTGTCAAGCTGAGTATCTGTACTCCGGGCCAAGCTCATCCTGAGTTCCCAAGCCAGAAGAAACCGGGAATGTTGTAAAAGCACCTTGCTGAGCCCTAAGGGTAGGGAGCGTCTCACATTGCTCTGTGAGTAATGTAATACTCAGCACAGACTTGTTTGGCAGAATACGCCCCAAAACTTACAAGACTAGACCCTAACTTGAATCCTGCTGCATCTAAAAATCAGGGTAGAGTGATCTTCCCCACGGAAAAAAGAAGCCTCAGTTTTCTGAGTTCAGTAGATGCCACCAAACTTTGGCACTGAATATGTCAGGCTAAATGCAATTAATAAAACCAGTTCCATAGATGATGGCCCCGATCCCAATAGCACAGCCTGCAGAACATTTAGGGGATTTTCTGCACACAACACACGTGCAAAATCAGGCAAAACTGCTTTTTTCATTAATTGACAACAAACCCCTTGTTTGGAGACCCATTTTAACTCACATCAGCACTGCTGAAAAATAAACCTATGTAACTCGGGAAGGTGGCAAACACACATACTCTGCTGCAAAAAAATATTTAAAGTATATGGTATGGTCATATTTTTTTCACATAAACCAGTATGTAAATGCATACATATAAATACATGTATTTTTTTTAAATCTCAATAATAATTGTCTTTAGTTCCACTCAAAAGTCTCACAATAAAGTGAACAGGAACTTTCATTACAACCTCCTTGCCAGACATACCTTCCCAGAAAGGAGATATGAATATTATGTTATAAAAAGCAAATGAAAGAATGTTGATATAAGGTCGTTAACCTCTTGATCAGGTCTGTCCTCTCCACTTTTGCTACACCACCACTGCATTCTACAGAAAGAAGAGCCTAACTAACTACAGACTAGCTTAAAATATGCAACTATAGCCAAAGAATGCTAAAATAAAGGGAAGCATTTCTCCTCCAGTGAAAGTCAGGAGTGATGTGGAAATCACCCTAGTGAATCCAAATAGAGTTGCACCTGAGTAAAGTGAGGAAACAGAGAACGGCCAGGAAGTAATACACACTGCCATTCATTTTTCATGGCTGTCTCCTGTAAACAGTAAAGGTATTTGCAATGAAGCACCACTAGCAAAACAAATCCTCACACATGCAGTGCAGTGATGGCATTTTGGAGTCCTAGTGTGTGTACTGCCCAATGCTACAGTACTGAATTGTCCTCATTATATAGCAATAAATAGATATTCTCATACTACCGTATTGGTAACTGGATGTGTTCTAGCTGCAATTAGTTGTAACTAACTCACCTATGCACACAACAAACTGAAAGTCAAATAAAGAACTAAAACTAAGAACTGGGCAAAGTAATAGACAAAAAATCTGTAGAATGCAAGCTTCGTCATTCATTCAGTGGTCCTCTAGCAACAGGTCTGACATACCTAAGCAGAGCACACCATGCTCTCTAGGATAACCCTAATTCTCTACTGCCACTTATAGATCTGCTTGATATAAAAAAGCCTGCCTTTTCTCATCTGCTGTTTATTTACTATGTATGTTTAATTCTCACCCTTCTGTAAACTAATTATGTACTATCCATAAAATTAGGGCCTAAATTCTAACATAAAATACATGACAGGGCTTCTGCATCAATTCCTGAGTCAGTGGCATCCATAATTAGACCAATAGACTTAATACAGCCATTCCACACACGCAAACCAGTCATCCCCAGCTGTGCTTTGTGTAGGTGCTGTACCATACACCAGCACTGGTTCCTTCAGTGACTGTAACTGCTGACTGCTTTTCAGTCCTGTGAGCTCCCAGACAAGGAGATAAGTGGAGAAGTCTTCATGATTACTGCACTTTGCAGGAAGTCCTTGTCAGACTTGATGTGCACAGATTGCTGGTACAGCTGCATCCATGAGAACAGGCATTCCCCAAGCCAGGATTCACAGCTGGCACCCTGCCTACAAGATCTTGACTGTGCTCACAGCACCAGGGCAAGCAGAAAGTTAAAGAGGTAAGAGGCGAGGAGAGCAGACCGATGTTGCTTGTCACGTATCTCTGCCCCCTGCCACCGAATGTCAGCGATCACCCTATAAAAGATAATGACTTAAACTCCCAGGCCTCGCACAAGCTAGAAACAAACTCAAAAATTAACAAGAGAGCAATTCCCACTAGTTGAAATGGTTTTATAGCCCTAGTTACACAACTAGTTGGGGAAGGCAGAGCCTAGGTGTAGGGAGTATAAAGCAATTCACTTAAGTTCAGCTGGTTTTGCGTCACTGAACAAAGCAGGAGTTTATCAGCACAGAACTGCTGGGTCAATACAGCCAGCACAGACCCATTTACAGCCCTCAGTGCATATGGGAGACATTGTTTTTAGTCCTGTTACTCTCTTCAAGGAGAGTCACCACCAAAAGCGGTTTTTTAAAAATAAGTTCTTCGCTTGCATTTAAGAGCCTTTTAGAAGTTAAGACGCCTCAGGGAGAAACGGGAAAAAGAAACTTGCAGGCTTGCGCACCTAGGGAATCCCACCGCGAGCGGGCTCACGGCAGCTGTCCGAAGGCGGCCCCGAGCGAGCGGGGCCGGGGGCCGGCTGGACCCGCACCTACCCGTATCCGTCGGAGGCGTAGTCCCCCCCGTAGGTCTTCTGGTAGTAGTAGGTCTTGTGGGTGTGGGTGCCGCCGCCGCCGCCGCCGCCGCCCCCCACGACATGGGAGCTCATCTCGNGCCCCCGCCCCGCCGCGCCCGGCGGCCGCGGTGTCGCTCCCCGGCGGCCGCCCGGGCACCGCACGGCCTCCGTCACCGTCGCGCCGGTGTTTCCACCGCCTTCCCCGGTGCGTGTGCTGCCCTCAGGAGTCGCCAGCGGAGTTTGGAGTCCACTGGAAACTTCCTCCCGACCTGTACCGCGTTTGCGGGCTGGCGCTCGCCCTGCAGCTGCGGCCGAAGCCCCGGGGCATGGGGCGGCTCGCCCGAGGGCTGGGAGCGCTGCGGGGAGGATGGACGGGGCCAGGGTGCCCCCGACGCCGGACACCTTCGTGCCTCTCCGGAAAGAGCCCGGCACCTGAACAGGGCGGCGCTGGGCGAATCGGCACCATTCCGTCGAGGATGGGTCTGGCCCGCTGGCAGCTGCCCTCTGCCCTGCGCCTCACAGGGTATTGATACACGTCGGCAAAACGACGTGCGTGTTTCATCAATTCCAAAATACGCAAGGGTCTCACATTCAGGAGGGCTTTGGGCACTCCAAGCTCAGTGCATTTCTGAAACAGGGCTGAAACTTGTGCCCCAGTGCATGAAATGTTGGACTAGTGCCATGCGCTGACTGCATTTGTGCCTGAGAAAGAAGATATTCAGAAACAGGCATTTAAACTTGTGTTCTCTCCTCAGATTTTCTTGATTCCCGCCTTTTGGTGCTCTGAAAGTTGTGTTTAACTTTTAAAAACTAAAAACCATATCTTAGGAGACAAAGTCATTTTAGCACATTCATGTGTGTACAGGGTGTGGGCAAAGGCAGTTTGCTGTAGGATGCCCAGAGGGGCCTTTGTCTTCAGCCAGTGACCATTGGATTAGTCTCAAGTGTCGACTGAGCACTATTTCTTAGCTACTCTCAGTGGCACTGCCTCAGCTGGTCTGGCCACTTGCCCATGGTGTTGGAAAACAAAGATGGCCAGATTTTAAGAAGCAGCAGTCACTCATGAATAACCATGCCAGGCTTTTCTGAAGGGATCCTAAGGCTTTCATCCTGATGTGCAGTACATGAGCCAGCCATATCAGCTGCCTGATGCTCTGCAACAACACGCCTGCTGGAAGTTTTATAAACTTGTGTGAGATCACCAGCATACCACACATAAATTCTTGGGCCTGTTTCTGTCTTTCCTGCACTCATCATTTTCCTAGTATTTTAAATCCAAGTGATAGGTCATGGGACAGTTAGTAACAACTAGATAAACATATCGAAGGAGGAGACTTCCTAAACTATTCAAGAGAAAACCGAAGAGTGCGGTTCTCCCCAGCGCCACTGAAACTGCTGGGACCCCGTGGGAGCACCACGGCACAGGTCACATGAGAACCTGCCCTGCTGCTGGAGGTGATGGGCAAAGTGTGGCGTAGAGGAGGCGTAAGGGCTCCTCCAAGCAAACGTGGGCTTGCTTGGTCCTGAAGGGCATCCTGGTGGCACTGCCCACAGCTGTAAAGAGCGCTATGAGGAGGCAGAATGCAAGGTGGCTTATTATATGTGAAGTCATACAGGGACTTTTATATTGTAATATATATGCTATATTATATGTAACGTGAATCATTATATATGAGTGCATATATATATGTATACAGACATACATATATATTTGTGTATTTGTGTGGATTTGGGATGCTGTTTTGAATACAGATTACATCTGCACGATTGACATTACATTTGAAAGCCATAAGGAAGCAGAATACAAAACAAGGATGAGTAAGAAAAACAAATATAGAGGCTTAATGCTGTGAAGAAGGAAGGAAAAAAGTAGAAAACAGATGTAGAATAGGCAGGAAATGCAGAATGCGAGAAACTTGAACTTTGTGCTTTGATACTCCAGTCCAAACTTTTTGAAATGTAAATACAGATCTCTGAATTAGTACAACCAATATGCATAAAATATTTTTGTGTGGTGGTGTGTCAAGCCAGGCATTTGTATTTAGACATACAAACATAAAGCTTTTTTTTCTTTTCCAGCAAGTCCCTTTGAAAGCTGTCCATTTATATTTATGCATTTTTAGGGATCCAAAAGTATTACGCTGATTTGAGACTCTTGCTGAGTTTTAGCACCACTTCCTCCAATCAGCCCCACCTTTCAGCTTGGGCTGGTGTGCCAGCTCAGTGAGACACGCCACTATCTGTGATGGAGACAGCGTGTGTGTGATACGCCCAGAGGCCTGGATGAGTCACTGCTACCCGGTTCACAGGAAAAATACTTAAATACTTCAATAATGACTGGGTTCTGGTGGTCCTACCTGCACAGTTAGCCCCGCTGAAATGAAGATGAGAGGATAAGACTGAGATGACACTGTGAAGAGCACAATTCTCTTATCTTAGATGTTTTAATAGTTAGAGAAATGAAAGAAATAAATACAAATAATTAAATTTCCTGAAACAATCAATGTTTCTTGAGTGCTTACCCTAGCTGGACTCAGTTGTCTTCAAGCAGGATCAAGTCACATAGATATTGCTTGAAATTCATCTTAATGCATGAAAATATCAGTGTCATAGCTGGATGATCTCACTTAAACCTTGCTCCACTATTCCTGGAAAGGCCCAGTCCTGACATACCTAAGGCCACAATCCTACGTTCCTTGACTTTCTTTGGTATCAAAGAGTTTTTGAGTGCAAATGTCCAGTAAACTGCAAACTACAGTCTCAAAGCGTCCCTTCCTCGTGGTGTCCCTCCCCATGGCAGTGGGGTTGGAAGAAGCTGATCTTTAAGGTCCCTTCCGACCCAAACCAGACCATGATTGTATGATTTTCATCCCAAGGAAAACTACATGCAGGAGAGAATAAAATGCAGTAATCTGGAGTTTATAGTTCATCTCCTTTAGCAGCGTTCTGTTTCCTGAGGTAAGGATCTATTAAAATTGTGTGCGTCTTAGAAGACCCTCCTTAAGCAAGTTAATCTAAAGGAGATATAATGTTCCCTACAGGCACCTGAACCCAAGCTAGAGTTAAGGTCCATGCTGCAGCCCTGTTTCCTAACATGCCTCCCTTAGAATTGCAGACATCATGAGGATGTCAGGAGACAGCAGTTCCAGAGAGGCAAAGTGTCAGCAGCTGATGACTGCTTTAGTAAACAGAGGGAGGCTTCTTTATACATAATATCAGTGCTAGGCATACCTCTTTAGTTTTAATAAAAGGCTCCTTCCCAACCCCAAACTGTGAACTCGAAAGCTGTGTTGTAGGCTTAGGCTGCTGGATAGTGGGTCTTTACTCAGGACACTACCCGAGCTGAACTTATTACGCTGTGTTGGTCCCTGTCTATACCAGGGAAACTTCTGCATTTTATCTCAAGAACTGAATTCCCAGGGGCACACTGAAATTCCCCTCAATGGCTTCTTAATTCATTGCTTTTGGCAGTAGTTGCCAGCCCTTCCTATTTCACATAGCCTCTTCTGAGCTTATTTAATGGCACCCTCTCTTTAATGCCCTCCTTGCCTGGATAAGAACCAAATAAATTTAAAGTAGCTGAAACACATTGATAACCAGTGACATCTGACATCCAAAGTACAAATCTGAATATGACTTGGTAACTGATTTCCATTATTGTAGCTTGCAAAAAAAAACCAGCTCTGGCCTTCCAAACAGATCAAATCATCCAGGTAAAATCTTGTGTTCCTAACTCCTACGATTTTGGGCAGTAAGGACAAGTTTGCACTTGCAAGCCACTAATCTGGCTATGTGTCTTTGTAAGGTGCTTGATACGCACCACCCCTCCTGTGCAAGGGCTGCCTGGGAAGAGGCAGCTTAGGCTGAGTGGCAGCATTCACAAAGTCCGTGTCTGTGATGACATGAAAGTCAGTCCTGGGAATTTCCATTTCCTCCCTTTGCTCAGGCAGAATTCTCCCCAGAAAATTGACAGTTAACACTCCACAGTCTGAGCTGTTCTATGCATGTGAAAGGAGGCTGGTGCCAGTAGGAACACCTCTGTAGCAACAGCAGACATGGTCCAAAATGTCATTAATAACAAACTGAGAGGGCTCAGACAACTTATTCAGCTGTATCCCTGTCATGGGGAAGATATATCTTAAATACACTCAAATGGTGCCTAATTATGGGCAGATTTACAGTGCCCTGCAGCAAAATCCACTTTATAATGTAGATATGCCCCAGTGAGTGTTTGGAAAGTTTGGGGAGGGCGGGGAATGATTGATACAAGGTGCTCACTGTGGGCCTGTGTCCAGTCAAGTCCAGGACTGCCTGCCAAGAGCTGTCATTTCCAGGTGCCTGAACAGCCGCTGTGCTCCTTTCACACAATCTCTGGAATATTACCATCTCAGTCTCTGGCAGGGTTAAAAAAAAAAGCCTTTGAATTCATCAGGAGGAATGAAGCTTAGGACTGCACAATTCCTTCTATACCATGCAAAAGTAGAGGGTGTGGTAAGGGATGTGTCAGCCTTGTCAAACCTGACCGACTACTCAGACAAAAAGTTTCAGGATGCCTCACTCTTCAGCTTCAGGTGGAGGAGACCAGCATGGGACATTGTTCCCCCAGCACGGTCCTACCATGACCCACAGAGCGTGCACACAGTATTTCTACACAGCTCTTGATTTCATGTTGCTGCAGGTAGAGGACTCGAACAGTGACTGTACAGGGTCAAATATTTAATGTTAAATTATTATGGTTCCTTTAAAGTCTCACTTCACCTTTCTGTTTCTTTCATCAACACCTGGTGATGTTTGCTGGAGCTTGAGAAGTTAACATATCTCAAGATACTTTAAAGTGCTGACAGCAATACAAGGCTAGTTCTGACTAATTATTCTTTAGTAGTTGGAGAAAAATCTTTTCAGCCACATGCCATGCATGCAAAACGCATTCATTTGTGAGGATTAATTATTTTAATAAAATATGAACTTTTGGCAAGATGCATCTGCCCTTCATTATTCAGGCAGTTTGATAATTGGTGTTAGATACCACAGAGCTGTTCAACCACATGCAGCAGAAGGTGAGAAGTAGGACAGTAGAAGCTCTCAAGGGATCTTTACACTTGCTTCACACTGGGGATGCTCTAATTTACACCCAGGTGTCTTCAAGCTCAAGGGGATAAGGAGCTCCATGATTTTATTGACACCCATCCCTTTCTTCTGCTTGTGCCCTCATTCTTGGAAATGAAAGTGGGTGATCAAATGGGAGCCTCTACGGTTGCCCTTTAGACACCCAGGATTCCCCCTCATTAGAGTGAAATTTCCATCAGCAAGGTCGCACATTGTAACAGATGTTTGTCATCCCAACATCTCAAATAACTGGGTTATGGCACTGGCCTGAGGCATTGATAGCCTTATTAAAATGTTACCACTGTAATTTAAAATGTCTTGTAAGAGAGAATACCAGATCAGAGCAGTTAGAAAGGTTCCAAGCATCTTTACCAACTTAATGGAGGAGGGAAGGGTAGAACTTTGTAAAAAGATTTTCATGCACATCTCCCCTATGCTGAACTTTTATGGTATATACAAGACTGTGGAGGATAATGGAGAATTGGATCTAATATATATGAAGGAATGCAAATTAACTCACTTTGCACTAGTTTTTGTGAGCAGACCTGTAATTTCATGTTCAATTTGTGGGTCATACCACAACTACTTTGATAACAACCAGGGAAAGTAAAGATTCCATTCTTTACTGTGCCAGAAGCTCTGCTTCTCACAGCTTAGGAGTGGAGGTGTCATCCTTGCAAGAATATTTTGTTCTCCAAAACCCTGAGGCTACGGAGGGCAATTTATCTTCTGGCAGAATTGGAAACTTCCTTACCAAGACACCTTCTGTACAAATTCCAGATGTTATCACAGTGTTGTGTGCTCCAGCTGTGCGTGCTTGTACACTCAGCCAGCAAGAGCTCACCACACCAAAGGGACCTCGTGCTACTTGGCAAAGGCAGCTTTGAGAATTGATGGGTGCAGAAAAAGCCTTTTCAAATAAATTAAACTTGACGTCAGAAAGTTTCCTGAGAGTCCTTTTATTCTCATCATTTAACAGGGGATTTTGTTAGTATCAAGTTTGCAGTACAAGTGAAAGAAGAAAGGAAAAAGAGGCAGCCCTATCTCGCATATATGTCCCTTAACTCTCTAAAGACAAATTCAGAAGTGAGAAGTTGAAGTCAGCCTCTCTCCTTCCTCCAGCTGAGTCACTTTGATCAGAAATGGAAGCTCTTTTATTCCAGTACTGTTTTCCTCCATTATAAAAGCACAACCGTTGCTAGAACCCATTTAAACCTTGAGCAGTTGTCATCAGAGGGACCAGAATACTACAAGGCAGCCACTGCGGATCATGGAACATCTGCGATTTCCGCAAGATGTGGTGATGTAAATGTGGAAGTGTTCTCCTGTCTAGACAGAATTCAGGTGCTGCCTAAGTTTCTCTCAGACTTGCAGTATTCTCCTCTTCAGTCCTCACTTATCGCTGTAGTGCAGCTGCTTAGCATTCAGGAGCTGGTGTGCTTTGCTTCCTTCCCCCAAACACCTACATGAACCTTGTAGTTCAAATAGCAGAATCAATTGCATTTAGTTTTCTGCCTTCTCATTCCCTGCTCCATGTAATTATAAAAGTCTGATGAAGAGACCAGAGAATTAAAGTCCTAATATGATGAGATGCTAAAGAAGCTACTTTGCATCAGTGTTTTCTTCCCAGCTCTCCATCTGATTTGGATGTGTGGGTATCTACGATATCTTCCCTATGTAAGTAGGTCTGAGTAAGATATGTAGGAAATAAAGTTATTGTTTTATTTCCTCTTTTTCTGTTCAGATCCACTTTTCTGCTCTGGTGATTTAGCTCCCTTTAGGAAACATCAGCTGTTTCCATAAAAATGCTCATCTTTTGCATGATTAGCAGAATAAGAACCAGCAAGGCTGACATCTGTATTGGGTTTGCATGGCCTGGTTTTGGTAGCAGAGGGACTGCAGGGGTGGCTTCTGTGGGAAACTGCCAGAAGTCTCCCCAGAACCAGTGCCAGACAGCTCCAGGACACACCCATCACTGTGATGGACTGACTGTAACCCCCATTCCCCATCTCCCTGTGCCAGCATGGTGAAGGAGGTAGAACTGAGAAGGAGGAAGGGATGGGGGAAAGGTGTTTTGAAGATTTATTTTGCTTCTCATTATCCTACTCTGATTTTGTTAGTAATAAATTCAGTCAATATCCCGAGCTGAGTCTGTTTTGCCCATGATGGTATTCGGTGAGTCATCTCTCTCCCAGTCCTTATCACAACTCCTGAACCCTTCGTTCTGTTTCCTCTCCCCTGTCCACTTGTGGAGGGGAGTGATAGAATGGCTTTGGTGGGTGCCTGGCATCCAGTCAGAGTCAACCCTCTACGTACAAAGTGACTTTGATGGGAAACAAGGAAGAAAAAGGATTACTTTGTGTTAACTTTCTTGGCATGGCTCTGAGCTCCTATGCTGGCACTGAGAGATCAACTGTTTTATTTTTTTCTGCGTGGGTTCCTAGAAAACCACCTCCAAATGGCATTGTAGGAAACCAGATCAACTCACTGTACAAATGCCTCCTTGTGCAGAGGTCTCAGTGACCTAAATGTGCTCAAGTAGGGCTTAAAACACCTGTGAACAGATACTATAAAACCACTCAATATGGAAAACTGTGTAACGCACTATATACATGTTTTCCTTCAATAAGAAATTCAATTTTTTCGATAAGGAATTTCACTTGCCCATGCCACTCTGTTAAATGTAGTTTGAGTTAAATTAAGAACAAGCCCAGTCCTGCCAGTTGCATGACTGGTATGGCCTCACCTCCAGGACAGGCTCTAGCCACATCCTTGAAAAAAGTTTTGTCTGCAAGAAAGCAATAAAATAATAATTACGAACTAGACTGCTGTGTAGAGCACTGCGCTTTCTTGTGCTTTTGTAGCTAATACACCTTGTTGATGCAGCCAACAACAAGAGGAAGCACAACCTGGCTTTTCTGGGAGAGGCAGGAGCACTCGGGCCTTGCTCCACCTTTCTGTGAGCTGGGCAAAGGGCGCACGGGAAGCGGCATGAGAGGGACACTGTGCCCAAGGAGAGCTCCTGTGCAGCGGCACTGGGCAGGAGGAGGAAGGGACTCTCGTGTGTATTGAACATATTTGGCTGTGGAGTTTTGCCTGCAGAGCTCGGCAGGGGCTTGTATTGCTGCAAGGAGCTACTTCACCCCAGTTGCAGGACCTCACATTTGTCCTGGTCAGATTTTGTGAGGTTCCTGTTGGTCCCTTCCTCCAGCCACTCAGGTCTCTCTGAGTGACAGTTCTGCCCTGGCACGTGTCAGTCGCTCTCCTTTGGTGAGTCTGGTGTCAGCTGCAGGCTCGATGAGGGTGCACACTGTCTCCACTTTCACACCACTGACAAAAATATTAAATTGCCCAAATAGATCCCTGAGGAATTCTGCTTGTAAAAGCCTCCAGGTAGAATATGAACCCTTTAAGCTCAACAAACAAGGCATTTTTTCACCCACCTACTAATCCACCTGTCCAGACCAGAATATTCCAGCCTAGATACAAAGGTGCTCTAGGAAATCATGCCTAGCATTAAGCCAAACTCAAAGCAGATAACAACTGCTTTTCTTCCCCTATCACACAGAGCAATCAGTTTTGTCAAGCAGGGGAAATTCCCAGTCAATATTAGGGAAAATAAGTTTACCATGAGAGTAAACACTGGAGCAGGTGCCTGGGGAGGCTGTGGAGTCTCCACCCTGGAGATACTCAAAATCCAGCTGGGCAAGACCCTGAGCAACCTGCTCCACCTGGACCTGCTTTGTGCCCGGGTGGGATGAGAGACCTCCAGAGGTCCTGCAAAGCCTGTGTGATCTGATGAACTAGCCTTGGTAAATCCATGTTGACTCTTCCCAATTACCCCCTTCTCATTCATGTAACGAAGCTTTTGCATTCACCACTGTCCCTCAGAAAGGTTTGATAGCAGCATGATCACACCATATCTGCCCTGGAATGTCCTCATTCCAAAGGATATAAATCACCTGCTTTGTTATCCAGTAGCATACACACAAATTCTGACAGACTCAGTAGAGACCCTGATACTTCTGCCTTTTGGGTGGATGAAGACAAGGCTTTTCCTAGGGCATGTTTTTTTAAATTTATTT
This sequence comes from Melanocharis versteri, assembly GCA_013397845.1. Lineage (NCBI taxonomy): Eukaryota > Metazoa > Chordata > Aves > Passeriformes > Melanocharitidae > Melanocharis > Melanocharis versteri. Next base: position 282,637 of record VZTG01007226.1, on the reverse strand, counting down.
CTTGTTGCTGGATGATAGCAATTAGGAGAAGGTGGAGCTGTCAGCATTGTTTTTATAATGGAAGAATGAGGGACATAGATGTGTCCAAGTGTTAGTGATATTCACATTCAAGCATGCTAAAACACTAGAGCTGGTCATAATTTTGTCAGTAACAATAGTGATGAAATACTTTCCAAAAATGTCCCCTGTATTTTGGCATCTCTGAGAGGTGCCAAATGAGCCAAAAACTAATGAGATGAGACAACACAACAGCTATGCTAACATTAGAAATGTAACAGGCAGAAAACAATGCAAAATTCTTATGAGTAAACGGCAAACAAGCTGCTTTACAGTTGAAGATTAACATTCATTGCTTACAACAATATGTTGTAAAACCATTAGACATCATCCTTAGGACACATCTGCACTATCATTGCGGTTTGCTCCCTCTCTCACTCCTGGGCCCCTGATTGTCCATACCACTTACATGCTGGTTTGCCCCCAGGCTTCTACACTGAGAAAATCAACTCTCTCCCTCCCAGAGGGCACGAAATTCCCAGGTCCCAGCTCCAAGGACACAAGAAGCTCCACGGCTTAGGTCAGACTTTTCTTCCCGAGGCGGTCAGGGTTTGCTTCCTGAGCAGACCACAGGTTGTGTAGGCTCACTTGTAGTCTCTCGTCGTACTGAGATATTCATTTTACTGTGTTGCTTCATCTGGAGCAGATGAGCAGCTTTCTGCATGGCTACTGGAAGGCTGCTTCAGGGGAAACTGTGGATACAGTCCTTCAGTGAAATAGTCCACTGTGGGTTTAGCAACAGTCCATCCCCAGGAATCATCGGTTAGGATTTTGTGTACACTGGCTGGCTCTCTTTGACTAAACTTGCTCTGAGCCAATTTTGTGGTAAAAAACCACCCTGTTTCCTCCAGAATCCTCACAATACTAATAAAGAGAGGGATCATCCCTGTGGTAGCAGCAGGAGTTTTCCTTAAAACCGTTTCAGATTTCAAACAAACATTTCCAATTTCTGTCATAAAATCTGATTTCCTGTATGTTCGCGAAGGCTGGATCCTTCATGCATGGAGATGTTGTCCAACTTGGCATTATGTCTATGGGAGGTTTGTGGGATGCCCTGGCTTAAGATAGTACCTATCACATATACAGTACTGCATGCAGAGCTACTTTCAAATAAACACACAAAAAGCCAGACCTAGAGGTCCCCAGGATTTTCAAGTTCTACATTGCCATAATCTCCCTTCTAGTTTCACATGTCCTCAAGAAGATCACGTTTTGCCTATCAAATTGACTGATGGGTGTATTCTATATACACTACCACATATTTCATGCATAACAAGAATAAAAACATCCTGCTCCAGAAGAGCAACTGCATTCATTCATTCATTCATTCATTCATTCATTGAATGGTCCGCATTTCCTTCCCCTTAATCCCTTTTTTCTGCATACTTGGACAAGTTTCCACAGCTGAAAACCCCATGCAGAATTTACACCAACATACTGAAAAACCCACTGCTGTGTGCCCTTGTTCTTGATGGGAATAGCCCATCAGGGTGCTTGTTCTAACACGCGCGATACAATTTTTGCACCAGCAAACAAGTTTTTATCTAGCACGCAGAACTTAATGCAAAAGGTATTACTTCTGCTGGGACTAGAGGCAGGAATGAGTCACGTCTCTTTAATAGGCATGAAGTGCCCTGCCCCAAGGAGTGCCTCTGTTTTCCTCCCTTCCCTGTCTCGAGCGCTCTCTCTCAAGCCTTAATTGTCTTGAGTTAGAACGCTTTTGAGAAATCACTCTTAAAATTATGACTCCTGTTAAAGTTAATTGGACATGAACCCCAGCCAGGAGAGCAGGGATAGTTTCATAATTGTTATTCTAGCTGAAACCAGGAGGATTCCCTGACCACAGGAAGTTCAAAGGACCAGCAGCAAAAGGAGGAGATAACCTCTGTTTCCAGAGAACACTGGCTTCACTTGGGATGCCAGCAGATTTATGACAGGAGCTTTGCTCTAATTGCTGTTTGGGGTGGAGCCTCTCACACTGATAAACAATGGGGTTTCTACAGGGCTGAAGTTTGTAACAGCATCACATATTTAGGCACAGGCGTTACAGCAACACGCATTCAGTGTATTTTAGAGTCTTCTCTCCCTGGAGCTGGGTATCGCCCAAAAAGAGGGGGTGTTGCCCCTTGTGGCCCATTTGGGAAAAAAATGTGCTTCATTGAGGTCACATTATTTTAACAAGCAAAACGTAGTCATATTTACAAATTTACAAAGCCAGAAGACATTTGAATCTGCGACATTTAAGAGAGAAAGGGAGCTTAATATAGACAATATTTATCTATATAAAAATAAAGTCAAAGCAAACTAATAACCTAAACCTGCAACAGGGCAACAATAATTGTAAGACTGTACTCAAAAACACCCTGTGGCAGAATTCCCATTGACTTTATTGACTAAATTCTCACCCCACAGATTTTTCTTAAGCTGCTTCCACACATAAAATTAATTTCAAAGTCCTTTCCAAGATGCATAATGCTCTTATTTTTCAAGCATCAATGGCGTATTTAATGATTTATAAACATGCACAGCAGAGCCTTTGCCTGGAGGTCACCGCAGTCTAGGTAAAATACAGCTAGAACAGATTCAGAATAGCATAACAGCTACCTAACATAAACATTGACCACATATGCAGTCTTACAAATATGGAGATGGATGCAGAAACATTTCAGATGCCGCTGTTTAAAGGCTTCATGCATACTCAGAAGGTTTTGGAAAAAAGAGAGGAAGGGAGGAAGGTCATACGACTCAGTGTCAGGATGGAAGCCAGTTTTATTAGAAGGCACCAAGCTGGGCTCTGTAAACACGTGTGGTCTAGTATGTCCTATGGTCAGGAGGGAATCTGGAGCAGCCTGAGAGCAAGATAAGGGAGGAATGTGTGAGCAGATACAGAGACAGGGGTCAGGAAGGGCATCGCCTGTGAAAGCAAGAGGCTCCAAACTCAGTGCAGAGAGACAGGAAAACCTGGAGAGAGGGGGTGTGAGGGGGCAGCGTGGCGGGAAGGAAGGTCGACTTCAGCAGCAGATGCACTTAGGATAATCCATGATGTGAAGCAAGTACTTACAAAAATACTATTTTGCTTTTTTCCTGCAAGTTTTGAATACAGATTATTTCTGTTGAAATAATACATTTTTTCATTTTTCAAGGGATTCAAGAAAAAATTTCTGGGTATGAGTTACAGATCTTACCTCTCCAGACATATTGACGTTATCTTTCCCTTTAATACCTGCAGGAAGAGGGCTGGTCACTTCTTGCAGAAAGGAGCAGCACAACATATTTCTGCATACGATGTACATGTTTTCTATGAATGTTATGATTTTTTTAGCAGAGGGCAGCTTGGCCCTATACTAGGGATTTACTTCAGTGAAACTGTGGTACAGCATGAGCCTTGGCAGCAAAACCTTGTAAGGCAGCGTGGAGATTCAGGAGCAATGCGGGCATGGGTAGGCACAGGGCTCGAAGTGGACTTTATTGCTGCTTGAAACCCAGCAGGTTTACAGAGACCCAGGATCCCATGGCTCCCACAGCCTGCAGACATGCAGCTTGTGCCTCCAGCACAAGAGAGCAGGGAAATTCATCCAGCAGTGGACTGCCAGCCCTGCAACTGCAGGAATCTCAGTTTGCTTCAGGTAAAGGGTATCTTTTCCACACCTTCCTCTCCTCTGTGAATGCCCTCAGACACTGTCAGAAGGTCAGCAAACCACTACCTCGCAGGAAAACAGCAAACACAATAAACAGCTGGATATGCCAGAATGAGATGGCTGAAAGAGATGTAACAGAGACCATTTTCTAAGTATGCTCTGTCTTGCCTACAGCCATAGCTTAAAACAGTGGGCTACTTTTCACAGAGATTAAATTTTAAAGCCAGAAGGAACTGGTTTGATAATATAATTGGTCCCTGGCACAGGACAAACTATGCAATCTCACCTTGTAAATCTAATGTTTTACCAAACCTGCATTTTGTGCCGGAGTTAAAGCATAACTTTTGGAAAGATAGGAAATTCCACTTCTACTTCAGATGACAGGTGGTTAAGGGCTTCAAGAGGGAAAGATCATCTTTGAAGGATCATTTTGGATCACAGGTCTATGAAGCTGGCAGTTTGACTTCCCCTTATCCCCTTCCCCTTATCCTTAGCAAATAGTGCGAGAGCACTTTAGTCCTGCCCTGCTATGGGAGAATTGTCACCTTGTATGGGATCAGCTAGGAAAGCTTAGGTGGAAAAAAAAGAGATGTGACAAAGGGATACTGAGGTGGAAAGCTTGTCTATCTTTCCAGCCACATTACTTGACCTGACAAAAGATTTTTAGTCAAAGAAACAACCCTTTTTTTCTCTTTTACCATTAAATCATCCCAGCTACCACAGTTCTACTCCTGCATCTTGCATTTCACCTCAGAAAATGGCATACTCAAAAAAATGTCTTTCAATGAAAGAGAAAGCCACAGTACAATAACAAAGCATATTACACCCCCATTATGTGGCTCACAGCCAGGTAGGACGGTCTCAAGATCTGTTATTAAGCAGAAATAATAAACATTTGATCCTATAGATGCAAAATGATGGACTCAAACAAACAGAGCAAGCACTCATGTGCATGCTGTCCATCTCCTGACTCACACGTGCAACACTGGAATGTGTTACTTTCATAAAATATGCCTTTTATCTAGCTGCAGCTAATAGCAGATCTGTGGTTAGGAATTTTTCAGGCATGCTTCATTCAAGTGGTGCTGCCTGAACAGAGAGCTGCTGTGCCTTTCCCCTCCCCTTGCTACCCTGCCAGGCAGCATATCCTGAGGGAGGCCTGGCACACTGGGAAACTGGCTCTTGCCAACCTTACCTCCTGAAAAGAGCAGGGGTAACATGGGGCATGGCCAAAACCAAGAAATCCTCACGGTGGTCCTCTTGCAGCAGGATCCCTTTGCCTCCAGAAGCTCTGACTGAAACAAGCAGGATTTTCCATTGCATTCATCATCCCATCATCGGGAAACAAAATCCTGTCTTTCCTGAGCTCCAGAATGAGCTAGAAACAGCTCATTGTGGATGCACAGTCAGCTTCTTGTGGGCCAAGGGTGATGTGAGGAATTAAGTGTTCGACCTGGTCTCCTCTGATTGGTACAAGAAAAGGAAATTAATTTCATCCTGTGACATAGCAGTCCATGCTTATGGTACCTTGGAGGACTTAGAAGAAGATTAGGTGTTTTCTGGCACCAGCTAGGTATTCTTATATCTAAATCTCTCGACTTAGACTAACAAATGTAAGTTTCCATCCGCATGACTGGCAGAATTTTTAGTTCTTCCACTTATGCATAGTAGAACCAAGGTCTCCTGAGGTGCAAAAGAACTGCAGACTAATTGCAGCGACTGGGAAATAAGCTCAGTTTGTACAAACATACAGCCTGGAGAAATATTTGATTGATGATGAAATGGGTTTATTTCTAACATAGAAGAATTCAGCACAGAAACCCTTTTTGGATTATAGAGTTGCTATATTTCTAAACTGCAGTCTCATCAAAACAATTACCTTCTTTTTACAACATGTTCCATTCATGGTCCCTTCTGTTGTATCTGTTGTCTTCACACGTTTTCTAAAGAACTGGGAAATACAGGCAGGCCTCCATCCCCCAACACATGAAATGAAATTATCCCAGTCCTCAATAAGTTTGTTTGAGTTCCAGCTAATGAAAAGGCATGAGAAGAGGGTAAGGATCTGGCCCTCTGCCCCCTCTTGCATCACCTGGGAGAGCTGAGGCCCCTGCCCTGCTCCCCAGGCTCCTGCAACTTGCTTAGGAAGTCCAAGGAGGATAGTGGACTCTCTCTGCAACCTGTGATGCTGGATGCTAATCTGAAAATCACCAGATTAGAGAAATGTTCGATTCCACCCACTGAGCCAAACACATTTTGCATCGAAATCTGTTGATATCAGTGGCTGCACACAAGGGATGGATTTGTTACACTGCAGCTATCCACTGGATAGCAGAAATTGCTGTTTTTAAGTATTGTGTGGGTTTATCTCCTTTATGTCTATGTTGTCCTGGCTCTGCTGGCCTCGGCCCATCTCCCTTCTTCATGTGGTTGCTGGAGCGACGCTACTGAGCATCATTGCTATGTGGAATAGCAAGGCTAGGAAGGTGCATCAGTGTGGAAAGGAGAAAGCTGAGGTGAGCACATTCAACAGGGAAAGGAGCTCAGAGGCTTCAAATTTTGCCCAGACTTGCTATTCATCCAACTCCAGCACTCTCCCTCCAGCAGTGGTCTTCAGAAAAAAACATCGCTCATGAAAAATAAGTTTGGATAATGGTCTGATGAATATGATTTTAACAGTGCTACGAATCATCTGTTTTCCAAGAGAACAGAAGGAATCATTTTCCTTTTCTCCCCTATACTAATGAGAAGTGATCTGAAACAGTCAATGGTCTAGAAATCCATCTTTTGAAAGGAATCTTCCAGATCCTCTGGTAGGTGATATTTGAGAACCTACGGAGTAAGCTTGCAAAGAATAGAAAAGCAGGTTGCACATTCAAGTTTTCATGTATTCCAAGTCTTTACCTTAAAGCACAGGCTGTCCACAGGTATTTCCATCACACATTTAGTTGTGAAGGACTTTCACACTGACCAGCCAAGAGTATAGCCGCCTTTACAAGAAACCACATCAACATGCCAGCCAAACTCCCCCAGGACAAGCTATTTCCCGCTGACTCTTTCCAAAGCCACACTGTCTCTGAACTTTTCAAAGGACAGGCCCTTGTCCTGGGCCAGGAGGGGAGCATTTGCCTCTCACATGCATCCCTGAGACAGCTGCCATGGAGCTGCCCTAGCATGCAGCAATGGGTGTGGGAGGCAGGCAGCTTCCACCCTCCCATCCCCTCACTATCAATAAACCATCCTTCACGCCGAGCTGCAGGTAGGAACACGCTCCCTGGATGAGCTGCAGGTAGGAACACGCTCCCTGGATGAGCTGCAGGTAGGAACATGCCCCCTGGCTGCCTGCCTGCCTTGGTTCTGCCACTGGTGGCTGCGAGTAATTATCAGTCAGCCCTGCAGAGAGCACGAGGTGCTGTTTTTACAGGTCTAGCAAGCTGCGATTATAGAAGGGACCACAATGAAGGTTGAAACTAAACCCACATGGCCAACCACCAGTGGAGAGGGAGTGCTTTGCAGCGTGGATCCAGTCAGCCTTCCGTTTTCCAAACTTGAGGAAATGCCCACTTCCCTTGGCAGCTTCAGGCCCATTCTGCCACAGTGTTGCACCAGCGAGCCAGGAACATATGCCACTCTCTATTTGCACACACTCCAGCTCCTCCCTGACATTCACTTGCCTTCCAGACTGAAAATCACTGCCCAGGTTGGCAATCACACCACCCACAACAAAAAGGAGAGAGAGAGAGAGAGGAGTGGAAAAACCAAAAAAGCCTGCGGTGGTATAAAACAGACCCTGCAGCCATGGGCTGGATAGGAGCAATGCCTGCACTGCCGGACAGCGTGGTGCTAGGAGCGCGTGGGATTGCATGCATTCATCTGTGGGACTTATGGAGACTGAGAAGATACAACTCTTACAGGGGGATAGAAAACCCCACACGCTCTGGGCAATCAGGCAAAGAGAAACTGGAGCCTGTGTGCTGTGCATATCCAGACATTACATTGGCCCCAGCAAACACAGGACAGGCAGAAAGGAAAGCCTTTAGGCTTTTTTAGGTGGGAACTGTCAGCAGTGCCAGGGAGAAGAGGGTAAGCTCCAGACAAAGAGGTGAGGGAGGGTCAGCCTGGGAAGACTGCTGCTGCAACCTGCCCCCTGTGCGAGCACCGGCAGGAGACTCGACAGGGAGAAAGTAAAGGAACTGAGTCTAGAGGCTCTGAATTTATCCCTGCCCACAGCAGAGGCTGAGCACATCCAAACAAAAAGAAACTGGGACAATTCAGCACTTGGGGATCTAATGCTGGCAGCATAGACAAGAAGAGTGGGACTTCAGGGTAATTCAGGGCGTTGTGATCTTTTACCCCACTTTCCCTCATCCTTGTACTATTTTCATTCAGAAAAATGAATAATCTGTCATTTTAGTTCCTCCAGGAAACTCCAGGAAACTCCTCCTCTGTTTAAGAGGAAACTTTTCAGAGATGCTTTAGTGAGCCCCATTTGTTTTCACTAGGTTTTATAGTTACCCAGGAAGCTATTTTAGAAAAGCTTTACTTGGAAACCAGGGATATGGATCCAGATGAAAGTTAGGAGCCCAAAAATCTTCAGACAGGCATTTGCCAAAGCCCAGTGGGGTAATGTGCTGAACTTCCTTCCACTGGGATAAACTGTTCACCAAGGAAATCTTACCTCTCCCTTCTTTCCTTCATGAAGGAAAACAGGGGGAGAAATTTACATTATCCTGACACAAGTGTGTTTAAACACAGTTTAAAACTTCTGCAAATCCAACCCATTATTTCCCCCAGTCCAAACCAAACCGATTGCTTGTCACTAAGCCTCTTGTCAGTACATGCAATGTGATAAAGTATTAGCTTTATCGTAGAATGACAGACTCATTTAGGTTGTAAAAGACCTCTTAGATCATGAAGTCCAACCACGAACCTAGCACTGCCAAATTCAGATCTCATTTGCTTTAAAGAAACAGCCACTCTTAGCCAGTTGCCCAGAGATGCTCTTATTACATCACTACTATAACAAAATTTCACTTAATCTGCAATGACATAAAGAGATCGTTCCTGCTGTGGGGTTATGCTGTGTTTAATGCAGTATAATTAAAATCTTTCCACATGTCCTGCATGCCTATTAAAGCACTCTAATTGTACCTGCTAGGAGAGCGCTTTTGCAGAGAACTCATTTGGTATCAGCAAAGTTGTGAGAATTCGAGGCCCTTTTCTGGCCATCAGTGGGAGTAGCTGCAGTTCCAGTGATTAATGCAGCTATTAAGTTACAAAGAAAACTCTTCATCTGACTGTCCTCTGACTCAGCCAAAAACAAACTTGCTTTATCTCTCCTTCTCCAGTCCAGGCCCCCTCCCTTGCTCCTTTTCCACATCAACAAAGGAAAATGTGGGACAAGATGAAAGAGCTGGGCCACGGCTTTCATTAGCATACCAGGCCAAGGAAAAAAAGGTAAGAAGCTCAGGGAAGGACTCAGTGCCCAATTCGTGCCTTGTAACCCATGCCAAGGAGTTCTATGTGAAGCAACACAGTTGGTGTATAGCATTTAATGACATTAAACATTGCTGCCTCCTGCCAATACCAAATGTCATCCTTCAACATGGTTCTCAGACAAGCTCTGGTTTTAATCCTGCCTTCCTTCTGACTCAAAAAATGCATGCAATAATCAGCACAGAAAGAGAGCTCATAAACCCATCCTGCTGAATACCTCCGTCAAAAGCTTTTTATTTGAAGCCACTTTATCGAACTGCCTGTCACATGGTCTTAACTTTATTAATGTCTCTTCCCAAACCTACTTAAACATATATTTTACTATGCCATGTAAAAAGGCAGCACTTTATCAGGAGGTTTCAGTGCACACAGAATAATTTACAGCAGCTGAAGAGTGGGCCAAGATACATTTATAGTTCCACTATTTGTTACTTTTTATTACTGTGTGCTTTTTAATGTACTGTGTATTCAACCTGAAAAGACAATATAATCCACGCAAACAATACTGATAATGAGCACTGAATAGCATCTTTTATATCACAGAAGGATCTCAACCAAGCTAGATATTGTCCCTTGCCTGCAAAGACTACAAGTGGCACAACAGATAAAAGAGGGAAGGAGGGAAAATCCACATCATCACTGCAATGCCCAGTAAGATTTTCCTTGTTAAGCTGGCCAGATAAGTTTCTGCTGTAAGAATATTTTCACTATGAATGTCACATTTTTGTATGGATGAACACGTTCTTCTACAAGCAGTCCTGACCTGCTACGCTCTTGACTGCCCCAAACAAAAGCAGCAGTATCTTCCATTTTGGGAATGGATGGGGAAGAATAGTGTCTCCAGGTGATGTCAGGAGAGTCCAGTCCTTTTTGCTACAACACCCCAGACTGACTCACCCCCATGACTGCGTGTAAAACCAATCCTTCGGGTTGTTGCTTCTATGAGCCCAGTCCTCCTCTTACCTCTTACCTCCTTTTTCCCGAAAGAACAAAAAGGCAAGGGACAGTTTCCAGCATACGCTAGTGCCTGCTGGATTTGATGATTTATTCCATCCATTTCCTTATTTGAAAACCTTCTTATCTGGCTGGGGAAGATGCTGAGCAATCCCTCTCTGTGTGCCCAGCTCCCACCCAGCCCCAGATGAACCACAGTGAGATCTCACAGAACAGTATGGGTTAGTGATAATATTTCTTCCCCCCACCAACTTTTGCTTATCACACACCTACTAAGCTTCTGTCCTCTTCTAGAAAGAGGCTCCTACAGCACAAAGGGCACCCTAAACTTGCTTAAACCTCTCTACAATGCCGGAAATTGTGCTATAAAATTTGTGAATGGAGGAGCAAGTCCTGCCATGTTTTGCTCTTCTTATCTGCTCTGCTCTTGTCATTGATACGAAGCAAAATGGGCTGTGTTGCTGTGTGCTGTGACTACACATGGCCCCATGAAAGAGCAAGGCAGGAGTGAGCTACAGTGCCCTCCTCTCTCCTCACTGTCACAGGTGTTGGTGGAAGCCTCTAGTAGCCATCTATCTATCTATCTATCTATCTATCTATCTATCTATCTATCCATCCATCCATCCATCCATCAGAATCACCTGCAGATTTTCTCACCCCGCTGATGACACCCCTCCATGGCCATGCTTCTGCATTCACTTTGCCTTCCCCCAGGGATGACATCTCTCCTAGTAATTGGTGAAAGCTCCTTGCTTTTCTATAATTCTTTAATTACCATGGCAGTAATCTTCCAGTAACTGACTTTGCTCTTGCAGTAATTACACCGTACGGGTATTTATGGGTGTAATGAACGCATAGGACAACAGATCCACCAGAGTACCTATAAAAATTAGGATTTATACTCCACCCAAACGCTGATTTCAGTAATCACATATGGACATAATCTCCCAGTTCAGTGAGGCTTTCCACAGATGTCCTCATGTTGCTCCTGGAGGCTTCATTTTCCCAGCAGACCAGTGGTTTGAACGCCTGACACATTTGCTGGTGCTGCATTTGACGCTGATGAGCATTGCTTGCCTGTGATTGAAATGAAGTCCAGACCAATCAATCATCATCATCATCATTATTAACTGATTTCCCTGTCCCATCCCTTCCCCAGAGACTGAACAACCAGCCAGCCAAGCAGAGGGGTATCAGGCATCCTGCAGCTCCAACTCTTCCAGAAGAAACCTGACCTTCCTACCAGACACAGAACTGCAGATGACATTCCCTTCCATGCTTGCTTGAGGAATGCTCGTCTTCTCTGTGGCTGCACAATGCCCATGTGTGGAACACAGGCTCTTCTGACATCATCAGATTTAGCAAAGGTCAGATACGCATTCATACCCAAAAAATATGCAGGAGACTTGAACCTATTTCACGTACCCCCCTCCCCACTACTTAGAGTTTGCAACCACATATCTCAATGTTAAGTGCATGCCGACAAAGAGTCATAATCAGATCAGAAATATCATTGTGGGACAGCGCCTCACGCACTAACTTAGAATGGAAATAACTAAGAAATAAATCTGTTATTTTTTACCAAAATGTTAACACTCTCACGCTAAGTGCTTCACATTTGCATGTTTTTCTCTTTCAGGATGCTTCCATATTTGTGCCAGCACTGCTGGATTCTGTAAATATGTTAACATTATTTGTATTATCTTCACTTCTCTGCCAGAAAAAATATCAAAAGGGATTTTTTCTTAATGGTCTAAATAGTCAAAGCTGGATATGTCCTACATAGTAGACCCATGAGGTTTACATTAATAAATTGTGGTTGGAAGAAGGACATTTATGGCGCATTTTTACACAGAATGATTTTCAGTGAAAGAGTTGAAAAATAGTTGTTGGGGTTTTTTCTTGCAGAGACTCAAAAGTTGGAAAAATACCATCTGTTTTCATTAAAATTAAGAAACATGATATTTTCTGACGTTGTTCTGTATTGACTTTTTTCTCATGAACCTCTTTGATCATAGTCATTTTATACTTAATTTCAAATCAGCACAGACAAGGTCAGTACCTGTCTGCATAACAAAAATTTGTATTAATCCCTGCTTTAATACCCACACTCATACTTGACAGACCATACTTTTTTTGTGACACTGGTTCTGGACTGTATCTAGTATTGCTATCCAAGTACTAGTTAAGTAACACTTCAGGGAATATTGCTAATATTCACTCCAAATGCTTTCACATGTACCTACACGACACAAACTCTGCTGGCAACAAACATGGTAACATATTAAGCCTTTCTGAGAGGTACTCAGTGTATCTCAGATAACTGTGAGAAAATAAGAGAAAGGGGAGATGGGATTCCTGCTGTTTCTCAGCTTGTCCCTGTGGGGTTTCCCCATTTGCAAGGCCTTAAAGGATTGCTGCCTTCAAATCATCAAGATCAAATGCATCCAAATGAACTTGCCCTGCTAATTCAGGCCTGAGTACTCACAAAAATGTTGGGGGTTTTTTAATCCCTATTTTGAAATCTCTTGTACAAGCTTCAGAAGAGGCAGCCCTCTGCATGTCTTCCTGCCATCTCCCAATAATTCACTACCAAAAGGAAACCACCAGAAAAAAAAACTGGAGCTCAGATGTTTCAGAGAATTAGAGTTTTCCATCTTTTATGAAAAGAATTAATGGAAAAACACTATCCAGAACAACCATAAAAATAATCCCTTTTTTCTTCAGCTGGCTTTAATCTCTCCCTCACTTTCAGCAAGGACGACTCCCAGCGGTGGTCCCAGATCAGATGCCGTATATGAAGCAGCTGCATTTCAGAGCACAGTAAATCACTTGCAGATATCCAAATTGGCCACAGATGCAGAGCCAACTCATCCAGCAATGTACAGGACAGTAATGCTCAGGAAGCAACTTTAGTTTCATCAACTAAGGTAGCTTGGGTGACGCCTTTGCCTGAAGCACTGCCCTGGCTTTCTGTTGCAGCCAAAAAAAAAGCTGCTGAGTGTGGACAAATCAAGGAACAGATTAAAAAGTAGCTGAGCTGACACATGTTCTTTGTATATCATCTTCTTTCAATGTACGATTCAATCCAAACTCCTCAGGCATCAGATGGTGGACAGGGGATGTGACTTATTTTTTCCTCCATTATTAAAGAAAAATCCATGATGTGGTTTTTGGAAGGATCAGCTTGAAGTGATGCATGCCCACCCAAAAACACAGAAAGCACCTCACTCCAAATTGCACAAACATTCAAGATAACATATATTTTTTTAAATGTGCTTTTTGGTATTGCTTCACAAATTACATATGCAGACAATGGCTCCATGTTCTCTTACAACAGACAACTACAGTTTTGCCAATACACCTGCACAGAGCTAATGGGAAAGGTGCTTGTGTCACCCTGGTATCAAAATATCCTGTGTGCCACTACTCTTGCATTTCCCTGGACATGATAAGAGCACATGTGTAGCACCTTAGAAATTAAAAGGTTTCTTTAATGCCAAAAGCAGGGAAGGGAGGTATTTCACATCTTTCAGAAGCTCCTGCTCTGGCTGATCAGAGTCATGCTACAACCTCCAAACCATTAAGAAGGCACACTAATGATTTACAAAGAGCCTGAGGTCTGCAACTAGTTTTTAAAGTATATAAATCAGAGGGGAAAAAAAAAATAATCGGACAATTGTTTTTACTTCTGGTGTTTTGCAAACATGATGAACAATTGCAAATACCACTTAGTTCAGGGGCGGGGGAGCTGCTGGAGAGACAAGCAGTACCTTTTTGAACAGTCTGAGGCATCTACCAGGGCACAGTATGGAGATTTATGTTAACGGGGGCTTTCGCTGTGCCATGAGTACAGGGTTTGGTCTAACCCCTCCCTCAAGAAGTTCCTTGACTCCCATGGCCAATGGGTCAGTACCAAAGAAAAACCAAGCCAAAACAACTTGCAGAGAACAAAAGAAAAGTAAAAGCACAGTGCCAAGAGATAGAGAGCTGGAGCAGGGGTTGGTGCATCCCACTTCTGGAGGAACAGCCACAGCTGGTACCAAATGACAAGAGCCAGGACTGGGTGAGGCATTTGGGATTCAAAGGGGTGATGGTGCCAGAGGCAGAAATGGAAGCCCAGCAAAGCCTCTGCTCTCCTGCCCTGAGCACGAAGCAGAGGAAGGAGTTAACACCACGTAGGTTTCGCTTTACTGAAAAGATTTTTGTTTTGGTTTGGTTTTAAATCAACGTGCCTGCACCTGTCAGGGAGAAACCATCAACTCAGTACAATCACTGAGATCTAGAGGGCAGATCCTCCAGGATCATCCATCACGCCCTGCTCCGGAGGAGTTGAAAAAGTTGTAATAAACACAATGCAAGCAAGAAAAGGCTGGAAGGAGAGATCAAAGGGTTTACCCGGCATCCCTCGCTGTGGGAATGGGGAGTGCAGCTGCGTACATGAAAGGGTTACACCCAAAAAATGAAGACGGCTGCCAAGCAGGGTGGAAAGAAAATCTGTTTACAATTGCGAAGCCTCATGCTTCCATCATCAGGTGTTACGGAGCAGGAATCATTCCCTGCTAAATTTTCCAATTAGCTTCCTTGACTTTTTTAAGCATGTAGTTTCCTTTCTTATTATTTGTTTGGAAAATTCTTTTCTAGAGAACTCTTCCCATGCAAACCAAGAATTAAAAAAACAAACCCCAAAAAGCTCTGATGTCATTAGGAAGAGCCATATGCCAGTTCAGACAGGCTCATAATGGAAAAAAATCCCAAAAATTCTCAATTCTTTGCTCTGATTCAGGCTCAACTCTTCAGCTTCACCTGTAACAAGAATAGTGAAAACTTCCTGTGTCCTTATAGAGGGTCCAATTCATGGAATGATTTTAAGTTTTATCACCCCCTCCATCCAAAAAAAAGTAATTTAAAAAGTAAAGCAAGTTACTGTTGTTTCCTCTCTCCCAGACCAAGTGCAAGTTTTGAATACACCTTCATGTTTTTGAACAAGTGGTCAATTTGAAAATAAAAGTTAAAGCAATTGAAAGAAAGAGGAACATAGAACTACTTTGAAAAACAAGAACCGAGACAGCTGCTGACTTAGTGACGGACACTATTTTGAGGTCTGAGAAGCTTAAGATTGGGTCTTCAAGAAAAATGTGCTCAGTACTGCGAAGATGAGTTAAAAAGAAGAAAAAGAAAGGAACTGACAGGGAGCCCTTTCAGGCCAGTACGTCACTGAAGATGAGGCAGGGCCTTTGCTGACCCTTCAGGCTGTTTACTGGGAGGGAACTCAAACTCTTCCTGTTAAGAGATACGGTTAAGAAAATCATCCTCAAACAGCTGCATTGAGATGCTGCTAATAATACAGCATTCTGCTTTCCTAGGATGGTTTAAAAGCTTGTCATATTTTTATTGGACTTTCCAATGATGTCAGTTTGAGGCAGGGCTTAGACGAGTAATTGCTAAAGGGTGAGTCTAAAAAGGGTATAATTACTGAAGGGAGTGTCTGATGTGGGAAAGTGGCATTCCAGCTGGAAGGAGAGATGGGTCGGTCTCTCCTAGGTCCCAGTGAACTCCCAGATGCCACATGAGTATTCCCAGCTCCATGCAGTCGGTTACATCCATGCAATGCTACTGACCTCAGTTATTCTGTAGCAATTACTCGGGCAGCAGCAATTTCACATCCAGCGCTATTCACAGTCACCGTGCTGGGAATGCAAGCACATCTTGAACCCCTAAGATACGTAACCCTCAAGTTATTGCATCAGGCCAAGGTTGCAAAACAGACAATTGCTGACTTCAGTAAGGCTGCATGGGTGTAACTGAGAATAAAATTTGGCCCATAGCACTGGGAAGGGTTTCACTGTAACTTGCAAGAGGGATGGGGAGGAATCCTCCTTTTGAAATGGAAACACTACATCCCCTGCTGTCCATCTCCTGCCCACGAAAGTTGCTCATCCTCCTCTTACAAATTAGAGGAATTCCAGATGTCACTCTATACATCCATCCTCCTTTAAACCACTCCTTCACACTCACCTCTCCCACAAATGCTGACAAGCTACTAAATTGGCCTGTAAATAGTCTACCAAAACTCCCTCATAGCCCTGAACCATGTAGCTGCTCTCACACCCATGCCGATCGAGCCATTTCCTTCGTTCAGCTTTTGGGTCTTGCCAGTGACAAAGCCTGGAAGAGCTCCGCAGATTTTTCTCTCAGACAAGGAGTCATAGTAAACTGCCCCAAAACGTACAACCACAAATCAGTGGCATCACAGCCTCATCCAAGGCACAAGCAGTTTGATCTCCTTGTCTGGTACAGTCTGGTGAACCCTTCCAGATCCAATAGCCAGGGAGCCACTCAGTGATGTGAGGATACAGCTACCCTGGGAGTAAAACCACACCTAACAAGCTACAGTTTTAACATGCCTGCTCTTAGCTGCCTTCCCACATGAATCTCTGTGTCTTCTGTCTGTGCCACCCCTCAAATACAAAGCAAACTCCCTCACCCACTGGAGGCTTTTGCAAGAGCTGCTGTGTTGGTCTGGGAGCTTACATCTCTTCGCGGCCCTGGCTAACGTAACTCTGAGGTAGCAAAAAGCATCAGCAAAGAGCTGGCTCAGGTCTGAAGGTGCTGTTATGGTGCACTGGCACCCTAAAGGCCGGCATGGCTGAGAGCATAGCACACACCGATCAATGACTCCACGCAACCTGCACCTTCACGTTGAAGATTTCAGCTGTGTCATCTTATTTTTCTCCCTCACTTGTCCCCTTTCCTTTCGGTACAAAACCATAGATTCTCCAGGCTGCCCTACCCGTAACAGCTACCTTCAGGATTTGATCAAAATGCTCTTCACTTTCATTTAAGCCTTGCTACCAAACTAATTTAATTTCTCTCAGCTCCCGTCTCTAACACTTCACCACCCCAGCCAGTACAAAGCAAGAGAACATCGCATCGCCCAGCCTCAAAAACTGTCAAAAAATTGTACTCATTAAACATCTCCCAAGGCAATACACAGAGCAATGGAAACAGCACCAACAGTGTTGAAATACTTAATTTATTTCCAGGTCACAGAATATTCTGAGTTGGAAGGGACCCACAAGGATCACTGCGTCAAACTCGGAAGTGAATGATCCACGCCGGGATTGATCCCACAACCTTGGTGTTATTAGCACCATGCTCTGACCAACTGAGATAATCTCAGGTTTTTAATCCCATACAAACTAATCCTTTAATTCTGCACAGCACAATCCATAGGCAGCCACAGGGCACTTAATGCAATTGATGGGCTTCCTATAAAAGGGCCTGGCTGGTCACAGAAAGCCGACATCTCATTTCTATTTATTGAAGTTGAAATAACTTTGTAGTAGCATCTGTGGGCATTGCTACTGGTTTCCCCACATGAAAAAAATTATGAGAGTGTTCCTGATTCACCTATGGGAGAGGAAATAGTCCATAAAATAAGTTCGACAGGGATTTTCCAGGATCTTGGGAAAGTTTTATATTGAAATACTTGGAAAGCCAACACCGAAGACAAGTTCAAATTGGTTTTTGATTCCTTTACGCAATAACAAATTTTGTCTGTCTTTTCTTCACTCTCAAATAAATAAATAGTTCCATTACAGGCTGGAGCCTGTTCAACTTTGAGGAAAGACCAGGACTGGCTTTTCTCTCCACTGTGTGTATAATGTTGAATGACATCTAAATGGAATCACTTTTGATGGATGAAAAGAGGTCTTCACAAATAGGGTATTTTCTATTTTTTCAGGGCTATAAGCAGTAACCCTTAGAAGCTCAGGGAAAGGAAAAAAAAACACACAATGGATTCTTCTGAACTCTTCTTTTAAATGCTTTTAAAACAATTTTGAAGGAATCATTCACTTTCTTCTACTCCACCAACACTAATGTGCCAGACCACCAAAAATGTGACATGATTAAGAAACCCCTTCTTCAGCCGCAAACTCTTCAGCCCCATTTTAAGCCAGGCTCAAAGTTCCATTTCCTTCAGTTGCACCAGGAGTTGAGCCCTCAGCAGGATTGAGCCCTTGGTCTGGTCCCTACCCATCCCCAGTAGTGACTCGCACCCTGTGCCGCACCAAAGCACCTGATGTCACGGAGGCAAGTCACTGCAAATCTGCCACCTCAGCCACATACCCCCACAGGGAGTGGCTTTTCAAACTAGTCAAAACTGCCCTGAGAAGAGTCTCCAACTCTCCCTGATGCTCCTTTGTTCTTCCCCATCTATAGGTACTGTGTAGACTGCAGTGAAGGTGAGGGGGTGAGACGAGGTTGGATCATGAAGGCAGGGGGACTGGAATGTACATCAGAGCATACAGTGGACACATCGGTCACAGCATCCAGAACAAGCAGTGGTGAAAAAGAGGCTGAAGAACCACAAAGTGATAACCCCTTCTCCTCTTCAATTGCTCTTTCCCCTCTACTTTGTCTCTCCAGACCACTGCTCCGTCACTTGAGCTACCACCAGAAGAACGAGCGTTTCCCATATTCACCGCTGTTAGAGCACAGCAAGTTGTGTGAACAGTGTGTTTCACACAGTGTGGTACCACCTCCTCACATTTCCTCAAGGGCTCAGATGTCTGTCAGACCCGAGGTCTACAGTGCTCAGTGGTAGCTCTCAAGTCCATATAAAAGCTTCTTCATAGCCCAGAGAGACACAAAGTTCTGCAACACATGCCCACTTAACACTCCACGAGCCCATGCCTGACCGAGTACCACAGAATGAGAAACCTGACAAGGAGAGAGAGCAAACAATTCCTTAAGTTTCTTTTCTAACCAGAAGCAGAAGCATTAAAAGCAATATCTTACGTCAAGCACACAAATTAGACTTCTTCTTTTAAGCAGCAGCAACCAGCAAACCCTCTGCTCTCCATTTCTAGTCAGTATCAGCCTTCATCTAGTCCTGCCAACTCACAGCTCTCTGGCCTCTGTGCATCCCAAATGCAAATCCTGGCATGCAGACCAAAACTGGTCCTCTTACCACCTCAGAACAAACCTTACCCCAAACAACTCCACGCACCAAACCTCACCTGAGCACTCAATCCTTACTAGATCTAGTGAGAAGCCTGCTTACCCAGCCCTCCCTGTCCAAACCTTGACTCCAACCTGCTTTGACTATTTATAGGTCAACAGCAACCTTACCAATATGACACCTTTAACTCACATACCATACAAACACCAGTCTGCACAGTGAAGAATTCAGAAAGGTATTACACCTTTCCAGACTTGCTGTTCACATCCCTAACCAAAGCACTAGTGGCAAATGTGAAATATCTCCTCGCTCAGAATTCAGCATCAAACATCTACTCAGACTTCACAGAGCTGCCCATTCTGAGTCTCATCCATCTTTCAGGCAACCCACAGCCAGGGCTAAAGACAGAGAAGAATGAACAGTTAATTTCCTTTCTGGATCCTGGAAGTACCACCAAACCAGGCTGATTCCAGACAGTTCCAACTTGGCAAGCTGCTGGCTCCATCTGATCATGGGTGTAGATTATGGAGCAAAGGGGCTGCAGAACCAGCTTTGTTTCTTGCTTGTTTAGGTGCCAGCTGGTGCTGATCATACGTCCCAGAACGATGTCTGGGGAATACAGGACTTTCCTGTTTCAGGGCAAGGCTAGAGTTGGAACTGGGGTTAACACTCCGGGCTGGAGGCACTGAAAATCCAGATCTGCCCCCAGACCCTGATGGGTGGGGGGCTGCAGTCAGCTACAGGGAATCAGCCCTGGCTGAGTCTGGGAGGGAAGCAACAACACAGAGCACAGGGCTCAGGTTAGGCTTCAAAAGCTGAGGCTCAGATTAGGCAAAGGGATGAAAAGAACGCTCTAGAGCAGGAATGCCAAGTAAGTGCTCCGAATCTCTAGAAGTTAACTATGAATCAGGCTTTCTGTCCTCATGTCCCCATCACTGGCCTTCATGCCAGCCCTTAACCCAGTCCTAATGCCAGGAGAAGGGTCACTGTCCATCCTTCATCCTGTTCTGCAGCAGCCTGCTGCAACCATAGCCTGCTGTATTTGGAAAAAAAAAAAAAAGAAAAGAGAAAACAAAAGAAACAAGAAACACAGAAAACCCCCAAGCAATACCTGCCAGCTGCAAGTCTCAGCCTCGTGGCCTTTGCTGCAGACATGGATCTCTGGGCTAGATTAGAGAGATAGCCTTAAACCTACTGCTGCAGGCTAGGTCTAGCATTCACACTATTGCTTAGGAGAGCTTACAGTTCCAGGCAGGCTGCAGAGGTCGGAGGCAGGTTGTTGCATGTCAGGAAGAACGGCCAAGTTTGTTCTTATGTCAGTCCTTTGAAAATAAACAACCATGGAGGGGAGGTGGGGAAGGGGAAAAAACCCCAGCAGCTGTCAACAACTCAAACTGTGTTTAGGGATAGTGATTGTGGCAAAGTGATGGCTACCTATTGCATTACACAAAAGATGGGTGTTTATGCCCATGAATTTGGACAGCTGAAGAATGATACCCTTAATATTTTTTAGATTACCACCATGATCCTTCATCATATGTACAGGGGGAAAGAAGTCTCCTTGGTGTTTGTCATGTGCCATCTAGAACGTCTTCCTAAACCCAGCATTAATACCATTGTTGCAGGCCTGGCCTGGCACACAACAAATTATGCCTCTATGTCGTCAAGGTATAAAACTTTGTCCAAGAACTACAAATTCAAGAGAAAAACAAACAAACAAACAAATAAAATCTAGGTGCCGTGTACAAATCCATCAAAATTTATAGAAAGTTCAGCAGATAACTGAAACATAATTAGCCCTTTTCACATATTAAGGGAGCCGTAGCACTTTCCAACACAGTCTGAGCACGAACTTACTTCTCCCTCTAGAGGACATGAAGATTAGCACAAGGAACAAAAGGTGGTGTCAAGACCAGAAGGGTAACGAGATGCTGAGGCAAAGGGTCAGTGTTTTTGCTTTGAAAGTCTACTTGCAGCTTAGAAGGACCAAAATTACAACCGTAAAAACAATGAGCCATTAGGTTATGTGTTTATTTTCACAGCGATGCCCTAAAAAGTTTGAAATAAATTCTGGGTTAATTTTCTGCATTTAAACAATCTATGAAGCTGTTTACCAGGGACTGTTTTAAAAGTTCATTGGGAGTGACAAAGCAGTTTCTTTAGGTCCACCCTCACTCATCAAGTGTCCAAAAAATCCTTTTGTTTCTTTAGTGGGAAGAGGTGAAGACAGGCAGGACCCCGTAACCAGACAAGAGACCCCTAACACCTTTTCCCACCCCATCATCCTGCAAGTGCACCCCAAGGAACAAGCCCAGGGTGAAGAGCACCCAGAGACAAAGCACCTGACCTGTTCCGCGCCTCTACGCCATGTTTACAATATAAACATGCTGTACAATTTTGCAGGTGAAAACTGCAGGTAAAGGTTCAGCTGGACAACCCAGGCAAGCAACCTGGTGTTCTGGAATCCAACTCTGACAGCTCTTCACCATCAGCTCCCCCGCTGCCTGTGACCAAAACCTGCAGGACGCATCGGTCCTCAGAAAACGTCGGCCTCGCTTCTTTTGTGTCTGGAAGCACCGCAGGTGTGACCCCTGCCTGAGCACACGGGCCAGAAGCAAGCATGCAGCCTGCCACAGCTGGTTGTGGATTGTTGCACGGTTTAATCAAAATATTTCAGCATGGAAATCAAATCCCTCTGAGCAGACGTATCCTTACAAAGCCGGTTTTACTGGCTTCGTCATGGGGAAACAGAATCCACAAAACTCCACCTTCCAATGCTTCTACTGATACGTATAATAAAATATATAGCATGGAAAAAGCAACAAATTAATACCAGCCTGGCACAGACCTCAGACCTGAGAGGAAGCCTAGTGCCAACTGCTCAGAGTGCAAACCAGCTGTATGGCACTGCGGAACTTTAGGGGAGTGTGGGGGGGGCTGAACCCCCCCCCCCAAAAGTTCCACCACCTCACTAATGAATTTTTTGGAACTTAACATATATTATCTAGCAGTATCTCCCTTCCAGTCCTCTCCCACCGAATCCCAGTTAATGACTGTAAAGACAGGACTACTTGGAAAGGCCCTGAAAGATAAGATTAATTGCTTTTGTACATTTTTATCTTTGATAACAGAGTTGTAAATATTCCCACTCTACACACTTAAGCTTTCTAATGTCACTAAATCTTCTGGCCACAAATTCCCAGTAATGCATTTTTCCAAGCATCTGACATGTGCCTGAGAATTTGATGTCTTTCATATGCTCAGCCCGTTCTAAAAAATTATATATATATAATGATGATGATGATGATGATAATAACAACAACAAATTAACAGCATCTCAGATTAGACAGCTAATTTCAAGCCCATTCTTACCCGCACTGGTGCAAACACCACAGGCAGCATTCTGCCACAACCCACCCACAGCCTGCACTCTGCATAAAGCACCTTCTCCTGCTTTTTTAAAGCCAATCTTCCTCCACTAGTTTAAGCCAGAAAGGAGTATCAAAGCAGTTGAAAGTTCTGCTTTTGCAGCTGTAAAAATTCCTCCTGATTGCCTGACAGAATTGGACTCCATTTTCAGAGAAGACAGAAAACAAAACAGTTGTGCTTTGAAAAACACAGCTGACAATCATCAAAAGCCCTGCTTGCAGAAACATTCCCAAAGCCTCAGTGACAAAGCAATCAAGTTTATGGCACAACCTCAGCAATAACATCCTCATTCAAAAGGGGGGGAAATAGTAATCTGGGTGCTCCACTTTGACACTGGAACACCCAGTGAGCAGTGGAGCAGAGGAGGAACATGTTTGCAGTCAACAGAAGGGAATTCTCGGTCTTAGGGGTAGGCATCACACCTGCACAGTTCGGTCTTACTGACATCTCAGGGTCATCTCCTGGTCACCAGATCTCACTGCTGTGACATCTCAGGGTCATCTTCTGGCTCCACAACCCGCCAGTACCCCACAGCCCACCTTTCCAGGTCTGTCTGCTTGTGCTGCGACATCAGGTGAGCTCCACGATGGTGATCCTTGCAATAGTCTACGAGAGACCCAAGAGCCCTCCCAATCTTGGGGAGTGGAGAAAGAGGGGGTAGGCAGGGAAAGTATGGAAGATAAAGGGGAAGCATTAGCTTTGAGATGGTTTTGTTTCCATTTTTTTCATACATAGAACTGGTATTCCTGCCCTGGTAATACTACTCTGTCTGCACAGGTGCCAGCAGCAGGGCACAGCATAAACATGCTGCCATGGCAAACAGAGTGGGCCTTGCAGGATCCTCGTCTCTGGGGAAAAAAATGATCGTAACTGAGTATCTGTGCTACTTTGAAGCTTTTTCTTTAGCACAGGATACAAAGTCATGCCATCCCATCCTCATCCTCCCCACACCCAATCAGACTGGTGCCTTTTGATAGTTGTGTGTAGCACTCTTCAACCATTCTCCTGCTTCAGGGATCACCAGGAAGATGCTTCATCTCACGGCTCTGGCCCAAAATGCTCCTCATCCACCCCATTCCTGTGACTGCCTCACTTTAGTACGTGTCAGGCCTGCAGTGGCCAGGACACATGAACTGCGCTCACAGCCCACCTCAACAAGAGCACACCCCACTGCAAGAGCCACCCCCAGGCCATCTGCACTTGCACATGGGCTTTTCTGGCTGTGCTTCACCTCAGGTCCCCTGCCAACACCCCGACTGCGTACACCTGTCCTAGAGCAAACACCTGAGGCAGGCAGCTCATGCTTTGAACAGCCTGCACAGACAGTCCTGCTGCACATCACTGCGAGCAAGGTTCCAATCCAAGATGACAGATTCAGGACCACCTTCCTGCTACAGGACGGCTAGAGCTAGGCAAACTTGATCAGGCTGTGGTGCACGGCCTGGAGGGAAGACAAGGTTATGTGGGCTGGGACATTTCCTTTTCCCTCAAGCACAGATGAGAGCAGCCTCCTTTCTCTGAAGTGTCTCCTCAGGTAAAGGAGCTAAACATCGCCCTGTGGGACACGGTCTGTCTCCGGGGCTTCCAGGCTCTTTGCCAAGAACCAGCACCTATCCCTGTCTTCAGAGCAGCCAGACCCAAAGAGAAGGTGGCTGTCTCTCGTGTCTGACAACCCCCAACTCACACTGACCAGCCATGGACCAGTTTCCTGGTGGAGTCATCCACTGCTGAGCGACACAAAATAAAGCACACACAGCTTCATAGTCACTCATGCTTACCCCACTTCACCAAAAACACCGAGGTCTGCCCAGTGCACAACTTCTTCCCAGGGAAAGGCAACAATGCAGACACAATTCCCCACTCCACCCGCACCCCCTAGGCCCTACGCACACTTCTTTGTGCACTATCTTCATGAATCATGGCTGCCTCGGCAGATGTGCACACCACAGCCCTGTCAGTCAGCAGGGAGAATCCCCAATCCCATGGGACTTCGAGGACAAAGTGCACAAAGCTGTTACTGTTTCAGTCACCTTCAGCACTGCACTGATGAACACAACCAGCCAGGCTCCGGGCAGCCGTCACTGAGGCCACCTCTGCCTGAATATGTCTGTACTCAAGTTCCCACGATGGCAAGGAAAAGCAGGAAATAAAGTGTCCATACTTCTGGCAGCATCTAAGCCCTTGGTGTTACGAGAAAGGACCATCACCAGTACTCCCTCACCTCTGGACATAGGTCTTGCATGTCCTCTTCCCTTCACTACCAAGTTAGAGGCTGGCCCCTCTCTTAAGCCCGATGTAATGCCAATTTCCAAAATGCTCATATTTCATCTCAGTGTCCCAACAAACATCCCCATTTGCTGAGGAAATACCAGTCTTGCTTGCTCCAGTAATACTGTCTACACTTGCATGCATACTGTATGTGAGAGTGCTATCAATCCCTGTGTGTATAGAGACGGAGTAGACAGAGACAGAGAGATCTGGAAGCACTGATCGTTTCCTCTCTTATGAGATTTCTAGCCAAAGGCACCAAAGAGGCTGTGAAGGTCAAACTGGCGATTGCAGCCACGTGAGCAATTGGCCATCAATGGAGAGTGATGCAAGCAGCATCAGGGAGGCAGAGAAGGCACAATGCCTGCAGGGTTATCCAGGGGGACTGTGACAGGCTGCGGAGTTCAATTTGCTTCCATACTGTGAAGGCATGAGGAGTAAGAACACAGGACCAAATCAATGTGAGTTTAGCGAAAAGTCAAACCTGCACAGGTAAAGAATTTTAGCAGGCACAAGTGTTAAACTCATTCTTTCCCATCGAGAAACCCATGTCAACCTCTGTTCAAACAATTACACCATGTTATTAACAAAACAACCCTCACAGTTTAAATTGTATGTATATAAATAAAGTATTTTTAATAAAGAAAAAAAGATGGTAACTGACTAATCCACAACATATCATCCCTTTCTCTGAGCCAAAGCTGATTTTATTTGCCTTTTTTCATTTTTGCAGTCTTTTCTTTCCTCTTCTTCACATGCTTTGGGATTTTGGTTTTTCTCTTTTCTCTTTGGGCTTCTTTAACCATCTTTTTCCTTTCCTATAAAGAATCAAACACCATTAATTTAAAGCCAGAAGGGAAGGAAGAATTTTGAGCAAGTCAATCAATTGTTACATTAACAAGTTCATTAATACATGACATAAAAATAAGGTTATCAAGATAAAGAAATAAAAAAGAAATCAATAGGAATGGTGATGGGAAAGGAAATACAGGTTGGGGGTGGAGCCCAGACCTGCACACTGGTGATGACAAGGCAAAATTCAAACTAGTTAGAACTTGAGTTTCATGCAACCTTTGAAAAAAGTGGACAAGAGGCACTCTAAACTCATGCAATTTACACCTAAGATTACAACAGGTTGTCTGGTCTAGGTTTTCTGCTACCCACAGGGCTACTATAGTACGTGTTTTTATGCGTCATGCAAAATTATCGATCCAGTAAGTGCTGGTAACTCAGAGCAAGCTGATCATCACCAGGACTGACAGGAAAGAATGCCATGCTACTGGCAACACACTGTAAACTTGTGCCAGGCATAGAAGGGACGAGACCCAACTAGAAAACAAAAAGTCAGCAGAGTGGAAGGGGCAGGTAGAAGTAATTGCTGCTAATCAGTTGTTCGACCTACAGCTAAACACACAGGTTTCAAAAAAACCCTGATCTTACACAAAAAGAAGTCCAAATGAAAACCTATCAATTAGGATGAGAAGTGGCAAGACTTCCCTGCTTCACATCTGAAAGGCAGCAGCTTTAGACTGGCAGTGTGTAGTAGAGCGCTGCATTTTTATTTGACAGATATGAAATATATTATCTTGCCTTCTCTAGGAAGCAAAACCTAAAAAGCGATGCCCCAAATCTTGAATCCCTTAAGCCCAGCAAGTTTCACCCTTCTTTTCTTTTTTTGCACAGCACCTAAAAGGCTGCCAAGTCTCTCACCCATGAGTATTACTCTGCAGAAAAGCCTCACTAAAACTGAGCATACTGTTCAGTTTAGAAAATGAAACCTCAAAAAGAACCCCAAAAAACCCCAAAACCCCAGATCCTAACCATAATCCCTTTGCATGACTGCATTACATCTCTCGCCCACAGCAAAGCTGTACTAATACTAAAGCTGTACTAAAGTCTGCACTAATGGTACTGCAAAAGCCACTGTGGTACAAACACTGTCACCATGTCTTCAGTTCTACGGATCAAATGGTCTCAGCTGCCTGGGCATAAGGAGGTTCATCAGAGACCACAGCCACAAACCTGAACACCAAAGCCTGGAAGAATAGCCAGAGGGACTGAAAAGCTGCCCAGGCTTCACTGAATTCTACTTTGTGTAGCCCTGTAATTCCCTGTAGAGATCTCTCTTCTAGCTTTGCCTAGGCTACAGAGAGCTGAGTTCCACACTGCTTTACATAAAACCACCTTTAATAAAGCATCCCCAATGAAATTCACTGCCTCTGCTCTCATTCTCCACAACAGGAAAAGTCCACAGCTTGTTTCAGACAAGAAGAAGCAAGAGCCACTAAGTTTGGATCTTTTTGTGTCACATAAGCAAAGGTGGGAAAAAATAAACAATTCCTGGCCAGCTGACCTTTTTGTCCATGCTAACTTCAGCAGGTTTATCTTTGGGATGTACAGATTCTTTACAGCCCGAATCAGAGTCCTCTGAACTGCCACCATCATCATTGTCATCAGAGTCTGTTTCTGAATTGTCTGCCTCTTCAAGAAGTGCAGGAATCTGCAAGATATATCAAGAATTATATCAAATCAAAACCAAGAAACCCAATGACAACATACACACACATATATGCACTATGTATATATATATTCATAAAAAAGAAAACAGAATCTGCTGCAAAGAAACCCTAGAGCAATCTGATGCTATCTCCCTTACCAAAGCCCTCACAGAGTTTCAAGATAAAGGATGAAAAGTAGGTTAAGCCAAACTAAGAACAAGGAATCTAGAATGTACAACACAGAATCTTTTAGGTCAGAGCTTAAAGCATAGCTGTTATTTGCACTCCCAAACTCATTTCCCTAAGTTAAACAGCAATTTGCTAACATATGTGGAAGCCTATTTTTAATTCTCCTTGGATCATGCCCAAATCTACCTTGGGGGCACTGTATGTATTCTATATTGCAAACACAAATATCTGCACTGGAACACTCACTTGTTCTTAAACAAGCCTGGAGACTGTGCTACAGCCTGATCCCATCCATATTTATATTTCCATTTTAAATCAAGAGTCTACACCACTGCTAGAGAACATCCACAAAGTAAGGAGGGGGAATCCACACAGGGCTTCTACCTTGGATGACATGGCTCCAAGTGATCTGTATCCAACTTCTCATCCAATCTACTTTACGGAAGTGTCGCTGCCAAGTACTTCAAATACAGTAAGACATAATATTTTATGCCTTATACTGGAGGACTGTTCTTTATGCAATATTACAACAAAGATACCCTGAACATATCAAAACTTGCAGCCGTGCAACAGTTCAAATCAATTACATTTTCCATAATCAGAAAACACTTTCCCTCATCTCCACCTTAACTTTAGAGATCATGGCCACAACAAGGATTGTAATTTCATTCTCAAGCAACCCAGCATGAGCTACAGTGCAGGGAAGCAATTTCTGTGTTGTGCAGACACACTGCCATGCCAGACCCAGCGTGGACACAAATGGTCGTTCTGCAGACAAGCGGCTTCTTTCATGGTGTCAGTTGCAGGACCAGGCATTCTCTGAACTACCTGTAGGCACTTCTCTGAAAATGGCTAAAATGAAAGATTTCAAAAAGACCCTCTCACCTTCTGAACACCAGACAAATCCTTCTTCAGTCCTGTCACAGTCTGGTAGAGAATCTACTCCAAGGGAGAGAAGAAGAAATTACATTATTAAATTATGTCTTAATTCTTTGTGCCCAGAGAAAATTACTATCTAAAAATAAATTTAAAGAAATAAAGACCAGGATAAAATCCAAAACGCTAGCAGTAGCACTAACCAGACAATTTTAAAGTATGATATAGATTTAGTACTCCACACCTTGGTAGCAAAGCTTCTGTTTTTGTTTGTTGCTACCAGTTTCCAGTAAGGAGAATTCATATTCTCTATTTTTATTGCAGGGCCCCAGCATGTCTACTCACATTATCTTGCTGAACATTCAATGCCATATCCTCTTCTTTCAATTTCATCATTATGTCTACATCCCTCTCATAGTTTTTGACTTCAGTCAGAGTTCGAGGTATGTAGGCCTTCTTAAATACCTAGCATAGTGAAAGGGAACACAGACTTAACTAATTTACATATACTGTCACGATAGTTTCTTTCCTGATTATGCACCCATAACAGAATAATCACAAACAGAGAAACAATAAATGAACATAGCAGTCATCCACTACCATTTGAACTGCACAGTTGTTTTTTGCTTGGGTTTTTTTTGCAGGAGCAGACTTAATATGCAACCTACACATTATTAATAGATCACAACTAATAAGGCTCCTTCCTTAGCATGACTCACACCAACCCACTTAAAAAACTCTCCAACCACCTCTTAGCCTACTTGAGTCCTAAGGTCCCATATCCTAAAAATTTTTCTAATGTTTTTATTGCAATGTTTAAAATGCCTTCAGGAGGCAACTCCATTGAAATGCACTGCTGGAACTTCATTTCGTTATATAACGATACCCACTTCAACCTACAGCCCAACTCAAAAAGGGTTCTTGCAGCAGTACAGTACAACAAAAACTAACTGCAGTATCAACAACACACTTAAAATTTGTCACATTTGAAACAGTTTCTCAGCAAGCTTACGACCCTACCAGATGAGAGAGAGGTGTTTCGCTTCTCTGTTTCATGGTATCAATTCAATCCCAGTAGAGATTCAGTGATCATCACTGCTCATCTAAGAACTAAGCACAGGTCCCCACTTCCACAGAGCTGCCCTTACTCAGCTCTACTCTTTTGCGAGGGAAGTGGCACAAATTAGCTATGGTCACGTGGAAAGTCTAAGAGAAATAAACTGAACTTAATGCTACGAAACCACCTCTCTTACAGGTCAGTACCTCATATAAACAAAGGAGTAACCTGCTTGCAGAAGATGGGCTTGCTACCAAACACTAGCATCTGACTCTATAGCTCAGTAGTTTTATGCTGAAGGTGCACTGGGAAACAAAAAACGTCTTTCCTTGGCCAAGCCTGAAGCACTCAGTGAAACCTGCTGAGCTCCAAGACAAAAAAGTCTTGGATAGATCAAGCAGTATTGACCTCAAAGATAAGAGGTCTTTGTTGGTTGTTGGTTTTGGGCTTTTTTAAGCTCTTCTGGAACAGCCAGTTAAGACTAAGACAAAAATGCTTGGATCTTTACATCAAGTGTTTCCAGAACATTAACAGCTTTCTGTAATGGACTTAGGATGGCTTCATTTAATGTAAAAGCAGAGGAAGAACTGAATTAGACTGGGACTGGAGCTAGATAGGCAATTTGGCCAATGCACATGTCAAAATAGCCTGCCTCTGTATCACTGGTCCAAAACCACTGACATAATCAGATGTCTCTACTCTGTTTTTTTGTTAGGTAAACCTGAACTGGAAGATACATCAAGGGACCTGAGTGTGAGCAAACAAAGTGGTTTAGGAAATGGAGTGTTTGTCTTCTAACAGCTTATTGCTGTCAGCTTTTACATATGGCATCCCTTAATACTTCACATCTCAACCAGGTCAAGACATCTCAGTATGACAAATAATGTTTTGCTTATCAGCAACTGTACATTTTTCCAAAGAAAACAGAACACTTTTCAGTGTTTAGAAGAGGCACGGTTAATATTATTTTCATAGCAGGAACAGAAATCCTCACTTCTTCATCCACTTTATCTTGACTGGATCTTTCCTCCTCTGTTCTTTTCGATGCTATTTCCATTGCCTAAAGAAATACAAAACAACACAAAAAGTTATCACTCTTTAGAATCACACCACTAAGTCTTCAGAATCACATCCAACTATTCCCATCTGCGTTTCTCCCTGTGCTCCACTGCCCCTCACACGCACTCCAGCTTTCCCTATGGGAATACCTTCAGCGACACCTAATGGTCCCAGCACTGCTGCGAAGCAGACGGACAGCTGCAGAGAGGGGCTGCAACAGAGGGAGAACACGCTGCTCCCCCCAGACCAAACTGTGGCAGGCCCAGCACAGCTACAGAACATACAACACCACTCTCCATATCAGCATAGTTATATTTCTGCAGAGCTTCTCCTCGCCCGAAAGAAAGAGCTAACTTAAAGCATCCTGGTTCTTATAGCACCTCAAACAGACATTTGAGTCTTCATGATTAGACTTTCTGAGAAAACATGCAATAAAAGTAGTGTCACCCTACAATGTTATAAATTGAAAAATATATGTGCATTTTTGAAGCACTAGCACAACAATGTCATGTGCTGGCTCCCTTATAGTAGGATGTAGAGTAAACGAGATGATGGAGCTTGAACTAGATCTGATTTTATTGTCCTCCTACTAAGCAACAAGGCCACAAAGTTTTACCTTAGACAGGTAGTCATCAATGTTCTCACTTGTGATAGAAGGATCAGTAATAAATTCAAACAGCTCCCTCACAGTCATCACTGCAACATTGTGCTTCTGGAAAAAGTCTGCCAGGAAACAAGGGAGAGACACAATCCATCAGTAATTCCATCTAACATATGCAGCTCTGATGTTAAAGTGACAATTCCAGCAACCTAACACTCCTGATGACTTGGGAAAGTCTCAGCAGCACGTTCTACATCATACTGAGTTTAGTTTCCAGATGCTTGGCCATCTGAAATGAAACTGTTCATCTTCCAGGTGCAACAAATACTGAAAGGAGAAGAACTGCATAAATATAAAATACAAATCAATTTCGGAAGGATCCAGACTTAATGGAGTAGGGGCTAAGAAGTAAAGAATTTGAGACAGGTGCAGCATTTGCAATGACTAAGATGAAAAAAAAAATTCTTTCAAATAAGGAATGGAGACGATAAACTTTTGCCAGAGAGAAACATGTGTCCACTGAAATACAGTACAGCCTAATTATGATCCACCCAAAGAGGGAAGACATACTGATGTCCTAGAATCTTCCTCACTACTACACTCAGAATTGGTTCCTTAAATCAATTATGACCAAATTTGTAGGCTGCATTTCTGTTCTGAAAAACAGCAGTGAGTGACACTGACGACTGTTTAATAAGTATTTCCTACTAAAATTCCCAAAAGATCTCTCACTGTGAGAAATTAATCATAGAAAGACTAGAAAAGGACTTCGTTTGGAGGCAGCTCTCTGTGCCCATGGAACCACAAGTCTCTGCAAAGATCACACTTAGGACAGAACCAGGTGTTTCTTAGAGTCTCTGTAGGAGGACTTGACAGAAAAAGTTGCAGTGGCAGAAAACAAGCAAAACAACACCAAAACCACTGCAACTCACTGAGACACTAGAATATCTAGGGAGAGCAAGTCAAAAGACAAGAACAAAGAACAAGGATGCAACTAGCTGAGCCAGAAGGGAGTTACCAGAAATCCATGAACTGAAAAGGAGTAAGGAAAAAGTAGCATACTGGATATCAACAGGCACATAGCATTGAAACGCACACAGTTCTTCGCATAGACTTTCAAGAGTCTTCATAAAATAAGAAAAAAGTTAATCTGAAAAGAAAGGGGGGACAAAAGCAGCCTACAATGAGAGATTTTTTTGTCCTCAGGGACACACCCTACCAGGAGGTGTGTATCTGTTACACAACATGTATACTCACACGCAAAGACCAAACTCTCAAGAGAAAAACACCATTAAATTTAACTTACCAAAATACTATGATAAGTGGTGACACCTCCAATTAATTACTCTATGCCTCGATCCTCTCAGCTGCCCTGGACAAGTAAGTGCAGGGAACTTTATAATACACAGAAACATGTTGCCAGCTGAGGAATTCCAGATGTGGATTCAGCTCACAGACGGGAACACATCAGTATGTCTGCACAGTACTTTAAGTAAGAGAAATTAAGATTGAGGTGGGCACTGCTGCAGACTGGGACTGATCCTAGATCTATCCTAAGTCTGAGATGCAGCCACGTGACTCATTTCAGACAGATAATTTCTAGCAAAATAGGCTGCACTATTCTGAACTCAGCACAGTACACTGCTCCCTGAGGAATTCATGAGAACACAGGAGAGGAAGTATATTCACGGAATTTTGACAGCTTCTACAGTCAGTTATACCTGAAAGAACATAAGGTGAACCAAGTTCATCCTGCTAAATAAACCAGCTGTCAGAACAAGGGTCGAAGTGCAGCCCCCTCACCGTTAACGTTGGCACAATCCTTGCGCAGGAACTCCAGCGCGTGTGGGTGGTCGTGCTCCACGGACTGGGACACGTCGATGATGTACACGTCCCCTCCGTGGTACCTGCAAGGAAACCCCACACTGAGCTGCACCAACTCCACCAGGTGACTGAGGGGCCGGGAACAAAGCACGCTTCAAACTTAAGAACCAGCAAAAAAAGTCTTGACTTCTTTCTCCAGCACACACCTGGCATGGTAGGGCCAGGGTGTCTTCTTTCAGTCAATCCTTTCCCTCCTCTACACAAGCTGTATAGTTAAACTTTTTTTAAAAATAGTCTGCTCAGGAACAAAAAAAGCAGAGAGGCATACGAAAAAGAAAAAAAAAAAAAAAAGAAACTAGTTATAAAAATGATACCTTACTAATTTTTGCCTGGGTTGATGGGTTTTGTTGTGGGGTGGTTTTTTTCGTGTTTTTTTTTTGTTTGTTTGCCTGTTGGGCTTTTTTAACAGAGAAAGCTCAGATCTGGGTTAAAAGCTACATTAATTAGGTAAGTTACAAAACCCAGCAACGACAAGGACCCCACCCTCCCTGAAAGGTACATCAGTGCTCTCACACAGAGGTTGCCAATGCATACATTTTAGATGTCACAATTCAGAGCAAGGATTAAAAACATACAGCATATTAAATTCACTGAGATCTGCATGAACAAGTCTGGCGTCTTGGTACATTCTTCTCATGTACTGGATGATCTGCAGGTACAGCTCCCGGACTTTGGAGTCAGATAACTGAGCATTCTTCAGAAGAGGAGCAGGCCTTGAAATTACAACACAAATAACAGAAAGTAAATATTTTTTCCTTCTTCATACCAGCTGCAAATGCTTTAATTGCTGTGCCTGATCCTTTCACTCCCTGAGTGTGTCAAGCAAGTCAGCACGAGCAACTAAGTGCAAGGAGCAGGCAGGAAGAGCAGCAAAACCTTGCTACATGCTTGCCAAAGATTTCTGGAGCTCTATTTCCAACGGGAGCTAATTTGGACCATGCTACATTAACGTTGGTAACTACAAAACAATGAGCTATCTTCATGTACGATTAGCAAGCCTTTCCAGCAATAATCTCTGGTTAAGGCACTTTATGAATTAATTTTGCACACAACTGAGGCTTCAGAACCACATAGACTGCCTGCAGTAGTAGCTGACAAATGTCTGGGTCCATTCCACAGGTCACATGCACATGTTAACTTTACAGGCCTGAAGTGACTGCAGGTAAATTCAGAGGGTTGGTTTGGTTGGTTGTAATATACCTTTGGGAAAAGCTATTGCTAAATAAATAAAAAAAAAACTCAAACAGACAAAAAAATTATTTTTTAAGGATACTTACCTATCACCTTTACCAATAAAGCCCATGACAAGCACATGACTCCTTAGCATAATTGGCTCTGGGCAAGGTATCTGGGCTGTATTCAACCTGAAACACAGAAACAAAGCCACAAAAAAAAAAAAA
This sequence comes from Melanocharis versteri, assembly GCA_013397845.1. NCBI lineage: Eukaryota > Metazoa > Chordata > Aves > Passeriformes > Melanocharitidae > Melanocharis > Melanocharis versteri. Next base: position 248,263 of record VZTG01007226.1, on the reverse strand, counting down.
CAAAACCAAACTCTATTTGCTTTGCACTAGTGCATAAAGCACTAGTAGCTTTGAACGTAATACACAGTGAGAACTCAGGAAACTCTCACTTGTGAAGAACAACTAGGAAATGCACACAAAAAGCCACAACCATTCTGACCCTTTTCTAAGCATTCCTGTGTCAAAGAATCTTTATACAGTTCAGGTTAATCCTAGATTAACCTATATCACACAGCGTGCTGCTGCTCAGCAGCAGCTATTTCTAGCTTTTCCTTGCTGTTCAGTCATGTCAGACAGAGTTAAGACACTGAAGAGCTTAGAGCATTAGCAGGAAAACAAAAGAAGATCTTTATTCTTCCCTCCCCTTTTGTTCCTCTCCCATTGTGAAGCCTGAGACACTTTCCTGAACACTCCAGAGATCCTAGAGCATAGTGATAGCCACAGTCTAGCAATAAGAGAGCACCTCCCATAAACATGGAAGTTTCGGTAACCTCTGCATGATGAAATAAAAACCGGAAAAATCACCTTATTAAATTCCTCATTTCTTTTTCTGCCCATGTCTTCACCATTTTTCTTGGGTTGCCTTTGCAGTATCCATGACGAAATCTTTAAATAAAGAAATAAAAGACAACAGGGACTCTTAGCCTATCAACGCAGCGTGAGCACCAGTGATTTTAACCCCTTTCAAAACAATCCCTCTACCCCAGCAAAACCAGGCAGAAGTCAAACTCACCTGAATTCACCACTCACATACTTATCCCGATCTTTAAACATCAGAATAGAGGTTTTGTAAATCTTTATTGCTCTGTTCTCTCCATTTGCAGTACTGGCATGATATACATTGGCCTATCAGATTAAAGAGGGAAGAAATAACATTAAGGAAAAGCTCTTTAAAGCAACATAATCTTCTCTCTTCTTCTGACACCTGGAAAAGATCTGATCTCACCCCAGCCCCTATGTGGCACCCAGCTGAAGGAGACAGCACACAAGGGCAATCCTTTTTCCGTGAAAGGCAGCTTACAGGAAGTACCTAAGATGAGGCAGGGGTGCAACAATGCCCACAGAATAAAAGCAACATTGCACAAGAAAATTCTGCCTCATCCACACTTGGGAGACTGAAACAAACCCTTGTGTGAAGGGTTAACTTGAGCCTGTGCATTATCCAGGCCCTAAAGCATGGCCCAAATGTCTCATGATTCCACCTCTAGGGTAAGAGTAGGTCTTTAGTCGGAATTACCTGGGTTTGTATGTTTTTTCAGGCACTATTTAATACTCTGGGTATGTATAACTTTGCCAAAACTTTTTGTTGAAAGATGCAATTAGCAACATCCACAAATTTAAGATAATATTGAAGCATTCTTAGAAATCTTTCATACTTGGGAAAATTGGCTTCCTTTAACATAAACAAATTTTTCCTTAAGATAACTTCCTACCAATCAAGCAACACAAAAAATGTAGAACTAAACCCAAGTATTTCACTACATCTTCTGAGCACCATAAACTTCCACCCAGCTTGCTGAAAAAAAAAAGCCTACTACATTATTTGCAATAAAACTTACTTCTTTCCCTGTGCTGATGCAGCCATTGATTTCTGATATGACGCCTCTAGAGAGCATCTTGAACAGAATGATCCGGGTCCTTGGGTCCAACACCTCAAATTTAATACAGAAAAGTCAGCAGAGGAAAAAACTTAATAATAGTGTCCAGTCTTACTATCATACTAAATCAGACTATTCTCAAGGATCAAATGATAATCTGAAAAGCAACCACTCAGAATTCTGCCACGTAGCAAGAATGATACTTCACTTTTTCTTCCAAATTTTTTTCTTTTTTTTAAACTAATCATATATCTTTGAGCTAATTCTAAAAGAGACAAAGGAATAATTTCCCACCCATACCTGCATTAAATGTTTTAAAATAGGATTTTTCTTGGGATACAGATACCATAACTGAAATAGGATAGCCATGTGGGCTCAGTCCAGTAATAGCTCAGTCTTGTTAAAGAAGAAAAAAAGAAAAAAGACAAACCCAGCATTTTTTCTTGTTCTTTGGAATTTAACAAAAGCTTAAGATGGAATTCTGCATTGCACATGAACAAATCACAATGTTAAACACAAAAATGAGCTCTAAAATGTTTATGGAACCAAAGTTAACCTTCATACATGAAAGAAAGAAACAACAGGTCCCTTCAGGATAACGTGGGAATCGGAATTCCAAAACTCTGTTCCTGCTCTGTTTTATCATTGATTCCAAAATTCTATGCTATTTGCTCTGGTCAAAAAGGAAATTTGATGAACAAAGGACTTACTTGTTCTACTGTTGCTCTGTCTGACTTGTCTTTGACTCGGTACCTAGCAGAAGTGAAAATAAAATGTTACAATCCCACCTATGGGCTTGGTACTCTGACAGAGCAAACTCTGACATTCTGTGCCAAAGATAAGATGACAGCCTTAAGAAGTAAGGCTTTCAGTTCACACAAAAGCAAAGGTTTCTCCTGCAGGCAGAGGGATGGAAAGAAAAAAAACAACAAACCACCATCATTAACATCAGAGCCCTTCACTTCTATAGATATCTTCCTGCTTTTCCTGGATTATGCTCATTCAGGAGGAAACTGTATCTGTGTTTACAATTTAGGGCTATAAGCTGCAGGCCAAAAAAAAAATATTCTTAAAAACAAATACTTTCCCCTCAACAAATCATCAGGAGGAACCTTCAAAAGGCCTCCAATACCTTTTTTTTAGCTCAGCTGCTTAAGGATTTCTGTTTAGAAAAAACGACTATCAAAGGGTCTTTTCTCGGGGAGTGACACCCATCACTTCTGTCTTACTATACTACACCAACACAATCAGATGGGCTACCAGTGACAGAAGAATTAAAAACTTTGGGATGATTTAGACAACTGATTTGGAAACCAAAAAGTTGAAGACCAAAGGGAAAACTGCATGCAGACTACTTCTAAACTTCATTTTTCTTAACAAACTTATTCAAACAAGGAAATAAGCACTACGCTTCTGGGTTCAAATCATTTAAGTAAAAATAGAACCGTAAGTAATACTCACATGTCTGCTTCCTTCTGTCTAGACTTTTCTGTGACTCTGTTTATAACAGAGTCATCAAAATTTAGCTTATCTGAAAAACATGTAAGAAGACATGAAAAAAAAACCCAACCAAAATCCAAAGAAGTTTCCTACACACCAGGGTTAACCTAGCACTTCACTCTGTTTACATTTCAAGGTAGGACTATAAGGTGACAACACAGATGAGTGAGACAGTTCCACAGACTTGGAAACGTGATGCCAGTAATGTCTTTTGGATAACATTTCACCTTTAAATTTGTCGGTTCGTCTAAGAATCAAATGCTACTTTTCTTAACACAATAAGCAATAGCCTCCCAGATTCTCTCCAACAATGCATTTAAATGGTGTTTCATTAAATGCTAAATGCATAAAAGCTGCTGTATTTGGCTACAAATACCAGCAGCCCTCATTCTAGCACCACTTTGTTATAAAGGAAAACCCAGCCTCTGATCTCTACCCTGTCAGAAGGCGCCAATCACAGCTACCCTTGTGCTGAGCAGCCATTGTCATCTCGGGGTAAAAATCAAACCACACCAGCTGGGACAGCAGCCTCTTCACTTGGCACAGGAACTCTGCCCCTGGGAGAGAACTGCTGCATAATGTACCCCCCTAATACTACGGGGGACTGCATTCACCTAGAAAATGCAGCTGTGGGAATGACCAACATCACAGCAGAGAGTTGATACCCTCCCTCCACCCAAGTAGTTTGTTCCTACAGAGAATCTAGGGAAGAAAGACTTCATGTTGTCTGGAGAAGTCAAGGGGAAAGAGAAAACCCCAGCAAAACAGCCACGTGGTTCTGAAGGTGGAGAGAGAGAGGGGTATGACAGTTCATGGAGACTAAAGGCAACTTCAAGTACACAAAAGCCATTTTTAATCTCTCTGGCAATGGTTAACTCACCCATTCCAGTGAGTTCTGGCTTAACATAAGTGGAATTAGTCTGAGAATGCCACAGAGTGGTAACTGTTTCAATAATGGACAACAATGCAATTATACTCACCTAAATTAATTTTGTGTTCAAATTTTCTTAAAACCTTGCCTGCAGGGGTTGACAGTTTTGCTGAAGAGCAATTAGGGGTCTGTCTATTTGCCTGAAACAAAGGATTTGTTAACATAGGTCACCTTCTGTACACAGCCCTCTGAAATTCAGACCATGTTATTGGAAACATCCTCTCAAGTGCCTATGCCTAAAGCTATGAAAAGAAAACCACAAGGGGTGAGGAAACAGGTATGGATTAACACCAGATTTTACTTATATCAAGAAAAGAAAATACAGGTAACACATCCGGTAAAATTCTAAAAGTGCCCCAAAACAGGGTTATTTTTAGTCTAGGAAGCTACAAGACTCTCATACAGCACTTCTGCTGTCTGTAAAAGGAAGAGAAGACAGAAACAAGGAATAAAATAAGAGGAAAAAAATGCAGAAGTAATGAACAGAGAAAACTTCCCAAGATTCTGTCTTTTCTTACAGTTCTCTCCAAACACAACTAACACCTGAACATGATTTCACCATCACGGAACAGCATACACCTCTAAATAAAGGCAAGAATGTACCACCCAGGACAAGCGCTGCCAGGCATGCCATACTATGATCAGCACCACTCTGATTTATCTCAACTGTTCTGCTAACTTGGTATTAATAAGAAAAATGAGGTTTTGAACCTCTAGTGTCCAAGCTGACGTGAGAACTAGCACCCTTCTTACCCTCACGTGTGCTTTTCACTCTGCACAATGCCAGAGTCTCTATGCCATACACTCTAAATTAATTCACTTCTAGCACCTCCCTCCATTTCCTATGCTTGTATTTTTCTTTGCCTTCTTCACTACTAAGTCGAAAACAGAACTGGTTAAACCCTGGATATGACTAGCAGATAGTCTTAAAATTAAATAGAAAGGCTGGGGAAGATGCTCAGAAGCACAGAGGACAAATACAAAAAAGTAAGGGACATCTGTAGAGATCAGGGTGAGCAAAGAAAGAAAAGTTGAGAAAGGTAAGGAACAGAAGGAAGCTGCAGCGACAAAGAGAAGCCAGCAACACAGTTTGAGACAAGAAAATCAAATGGAGCTCTGGCTACGATGTACATACACATATGGCATGTCAGAGGAACAGACGCAAAGGAAGGGCATTCTCTCAAGGAATAAATTCTGCTTGCATTTATCCTCAGCACAACAGTAACAGCAAACAAAGCCTTCAGGTTAGCCCCATCAGCCCCTGGGCACCCTCAAGGCTCACAGAACAGCCTTCAACATACCTGTGGATTGCATCCACCAGCAGCATTGTGGCGCTTCGTGAGCCTTCCCACCTCGTCATCCCAGTCCCAGTCTTCGTCTTCCTCTTCATCATCGTTGTCATCATCACCATCTCCTTCCTCAGCGTTAACTTCTTCACACATGCATAACTGGCAGTTCTCAGGGACCTCACCCTCCTTACATGTTTCTGTGTCTTCAGCAGATTCACTTAAAAGAAACACAGATGCCTCCATAACTAAAAATGATTGTTGCAGTCACCAAAAATTCAATACATTTATCCCCTCAAATGACTTTACATTTTCACTCGTGTTTTAATTCACTGAGTCCAGTTCTGAGGCCCTCTGTTCAGGAAGGACATTGAGGAGCTGGATCAGGTCCAGAAAAGGGAAATGAAGCTCGTGAAGGGTCTGGAGCACAAGTCCTGTGAGGAGCAGCTGAGAGACCTGGGGCTGTTTAGCCTGGAGAAAAGGAGGCTCAGGGGGAACCACATCACTCCCTACAACTCCCTGAAAGGAGGCTGTAGACACGTGGGGGCCGGTCTCTTCTCCCAGGCAACAACTGACACGGTCTAAAGCTGCAAAGTTGCACCAGGGGAGGTCTAGGTTGGAATTTGGAAGAATTTCTTCACAGAAAGGGTGGCTAGACGTTGGAATGGCTTGCCCGGGCAGGTGGTGGAGTCACCGTCCCTGGAGGTGTTTAAGGAAAGACCGGACACAGCACTCAGTGCAATGGTCTAGTTGGCACGGTGGTGCTGGGTCACAGCTTGGACTCGATGATCTCAGAGGTCTTCTCCAACCTAGCTGATGCTATGATTCTGTAATGTCAGTAGAGTATCACGGATTTCTGCCAGGACAAATACGTCCCAAAGGAGCACACACAACAGAAAATGGAAGCCGAGAGACACACGCAGCCTTTTCTTTCACCTCCTTCTGTAGCCGGGCAGCACCCTCGCTCTCCCTTCCCCGCTGCCGGGCGAGTCCCGGGGCTGCTCCCGCACCGCTCCGCGTGCTCGCCCGGCCGCGCCCGAGGCCCGGCCCCCCCCGCGCCCTCGGCCCCGGCCCCTCGGCGCACCCTCACCTGTCCGAGCAGTCCGCATCGTCGAACTGCCCGGGCACGACCTGGCTCATCACCAGCGCCCGGTAATCCATGGCGGCGGCGGGCAGGAGGCAGGAATCAGGAGTCGGGGGGCAGGAACCGGGAGCCGGGATGCCCGCGGGACGCAGGCGCCGGCCCGGCCCGGCCGCTACGGCGCCGCCAGAGGGACCAAAAGCAGCGCGGGCGAGCGCGGCCGGGACGGAGCCGCTCCCGCTCCGGTCCCCGCCCGCTTCCCGCGCCCCCGCCTGGGGAGAGCCCCGCGCCCGCACACGGGAACGCCGCACAGGGGCTTCTTACAAGGGCTCGTAGCGGGGAATGGCTTTACACGGGAAGAGAGTAGGGTTAGATTAGATATTAGTAAGAAATTCCCCGCTGCCAGGGTGGTGAGGCCCCGGCACAGGTTGCCCAGGGAAGCTGCAGATGCCCCATCCCTGGAAGTGTTCGTGGCCAGGCTGGATGGGGCTCTGAGCAGCCTGGTGTAGTGGAAGGCATCCCAGCCCATGGCAGGGGGGATGGAACTGGATGGTCTTCAATGTCCCTTCCAACCCAAACCATTCTGTCATTCTGTGAATTCCCAGCAGCTGCCTATACATCAATACTCAACTGTGGTTACATCTGTATAATATTAAATAATATAACCTTAAAAATACTGCATCTACAAGCCCTCTTCTCTTGCCTGGGAATGACCACTCCTGCAACAGGTTCATGGTTGTTTTCCCTAGAAAACCAGTAGTGATGATCTGTGTCCTCTGTAGCAGATACTGAGAAGAGTTTTATTTAGTATACTCTGAAATATTAAATTCCAATCTTTATTAAAATAAAGCTCTAATTGAAGCCATAAGAATTCCAAATTTTCAAGCCTAGCTGGAAGCATTTTAGCTCCTAACACCCCTTGCGTTGAATAACATTATAATCTGTTCATATACCAATATAACGTAGGATTAAGAAAATAAAAGTGAGCACTGGGCTTTTGCTATCTGGTACATAATAGTAAAATTTTAAAATGCAGTCGCTTTTTTTTGTAGATGCTATCCCATTATCCAACCGGTATGTATAAAAGCTATCAAAAACCTGTGATTGTGCAAAAAACATGGATGCTTGTACAGAGATACCTTTTAAAAATATTTAATACAGTAGGTACCATTTGCATCTGCCACACTTCCATAAAGCCAGTTTATTGAGAGTCTCTGTGCTCATTTTCCCCAATGCACAGCCACCTACAACAGAAATCGGATTAAGATCACCTGTTTATTGATCTTTTTCCTAGAACCAGGTGTTGGAGGACTCTTAATCCATGTGGGTTAATCCATGTGTGTAGGGAAGGCGCTGTTCTACAGGTTTATTTCACTCTCAATCAATTATTCAGTGCTCTTAAGTAAACATATCCATTTATTGTAATGACAAAGAACTGTTTGAAACATGACACTTCCAGAGGATTTCCACATTCATTTTTTTTCCTTTTATGCTTCAGGCTTCCGCATAACTTTTTCTACAGCGTTGGAGTGCAGCACGCTTTGTTTTGTCCCAGGCTTTAAGTGCTCCTTCAGAAGCAGGCACAAACTGTTTTACGAACAATTCATCTGCAACAGAGTTAAGGGAAACAGTCCACTAGGCAATGGTGATACTTTCAGAAGGAGAATGGGAAAAAAGGTGTCAGAGATTTACCAGTTATCACCCCTAATCCATGGGAGGACAGACATCTATCAGACTGTGTATTTAGCTTGGGCCACTGTAGCTCCATGTTACCTGTCACACAAGACTCCTCAGAAAACTACTACCTCCCTTACTCTACCTGTGGCTACATGACTCTATTTCCTGAAGATTAAGAGTCAAAATGTTTGCTCACACTCGAAGATGCACTAATTCTGTACTTAACATGACATATTATGTAGGACAGGTATATATATTCTGGTTCACACTGAAGCTGGGAAACTGGGTGCAGAGATCATACTCAGAATCTCTGGGAGAACTGCAGTGTTGCTCCTTTCTGGAAGAAGTGACTTGAGAGCACCACTAACAGCTTCCTTTTTATATTTGCAGGATGAAATGTACAACTCTGTGGCAAGAAAAGACACTGCCTGCCAGCTCTGTGAAGCAACCTGTGTTTCTGAGCCCATCTTGGAAAATCTGACATGCAGTATGTTCCTGTTGGTGAGGCTAAACATGAGAGGGATTTCAAGTGCTATGTGCTAGGATGAGCACGTTACAATGACATTTATCTATCACACTCCCCTCCCCTGCGAAAGTATGCCAGGCAGTACTTTGTAGTTCAGTGTTGTCTGGCAGATCTTTAGCTCATGCAAAGCCCATTTAAATCAACAGACTTTGTTAGATTTTGAGGTCAGCTCTTGCTGCCATGGCACGAGTGAAGCACATGAATAATAGGGACTGTACAGAGCACGGGGAGACATGAGAGGGGGAAATAAAGTATGTGGTCAAGGGACTGTTAAAGTTAGATGATTGACATAAAAACCTATCTGAAAATGGAATCTATATCCTGAGCAGTTATTACAGCAACACAACAAGTGATCAGGATCTTCTCTATCTCATGCAATATGATTGATATTCCGATATTCTAGGCTATAGTTGGACTTTATACAATACATTGGTTTAAATGGAATAAGCACACATATATATGAAAGAGAAATTAGCTAATATGATACTTCAATACTGCCGTGAACATTCATATTTTTTATATCATATTTTTGATAGAGGACTCCTGATGAAAAAGGATACACACTGAGGAGGTCAAGTGATACACTCAGTAAGTTCCAAACAAAATACTTATTTTCCTCAGCTGTATTATCTCCATGAATATTCTTTGAAACCATGCTAAAAAATTTAATTCTTCTATTGATTCCATATAAATTTCAGAATACCTCTCAGAAAACAACAGAGTCCCTAAGCCATAGAAAAGCTTGCTGTAGAACCAACATACTTTTCTGCATAACCAATTGGAAGGAGTCTTTGGGTGTGGATACATTTTTCCCAGAGGAGGAATCCCTAGGCAAGGAAGAACAACCACATCAAAGGAGAATGTTCAACTGGCAAAAAGAAAACAATACTAAAGAAGAATGCAGGAGCCTGGGAGATGTTTCATTGCCAGAATAACTATCAGTTAAGCCCATTGTAGGTCCTTATGAAGAGCCATTTGCAGAAATGAGGAGTCACTGCTGGACTGTATTATTAAAGTATCCTCCATGACATGTCTTATTTTCTCACTCAACCCCCTGTCTCTCTATTCAAGACATACTTAGGTTTTGATACTGGGAAAAAGTTTCCTGGATAAGATAATTTGAACTCGGCTAGCAAAACTCCCTTTCCAGAAGGAGCCATGGTAAGATTCCATGCTGCTTGAATGGAGGCTTGAATGATGAAAATACCCTTCTCTGATAAAATTAGTAGTAGTGCTTTTTCATATGGCAAAATTTTATATGTAAGTGCTGGGCCTCACATGTATAACATAAAAGAGAGGTGCTAATAATACCAAATGCAGGTGCTGGAGTTGTGCCTTGGATTAATGAGTAATGAATGCAGGGAGTAATGCATTTGCATTGCAGTTCCCATTCTGATTACAAAGTATTTTAAATGTTAATTAATATTTAAAGTAAATTATGTTTAATTACAGTTATTACAAATTTAAAACATTCAATTAAAATTAAAAATTAAAGAAGTTACAAATTACACACTTTTCGTAGGCAGCCACTGGACAACAAATAAAGCCTCCAAATAATTGCAGAGAGAATATCTTGAGTTATCATCTTGAGAATAATCTGATTCTCAAGTTATAACTTGGGTATATAATTTGATTCTTTCCATGAGAACACAGTGCACATACCAGGCCTGATACAGTCAAACAGAGAAGTGAAAATAGGTATAAAGAACAGTGTAATACAGTACAACAAAAGAGGAAGTACACTGAGAGGGTTTCCACCAGAATCTGAGATGTTTTTTCTTTCTTATAGTTTTCTCTTTTTTTCAGTTACAGGTGGTGTAAGAAAAAAAGTAAACCAAAATATTTAAACATGGTGGATCAAACTCTACTCCTGTTTAATACTAAATTTATTAAATTATCTAGGAAATTCAGTTAAAAAATGTATAGCCTTCTTCCAACAGACTAACTCAGTAGCATTTCAAACATGGTTTTTGCCTTGTTTGTCTTCAGTGAGTAAAATCTCCCTTTCATCAGCCTTCTCAAAATTCAGTAAATAGAACAATTCATAGAGCATGGAAGGCTTTTTTATTTCTTACTTCTTTAATGTAAACATTTCTTTTTCTTCATTTTCTACAATAAAATGGGTTAGCCAATAGTTGAATTTTGATTTCTTGGTAGTTTTTGTTTCTGTTTTTAAATTCTTGATTTAAAATCAGGGATTTCTGGTACATTAGGCCAAAATCTGAAAATTACACTCCTTAGACTTGTCACTCCACTGGAACTTGATGCAGGTGCAAGGACTGTAGGCACTGTAGAAGGGTGAACTTCTTAATTTTCATAATTTTGTAATTTTGCCCACATTGACTTCACAGATGGAAAATTTCCATTGAAGTTAGTGAAAAAATAGTTTGCATAAACTGGACAGAGGGTGTCACCTCTTGTTTTGCAATAGCAGAATGACACAACTCCACCAGTACAGTACCAGTATGAGTGAAGTTTACTCAAATTTATCTTCATTTGCTTTTCCACCTTCTCTGAATAGAATGCTCTCAAGCCATGTGACCTCTCCCTCTTTAATTAGTTGATGACAGAAAGTGTCGTTTTCCCCAGGAAATGCTGAAAGTTGGTAAGGGCTCTTTACTCTAGCATTTTGGGATATCGCTTGCTGCCAAGGAAGAATAAAAACAGGGAGATTAAATAAAGGGATGAGGAGGATCCCAGTGAAGGGATTCTCTCCACTCATAGAACAGGGAGCCCCTTACAGCTCCTTATGCACAGCCCAATCTTATTGTCCTTCTCCCTCTTTATGTATAGCACGATTTAGGTGGAGAGTGGAGTAAGAGTCATATACGTAGTAAGATATTGTTCATTAAGCTTGTTAGCACATGCAGGGATGCATGTTTTAATCTTTAAACCACGCTTAAGTTGACAAAAGCTACTTTTTGACCATTGTGTCCTTCGAAGTTTCAGTGATACAACTTTGTTTCGCTCCTCAGAGCCGGAGCAGGACCATCCTATCTCCACAGGCCTCCTCCTTCGGCCAACTCAGCCTCTCTCAGTGTCAACTACACAGATCCCCATCCGCAAAGATAGCACGGAATGCACACAGTGTATCCACAGATAGCAAACCTTAGCCCTTGCCTGACTCCTTGGTGATCACCCTACAGAGCTGAGGGAGGGAAAGGAGAATACACACAGAAATGGCTCCTGTCCTTGCAAACAAAATTCCAGGGAGAAAGGGATGACAAGCTGGCAGAAAGTCAACAGCCACTATCTAAATATAACAAGCTGGCTCCTTGGCTTAAAATCCTGCAAGCAGAATTTGAAAATGAGCAAGCTGAGAAGAAGAAAGCACAACAACAGATTTGTGAGTTCAAAAGGGAGAACCAAAAGCTGCAGCAACAGAAGGTGAAAGACCAAGGACAAAACCACATCCTGCCGCTTGAAACTGATGGAAAGAGATATGATATAGTCAGAGAACCACAGACAGCTACAGCATAATTCAGTCTGATACTGTAAGCACCAAAAGTATCTATAATGCACAATCCTAGTTGCCATGTGCAGCACTTCCCAGGTTGCCAGGTGCAGCAGTTCCCCTTCCCTTCTAGGGACGAGCTTCCACAGATTCCAGCTGAAGGTTCTGTCCAAAAAGCTACTTTAAGAACTTTAAAGGTAAGATACCGTTCCTGAGGTTCTTTACTGGATTTGAGTCCAAGTGTGGAATTCTGTCCTAAACAGATATTTATGCAATAATCTAATTTCAAGCACTGATGAAACACTTTGCAATTTATTATTTCAAGTAAACGAGCGAATAAAAAGTTAAGATAATGAATTTTTTTTTTACCACTTCAAGAGGAAAAGGAGTGAAAGGATCAGAATGTAGATGTTGCACAGTTTGTTACCTTCTGTCTTTCTTCAACTTTGCAGAAGCTTGCAGATAGTTCTGTCTGTATCTTGCAAGGGTTGGGAAACATTCAAAACCGGGCACAATATTCTAAATGCACTCCAATAGTGATTAGAGATGTAAAAGTCACTCACAAAGCAAGCAGATCTGCTTTATTCATTTCCCATAGCATGAAGTGTAACATCTAGAAATTAATCTTCAATTTTCTTATTTTTTTCTTTAACACTGACAACTCTTGTCTTAGCCATAGGTGGCTTTCTTATCTATTGATTACTCCATATGCAATTACATGTACACATTCTCTTACTGGCTATATTTTACTTCCCTATTGTACTAACTTCAGACTTAAAATAGAATTTTGCTTTCACCATATGTGCCAGTACTCACAATGATAAAACCAAGAGATTGGAGGCTGTTCAGATATACTCAGTGCTGCTAACAAATACTGCTGTAGGTTATGGAGTTCACTCCCTGGGTGAGAAAGATTGGACTTATGAAATCCATGTGCACAATGGCATGAATCCACCAAATAGCCAACCTATCACTGAATTAGTAGCAATAATTAACTTGCAGTGCAGAATAAAAATAGCTTTTTATCTTTTCATGTCAGCAACTTTGTTTCTGCTCTTCATGCAAGGGGAAGATAGAAAATCTGGTGGCTAAAAATACTCTGTATTCTTTAAGCTGTATATATTGCAAAACCATCACCCCAACCCAAGTGTTGCACAGAATCTCAAGCTGGGCAACCTTGGACAAGGCCAAAGGGAGCTCTCAAGTTCCTTTCCTGTTACCATCATATGGAGCATATGGAATCCATAAATCTGATTAAGCAATCATGGTTAGCAATGACAAATTTATCTAGACTATTAAAGTTTACATTTGATTTTCTCAATTTCTCAAAAATACCATCTAATTATTTAGTCAAGTTTGTGGAACACGATTTTCCATATACTTCTGTGAGAGAGATCTCCAGAGAGTTATCCCTCTCCCCCCTTTTTTTTTTCCTTAGATAAAATACAGAATCTGTGTGCGGTTGAGACAATTTTCTGCAATAGGGTAGCTTAAATTCCTTCCTGAAAAAAACTTGGGAAAGCACCAACCTTCAAAGAACCACCACAGTTCAGGCAAAAATTTAGCAGATCTCATTAAGAGCTCCTGTGAACACTGGTTTGTCTCCTGCACTACCACCCAGTCAGAAGCAGCCGACAGGACTTCCAGGGATGGGGGTTGCTGTATGACCCCTTCCTGCCTGCATCAATTTCAAATAAGTTGATTCCCCGCAGTTATAATCAGTGGTGAGAAAGAATAATGTCAGCTTGACAGGTCTAAGTGGGAGATTCTCGCTGGAATTATTAACAACTACCACATAAAGAAACTGTTTGTAATTTTGGAAAGTACTATAGAAATTAAGAGGAAGAAAACCCCCTCAGAATTCAATATCCATAGAATTATTTCTCTGAACTACAAAAATTAATGAAGAGATAAATATTGGTACCATTTTTTTTGAAAAAGTACTATTATCTCTTCTGGTTTCAGCAGGTATGACAAAATATGGAAGGGTACAAAATCACCAACTACTAGAAGAAAATTTTAGAGCTTTTGACAGTTTCTGAAAAGCAGAAAAACTGATCTTATCTGTGAGCCCAAGAAAAGTTTCAGAAAAAAATAGCAAGCAAAAATAACAAGCTGCCTTTTGGGGGTGCACTGGATTAGGGGGGTTATTTATCAAAACTATTGCATTGACCTGAACCTGAAAAGAACTGAGAAGGATGCAGTTCTTGGCACGTGGTGGCAACTGCAAGGTGTCAACACGTAGAGCAATGTCCATAGAAAAATAACTGAGGAAAAGCAAGCCCACCAAACATTTTGCTAATATGTAAAATTCCAGGAAAACTCAGGGAGCAAGTGAGAAGGCCATCCTCCTGATTGTACCAACAAAATTTCCTTCCATGATACAAGCAAGATCTCTGTCCTAGTCAGGTTATATTGCAGCCAACTTTTTCCTGACACATCTTGGTACGCCATCCAAAAGTGAGAAACAGGAAGCAGAAAACAGGTTAGGACTGTATGTGTGACACTGCTCCTAAAAGTGCTTTGCTGAATTAATCTCTCATAGAAGGCGCTGAGTAAATAATGAAGAGGCAGTCCAACTGATTGTTGAACCCTTGGCCATGCCAAAAGCACATATTGATAGCAAAAATTATAAGTCTCTACATAAACAGTTATTTGCCTTTTGCTGATATCTTCCAAGAGGAAACAACACATCTGGGAGATTAATTTAAGAAGTTCAAAATGGAAATGTAAGGTAAACATTACTTATAGATCACAGACTAGGAATGCTCACCCTTTTTGTAATACACGTTATGAAACTGAAGGCACGTTTCCTCGTAACAGTCTTAAGTGTAATTTCTAACTGAAAACCTTCTTTTAAATGCAAGGATACAATGCTTGTACGTGACTGCAATCACATTCCCAGGGGCAACATGAACTCCAAGCGAACACCAGTCTTCTCAGAATTAGCATCCAACATAACAGATGTCAAAGCTCAATGTCACAATAGTGGCAAATATTGTCAGCACTTATTTTATTATGCCTGTGAACGAACACACGGAGCAGTCCATGCAAAAAGAAAAAATAATCTCTGCAGCTTGTTTCAGGTTTTCATAGAGATTTTTCTTTCAAATTATAACTCGTTTAATATGGGTAGAATACTTAGCACAAAAGAATGCAGCCTAATAGGCTGTTAGGTACAGCTGTAATATTGGAGTCAGTCTTGGCTTGGTGTGTTGCTGAAGCTAGTCAAGGTACCGCAATTATTTTCAGATACGCTTTTAATAATCACCCTTCGGTGCCCCCACAATGCACAAGCCCAGTAAGAGCACCATACAGGTTAATTAATTGGTAACATCAAGAACAGTTAACTCAGATGGGAAAGCAGCACTTAAAGTACACAGTCACTGTGTGGAAGGCACAAAATGTTTCAGATCCTGCAGTGCTATATCGGAAACCTCCTACAGCATGCCAGTGTTCTTTTACTTTCCTGAAGAAAAAATAATTAGCTGCATTTCCCACCAAAAATACTCCTGCAAAACAACCAAATCACAACTGGGATAAAGACATCACAACCTGGTCAAAGACATATACAGAAAAAGTAATATTATACCATTGGGTGGATATTATCCGACTAGAAATACTTTTATCAGTAGCAATGAGTGTTTTCCAGTTTTCATAATCACACGTCACTTTCAGTCAACACTTAACAGCATTTCAGTAACATTTTCAGCACGTTAAAATAAGATTAAGCTTAGCTAGTATGGTTACTTCTGATAATTTTTTAGTGTAATTTGCAGATTCAAAGTCAAATGAGTAGAAATGAAAAATGAAAGCCTTAAGACTACATTTGCCATTGCCAAAACAGCAAGCTGCATATGCCTAAATGACAAATTAAAATTACCACAAAATATAGAATGTATCTTAACATTACTCTTGTTTCATTTTACCCTGTATGCAAATTGCTGAATAAACTGTGGGAGAAAAGAGAAAGCATGGAGGCTGGTTTGGGCCTTGGCATTTTTATTTTCACTGAATGTTTTGATTCTAAGGCTTGGGAAAGCTTTCCATTTTAACATCCCTTACATTGCATTTAACAAAAGGTCTACTGAGATAAAGGCAATGTATCAGTATCATATTCATTGCCTATCATGCTTTGGGAAACTTTCTATTAAGCCATCAAATATATGACTCAAAAGGAGCTATTCTAGAGCAATATGGAATTATGAGATTTCAATAGCACCTTTGTTTCAGTAATATCCTTGGTCTTTCCGGAAGTATGTTAGTCTACTTCCCATAGAATCACAGAATTTTCTGAGTTGGAAGGGACCCGTTGTTTTCCAGAAAAAATTGGACTTGTTACCTGGTGTGCAATAAGCCAATAATGACACACTTGAGAGTGACATTTATCATTTATTTCAGAGTTACACCAGCCTGGGTGCTCAGTGGTGTCCCACAAATCAAGCACGCCTACGATCAAAACTTTTCACTATTTATACGTTTTAGCAAACAAAGGCATTGATGTTCATTATCTACAAGTTACATATTTTTCTTATTAGTTAGTATTCTTTTATTGGTTAAGGAGTCTCTCATTTCTCATGCTAATTAATCCGCACGCTCAGTCTTTAGTTGGAAGTCAGGGGGTTTCTGGAGTCGGTGGTCCGTGAGTCGGTGGCCGTGATCACCTGCCGGGATTACCTTTTACCCCACCCAGCTCTGGCTGGTTCAGCACAGTTGCTGAGTTGGGTTTATTAGTTTCTTCCTTATCTTGGGAGTTCTGCCAAATGTCCTTGTGGCCCGTAAATTCTGCATTCTTTGTGTCCGCTCTTAGTGCTACATCCTTTTTCCCAGGCTCTGCCTAGGTCTGAGATGACTGTAGCATGGCAAGCCCTAAACCTCAACAAGGCACTTCTACCGACAAGTAATTTGTCTTTCTAACACCCGGACATCACACAGAGCTTGCTTGCTAGCTGCTGTTTCACAGCTAACACCTGCAAATTCCACATTTTGCAACGCCACGAGGATCATCGAAGCCCAACCCCTGGCGCTGCGCAGGACCGAGGATGACCCGAGGCGCCTGGAGCGCTGTCCCACGGCTCCCGGCACGGGAGGCTCGGAGCTGCGAGCGCTTCCCGGAGACGGGCACAGCGGGCCGGGAGCGCAGGAAGCGCCGCCCCGCCGGGCGCTCACGTGGGCGCCGCGCCTCCTGCCCGGCCGAGCCACGTCCGCGGGGGCG